>CM053623.1:327754251-327795735 GCA_028646595.1 Phalanger gymnotis | reverse complement strand
CATTTGAGTTAGTCTATTTTTTAAGGTGTTATTTTCTTCAGTATTTTTTTGGGTCTCCTTTTAGCAAGTCATTGACTTGTTTTTCATGATTTTCTTGCATCACTCTCATTTCTCTCCCCAATTTTTCCTCTACTTCTCTTACTTGTTTTTTCCAAATCCTTTTTGGGCTCTTCCATGGCCTGAGAAAATTCATATTTTTCTTGGAGGCTTTTGATGTAGGCTCTTTGACTTTGTTAACTTCTTCTGGCTGTGTGTTTTGATCTTCTTTGTCACCAAAAAAAGATTCTAAAGTCTGAGTCTTAATCTGAGTCCATATTTGCTACCTGTTCATGTTCCCAGCCAACTACTTGACCTTTGAGCTTTTTGTCAGTATATGACTGCTTGTAGAGTAGGGAATACTTTGTCCCAAGTTTTAGGGGCTGCACTGCTGTTTTCAGAGCTACTTCTACACAGCAAGCTCTGCCACACTAGCATTCCCCCCCACCCCAAGAACTGCCAACCATGACCATGAGCCAGATCCAAGCAGGGCAAAGCAAGCTCTGCTCTCCTACTCTGATCTGCTGCTTAATTCCTCCCACCAGGTAGGCCTGGGGCTGGAAGCAACTGCAGGTGGAGCTCTAGAAGCAGCTGCAGAGCTGCACCACTTCGAGCCTCTGGGGCTGGGGTGGACCCCCACACTCCTCTCATTCCTTTCCAGCAGTTTTTCCACTAACCTACTCTGTTGTCTTTGGCATTTGTGGGTTGAGAAGTCTGGTAACTGCCACAGCTCAATGATTCAGGGCCCTACAGCCTGTTCCGCCCAGCTCTGGGTCTGGTTGGTCCTGGTGTGGCCCATGCTGGGCTGTGCTCTGCTCCACTCCCAGCTCTGTGTGATAGACTCTTCTCAGCAACCATCCAGGCTGTCTTGGGCTGGAGCCCTTCTTTCCCTCTGCTATTCTGTGGGTTCTGCAGCTCTAGAATTTGTTCAGAGCCATTTTTTGCAGGGACCTGGGGGAGAGTTTAAGCAAGTCCCTGCTTTCTAGCTGCCATCTTGGCTCTGCCCCTGCAATATAACTTTAAATAAGACCTTAATGAATTTTCTAATATGTTTCCTTCTTGTATACATTAGCCCAAGTTCCAGCTTTGATGATGATAAAATTGAATACTCTTTCTGGTGTGTGGGTTTGGAGAAGCAGCATGATATTACTTTCCTCCAGGCAGGGCAAGGCAACAAAGATTTATTAAGCTCTTATATGCTAGGCACTGTGCTAAATGCTAGAGATACAAACAAAAATAAAGACATTATCTACCCTCAAGAAGCTTAAAGTCTAGTGGAAGACAACATACAATGTGGAGGGATGGGGAGAAGGATAAAGGTACCATCAGACCATGGTGTCATAGTTCAGAAAGCCAATAGCAGAGCCTGGAGGGAAATGAAGTTTGGCTGACCTGGGCCCCTCCCCACAACGGAAGCCCCCGGAGGAACTCTTCAGTGGGAGAAGGGGACCAGTATGGCAGAGGGAAGTCTGTGGTGAGATGGTAATTGAAGTGTGGTGACCAACACAGGGAATTCAGAAGCAATGTAAAGAACATTGGCTCTGGAGTGAGTAGACCTGAGTTCCAATCTCACTTCTGATGTTTAGTACTTGTGTGTTCTTGGGCAAATAATTTAACTTTCTTTGGTTTTTACTTTTTCATTTTTACCATGGTGGTGGGGGAGGGGTGGACTGCATGGCCTCTGAGGTTCTTTCCAGCTCTAAATCAAAAATCAGTGAATTTTATTCTTGAATGTTGGGTGTTGAGGAGGTGATAGGTCGGAGGAGAAGAGAGTTTGAGTTGGATGCTGGTGCTCTGGAATAAAAGCCTTGTAAGGGTTATGAAAACAGAGGATGGAGGATAAGGAAGGAAAAAGGAACCAGATTTTCCTGGTTTGGGTATTAGTTTAGAGGTGAGTGTGACCTCAATTTATAAAGAGAGTCTGCAACATGAAGGCTGCTTGTGCAGCTAACATTCAGCTTAATGGAATTGGGGTTTTAATATTTATAGCACGTTATGTAAATGCTGCCCCTCCAAGTGCTTTCTTAAATCCTCTTAGCTTATAAATGACAGCTTTGATTTTTTTAAAGAAATAAAATCTTTTCATTTATCCAGTCTAAGAGAGGTAAACAATAGTTGGTTAATGCCTTCCTTTCATGTCAGCCCCCATAGGCTGAATCCTATATTTTAAAGAGTTTATCACTGACTGTGCTTTTGAGCTTATTAAGGTCATGTGTAACTTAAAGGGGGTGGGGGGAGAGAAAGGCTGACTTTGCATTATGGTGCCAAGGCAACTTCTGGAATCGTGCCTGGCCTGTCGGCTCAGCAGTGTGCAATGGCGAGGTTAAAAATATAAGGTTACAGAAGCAACATGGATGGCCCATTTAGACCTGATTAGTACCATTTTGGTCAGAGAGCAAGAAGGTCAGAAAATTAGGAGCCATTTTCTGGCCAGAGTTCTTTGGGAGCTGGGTGCTTAAGGCATTCTGAGGTTGCAGTAGTAAAACAGAAGAAGGTAAATTGAACTCAGGTGAGAAAATTGAAAATTTTTAATGTGATCATTTACACCTGGGAAATTGGCAAATGTTCTGAGTGAGGGCTTGATTTATCATTTTGTTCATTGTCTAGACTTAAAGTGATGGAGAAAATGTTACTAAACCAGATGAAACTTTTTTTCTCTCATAATTTATTTTTTTCTTAAATACATGTAAAATTTTTTTAACATTTATTTTTTAAAATTTGGAGTTCCAAATTCTCTCCCTCCCTCCATCCCCTTCCTCCTCCTTGAGAAGGCAAGCAATTCGATATAGATTATATGTGTGTAGTCATGCAAAACACATTTTCATATTAGCCAATGTTGAAAAAGAAAACAGATCAAAAAAAAATAAAACCAGAAAAAGAAAGTAAAAAAAATGCTTTGATCTGCATTCATATTCTATCAGTTCTTTCTCTGAATGTCAATAACATTTTTCCCCATGAGTCCTTCAGAATTGTGTTGGATTGTTGTGTGGCTGAGAATAGCTAAGTTAGTCATCGTTGTGGTTTTTTCAGTCATTTTTAAGTTACGTCTGACTCTCTGTGACTCTATTTGGGATTTTCTTGGCAAAGATACTGGAGTGGTTCGCCATTTCCTTCTTTAGTTCATTTTACAGATGAGGAAACTGAGGCAAACAGGGTGAAGTAACTTGCCCAGAGTCACTTTGCTAGTGTTTGAGGCCAGATTTGAACTCAGGAAGATGAGTCTGCCTGACTGCAGGACCAGCACTCTATCCACTGCGCCACCTAGCTGCCCATTCACAGTTGGTAGTCATGTAACATTGGGTTACTCTGTACCACATTCTCCTGGTTTGGCTCATTTCACCAGATTCAACTTAAAAGTATGTTATTAACACTTTTTTTGAGAGCCGATTGTTAGACATTTACCAGCACATCTCTGGTCCAAAGATATGTAAAACATTCCTTTCTTTCCCTTTTTGTGGCTGAAAGGAGTCCCTCCTATACTCCCCATCTCACCACAGCTGTATCTTGGTCCATTAAGTATTTTAATATTTCAGTTTACATAAGGATATCCCCATTGCCCAGTGTCTTTATACATGCAGAGTGAGGGTGAGACGCCAGTCCTGACAGTTACCTGTGTGGGAGGTGTTCCAATCAGGGAGTGGATAGCAGCAGAACAGAAAAGAATAGCATGGTAGTAAGTCACTTTTGAAACAGGGACAGTCCATAAGATCAGATCTCTTTTTTAAAAGCTTTATTTAATTTTTATAATTTTACCTTGTCACTTTTCCTAATAGGAACTTTTCCTTGTAACAAAGAAATCTAGTTAAGCAAACAAACCAATCATTGGCCACGTCTGACAGGCATGCTTCAGTTTCACTGATAGCCTGCCAAGTTTCTGCCAAGAGGAGGGAGGTTCACCGCCGGTCTTCTGAAGCCAGCCTGTATTGAATGTAAATGGGTATACCCTTTATCTGACATTTAGATTTGTTGCTTACCCTGTTTAGATGAAGCATTAATCAGGTGAAGATACTGATTTGGTTAAGGCACCACATTACACTCATAGACTGTCAGAAGCAGAGGCAGGTTCAAAAGTTTCAAGCCACTCCTCCTGTGCTTGGTCCAGAAAGTGTGGCACCATGGCCCAGAAGCCTCTTTTTTCTAATTACATTCTCTGCTTGGCTTAGTGGAAAGGGTACTGGATTTGTATGTACTGAGAAGACCTGGTTGTGAGCCCTGGTTCTGCCACCAATTACTTAGTCATGTGACTGAGCAAATCATAACCATTTTGAATAACCAAATCATAACCATAACTCAGTTTCTTCCTCTGTAAAGTGGTGATGATAAAAACACCTCCCACTTCACAGGCTTTGTGAACTGGAAAGCACTGGATAAAATGGGACAAAGTATTCACATGGGAATGGTTTTTCTAGGTGAAAATTCTCAGGGTAGCTAGTGGGGGAAGCTTTTCTCGGAATTTAAATCCTGCCTTGGACACTTACTAGCTGCGTGAGCCTGGGCAATTCACTTAACCTCTTTGTGCCTCAGATTCCTCATCAGCATTATGGGGATACTAACTGCTCCTCCCTCACCGCAAATGAGATAAGATATAAAGCACTTTGTAGACTTTAAAGCCCAAATAAATTCTGGCTGCCATCGTTATTCATGTGCTTTTGGACCCCTATCAGCATCAGTTACTTGTTTTTCTCACAGATAATGAAAACCAATTTTAATATTTTCCTAAGCAAAATGTAATTAGGGATGTAATTCTACTGCTTAAGAAAAAAAAAGAAGAAAATTATAGAAAGCATTACAAAGCCAAATGTCAATCATTAGCTGTTCTTGAATTTCCTGCACCAATGCTTTTCTTCTCTATGCTTAAAAGTTGACTGTGTTCTAAAACTTCATTAATTTGGACAGTTCTGCGGAGAAGAGAAAGGACAGTTTGAATTGATGAAAAATATGAATTGTTTCTAAAGAAGTAATTTTATTACTTTCTAGTCAGTACCATAAGGCCTAAATCTCCAGCAGCTGTTGACCACTCCCTCCTCAATATATTTCTTCTCTTGTTTTCTGTTGTACTCCTCCTGTTTTTCTTCCATCTCTTCTGACCTCTACGTCTTTGCTTCCTTCCCTACTTGTCCTTCTTCCTCCCGTACCCTAAATATGGGCCAACTCAAGACACTATCTTCAAAACCTTTCTCTGTCTCTCCAGACTTTCTCCCTTGGTGATCTCATGAATTCCCCACGTTTCAGTGATCATTGCCATGCTAATGATGCCCCAGTCTGCAGATCCTGCCCCAGCTTCCCCCTTGGGCGTCAGTCTTACATCAGATTACCTGTGTATACTTCTCTTTGTATGCTTTTCTTGCAATGCAAAGTCAAGACTCTCCAAAACTGAACTTACCTTCTTTTCCCCAAAACCTTTACCTCTCTACCTTTTGGTTAGCTCCAGGGTCCTCCAAGCTTCTCCGGGTAGGAAACTCTGAGTCCTCTTTGATTTTCCCCCCTCTCTCATCTGTTCCCATTTCTGATGAGTTGCCAAGCCCAGTTGGTTCTATCTCTGCACCATCTTTCATGTTCAGTCCCCTTTTCACTCCTATTAGAACTACCTTGCTTTAGGCAGGCATGGCCTCCTAACTGGTTTCCCCACCTGGAATTTCTCCCCATTCTAATCTGTACTTCACTCTATTGCTTTTTCTTTGTGTCCTCACAATCCTTACTCAAAAAACTTGTGGCAACCTATGCCCTCCCTCCCAAGGAAAATTCGCATTCCTTAGCTCGGCGTTCAAGAGCCTGCATTATCTGGGGTCAACTTTTTAGCCCTATATCATACTCTTTTTTGTGTCCTTTCTCTTCAGGTAGCCAGGCAGCACACAGAGCTCTGGACTTGGCGTCGGGAAGATCTGAGTCCAAATCCGGCCTTAGACCCGTTCTGGCTTTGTGGCCCTGGATGGGTCATTTAACTTCTTAGCCACAGTTTCTTCACCTATAAAATGGAAATAGAATAATATATGTCAGTCTCTTTCCAAACCTGAAATGTCATATGAATGTTGGCTATTATTGTTGCCAAACCGGACTATTTCCAGCTCCTCTCTCTGTCCCATCTTGCCCTTTCCTGCTTTCTGCTTTGCTGTACACCGTCTCAGATGCTAAGAATGGATTCCCATGACATCTCTGCCTATTGAAATGACTTCTCTCCCCTCCTCCCCCTTTTAAGGCCCAGATCAGCTGCCATTTCCTTTGTGAAGCCTTGATTCTGCCAGCTATAGGGCTCCGACATCTCTGTCTTCAAACTGTGCATTCCCTTGGTGGGACTTTATCTGCCCTTTACATATACAGTCTTAAAGCTTGTATTATTGGTCCTTAGCTTGATAACTTATTCCCACCTACTTAGTAAGTTCTGGAAGAAGTTATAGGGAGGGTGGGTGTAAGACTTGCTTCCTTACACCCTACACAGGGTCTTGTGAATTTTTTTATTGTTTAAATTTGTACTTTGATCCACATGAACGACTCCTTGTATACAAACGAACTCTACTAAAGCAGGCAAGCCTGGGCCACTTGTCTATGCTTTATAGGCTTAACTTTCCCTGAGTCAGCAGTTAAATGACTCTTCCAAGGTCACACAGCGATCATGTGACTGGCTGGACTGGAACTCAGGGCTTCCTAATGCCAAGACTGGCCTTTCAGTCTCTATACCACACTCTGCCTTGTACATGGTATACGCTTAATAAAAATGTCTGCTGAATTCACAGTAGTGATTCATGTTGCCAAGTATAGCTTATGTTAGTTTATAGGTGGTCTGTTTTAAGGAAGAGCTAAGAATGATTTGTATTATAAATAGCAGAGGCCAACTTTGAACCCAAGTCCTCTAACTACAAATTCATCTCTCCCTCCCCCCCACTTTCTCCCTCTCTCTCCTCTCCCCTCCCCCTCCCTCCTAGCTTTGTAGGCAAATGGTGCTAAAAGATTTTTCCTCTTTTGTAATTGAGAAATCACAACCAGTTATTTGGCTTATTAATTACTTAATAAATTACTTCCTCTTTACTTCCTTCCTACATTGAATGACAGAATCTCGGATTCTGAATTAATGGAATCTGAATAGCTGTACAGCTATGCCCTGATCTAAAATAAATGATATTTTAGCACCTCATCTATCTGAAATTTCCTTATACAGAATACAGTCAAGTACTCGGCTTTTGAGCAAAGTAGGGATTGAGGAGTCCATATAGTAAAGGTTATTCATTTCAGTCAGAAGAGAGTTCCGTGAGCCCTCACTGAAAACCTAAGTCCATATGAAGGGAAGCTTGGCTTGGTGTGGCTAGGAATGTTCCATTTCTGAAACATTGTGGTTGTGTGACCCTGAGTAAGTCACCTACAGGAACCCTAAGACTGTCAATTGATAGGTGTTACCCATTTGCTTTTGGTAGAGGGAATTCCTATGCCCCAAATACCACAGATTTGGTCTCCCAAATAAAATACATAATATGTACATATATTCGCACATGTACACACTCGTATATGTTTATATATGCATAAAACATATGCTATGTATGTATAATATACACACAATGCATATACACATATGGACACATGTATCTACTATATGCACAGTTTATACTACATATGTATAGACATGCAAACATATATATGTAATATATACAATATATACCAAATGTGTGTGTTTTTGGATATGTATATGTAATATATCTGTTTTGCACACAACTTTTCTGAACCATGCTTGATCTCCTGGAGGACTTAATTGTGTGTATCACTCATTTGACACTTTCCATATGCTTTCTGGAATTGTTTTTATGTGTATGCTTTCCTTCTTTCTTCATTTAGTTTGTAAATTCCTTCAGGGCTGAGACTGTGGCTTTTTAATAAAACCTCTGATTTAAAAAAAACAGCCTTCTTCAGAGGCAGAGCGGTCTGGTGGCAGAGAACTCTGGGTGTGGAATCGGGGGGCCAGAGTTTGAATCCAAGCTTTGTCTCTTCTTCCCTGTGTGATGTAAGGCAAAGCCATTCATCTCTCTAGACCTCTGTTGTCTCATTTGTAGCATGAAAGGATCCTGATAGCGTCTGAAGTTTTTTTCTGTTTCTAAATCTGTTAATTTATGGAAAATAGGAGCTTTTGGTGATGGTGGTAACAGTCACAGCAGCAATAATAATAGCGATTCTGTAGTGCTTACTATGTGCCAGGCACTGTGCTAAGGACTTTAAAAACAGATCTCATTCGATCCTGACAATAACCCGGGAGAATATCCCCATTTTACAGATAAGAGAACTGGGGCAAAAACACAATTATGAAATAATTTGTAGAGGCTTAACATATGTTTGTTGGGTAGTACTTCAAGGTATATATCTATGACATACTTTTACTTCTTGTGAGACTTTCTTTTATTCCTTTTTTTTTTTAACAGAAAGGTGATTAGAGGTGAGTGGGGATGGAGGAACACTGCTGCTGAAAACGTTATGATGCTTTAGTAAAAGCCGAAGATGATTAAGGTTGTGGAACCACTCAAATAACTTTTTCAAGTTTTTTCCTTTTCTTTTGCTTTATTAAACTGCTATAGCCAGCAGGAGGTGCACAGACTGCGGCTAGGTCAAAGGCTTCAAAAGAAACCAGGCCTCCTGTTCTCAGAGCCGCCCTGCTCCTGCCTCGATGGGGTTGAAGCAAGCGCATCCTGGAGCCATGAAGAGGCCTCTGATCCCCCTTGTCTTGGGATTGCTGTTTGACTGGGGGACTCGTGCTCACTCTGTTTTTGGTCACAGGTGACCGTGGAGGAGGTGATGACCACGACGGCATACCTGGATCTCTTCCTGCGCAGCGTCTCGGAGCCGGCCCTCCTTGAGATCTTCCTTCGGTTTATCCTCCTGCACCAACATGAAAACGTTCACATCCTCGACACGCTGACGAGTCGGATCAACACCCCATTTAGGGTAAGTGAGGGCCGGAGAGGACGGGGTCTGTCCCTTTTGACAGATTGTTCTGAGAGCCCCTTACCATCAGGAGTGAATCGAGAATGGGCCTCTTCTTTGTTCCCCTTTATTCATTGCATGTATTTTGCATTCAAGAGAGCTGAGAATTGAAAGGAACTTAAGAGATCAGGTAGTCTTATTCCCTCATTTTGTAGAGTTCTAGAGGAATAAAATGAAATGACTGATCCAAAGTCACACTGATGGTAATAACAGAGTCAGGCCCCTCTAACTGCAAATCTCTCTTGATTTCTTTCCCTCCCGCCCTCTCTCACTTTCTTCCCCTCTGCCTCGTTCTCTCTCTACTTCTGTCTCTGTTTCTCTCTACTTCTGTCTCTCTGACTCTGTCTCTGTCTCTCCCTCTCCCCCTTCCTCTATTTCCCTTTTCTCCCTCCTTCTCCTTTCTTTTCTCCTTCCCTTCCTCTCCCTCCTTCCTTTCCCTTCCAGACTTCCTTTCCTTATATAACTCTGGTGATATCCCAGAAAGAGGACTAGAGTAAGAACCGCAGCACTTGCACTCAGTTCTGAGCTCTGTGGCTTTCTACTTGCGTAGCCTTGGTCAGGTCGTCTTGTCCTCAGTTTCTTTGTTTGTAAATTGAATAGATTGCGCCAGACCTCTGAGATTTACTCCCGTTTTAAATCTATGGACCTTCTCACATCTGTGGGAAGGTGAAATTGACGATGTGCTTTGCGACCAGGAGTCATTTTGGCAAGGAAATGGTACTCACTGCCTTTCACAAGGACTTTTTCTAAATCTGTTTTGGTTGGCACTTTCTCCTTTGAAAGGAGCATAGTGATAATGTTCTTCTGAGGAGGTAAGATGCAGAACATATGGCCTGAAGCATAAGTCTAAAGCAAGGCTTCTTAACCTGGCGTCTGTGGTTTTTTTTTAAAATAACTGAATTTTATTATAATTGGTGTCCTTTGTCATCCTAAGTATTTTATTTTATATATTTAAAAACATTTTTCCTGAGAAGGAATCAAGACTACCAGAGGGGACCGTGTCACACAAAAGAGTTAAAAACCCCTGGTCTACAGCGAGGGATCGAGGGGGTATCAGGTCCATGGGATCATCAGCGTAGAGATGGAAGAGGCTTATAGGTCATCTGCTTCATCCTTTTCATCTAGACAGAGGGGAAGTGGCAGAGCTAGGATTTGAACCCAGGGCTTCAGACTCCAAATTCAGAACATTTTCCATTGAACCTGGATGACTTAGTGGAAGAGGCAACACGGTTCAAATCCCTCCTCAGACACCAGCCTTATAATCCTGGATTGGTTGCTTAACTTCTTTACGCCTTAAGCAGTTCTCTAAGATTCATTTCCCCAGGCAATGGGGCATAGAAATCTATCTTGCCCTACAAGAAAGTAAGAGAAAAGGGGATGGAGGGGAGTGGGGTGACAGAAGGGAGGGCTGACTGGGGAACTGGGCAATCAGAATATAGCCATCTTGGAGTGGTGGGGGAGGGTAAATGAGAAAATTTGTAACTCAAAATCTTGTAGAAATCAATGCTAAAACTAAAAATATATTAAATAATAAAATATGGAATTCAAAAAAAATTTAAGATTCATCTCCCAAGTTGTAGATGGGTTGTGGTCTGAACTGGTAGTCAGGGGGACTTCTTCGGTGCCTTTTATGGGCCAGGCACAATACTAAGTCCTTGGGGCTACAAAGACCAAAATACAAAAGTCTCTGACCTCAAGAAGCTTGCATTCTAATGGTGGTGATGGTGGAAGCAGGTACACAAATAAACAAATCAATAAAAAGAAAATGTAGAGTGTCCCATCTTCAGGTGTTAAGGATCATGTTACCGTCCACAAGGCTTTATACACGGGCACCTGGGCAGTTATCAATCTAAGTAACCACTAGGTAGCTTAGAGCTCTGATTAACTTCAAAAATCCCCTTCTGGCCTTCGTGGCTAAGAAATGCAAATGTTATTTCTGCAGAATCAGTTATTGTTCCAGGGGCAAAGGAAATGGGTCCTGTAAGGAACTCGCTAGCCCCAAGCAGCTTGGGATGTTTGCCAGAGCTGTTTTATGACACTAGCTCCAGCTTGGCCAAGCCTCCCTCTCTCTTGCTGGCTTCCCCAGTTGCAAAAGTCCCTCTTGTCTCTGCCGAAGAGGCTTCAGAACAATCAGCAGAATTAAATTTGTGAAGGTGTTCCTGCCAGTTGTTGCAAAATAAAACCTCTGTTCCTCTCAGTGTGACTCAGGGCTTTTCTTTGGCAGGGATTCTGAGCTCTGTTAGAATGTAAAAATGTGAGAATGTTCGGAGGAGATAGAATTGAACAGTGCTTTGAAAGGTGGACGCTATTTGTGTAGGCAGCAGTCATGGTGAGGGGCACAGCATGGACAAAAGCGTGGAGGAAGGAATGACAGTGACATTTGTAGGGGATTGTGAAAGGATTGGCCTAAGCAAATGAATGAACCACAGGGAATGAGGGTGGGATGAAGCACAGCTGATGATATTGTATAGAAGGCCAGGGTTGAGAAATTGGCGAACAAGAGAAGGATGGGATGAAATGCCTAGTTTAGGAAGGTCAATCTAGCTGTGTAATTTAACTTGCTCTGTGATTTTGGCTTGAGTCTTTCATCTCACTATGCTAAAGTGTTTTTTTTTAAGCAATGCCATCTCATGGGTGTTTAGTGGGGTATAGGTAGCACAGTAGATAGATCTCTGTGCTTGCAGTTGGGAAGATCTAAGTTCAAATCCAGCCTCAGATTATCTGTGCGACTCTGGGTAAGTCACTTAACCCTGTTTGCCTCAGTTTCCTCATCTGTAAAATGAGCCAGAGAAGCACAATATACTCCAGTATCTTTGCCAAGAAAACCCTAAGTGGGGTCAGGAAAAATTAGACATGATTAAAATAGCTGAATAAGAGGTTTTAGCCCAATATATCAAAGGAATAGCATTAAGTTGTAATGTAACAGGAGAAATTAACAGAGCACTACATGGTCATGCCATCTCTTAGTTCAGAGAAGGTTCGGGGATGGTGGCAATGGTGGATGAGTAAAGCAAAGGGCTGCCCTCTGTCTTTAGTCCTTCCGACTCCACCAAAGTCTGGTTGGGTTATCTTGAGTCGTTTAATATCTCTGTGACTTGTGTTCTCTACTTATGGGATCAAGTGGATACATTTCTTTGTCATGAGATTTTCATATTTAAGTTTGCTTTGAATTTGATTTACTGAAAGATGTAAGATAAGATTATTTTGAGTCCCTCAGGAGACAGGTGGTGTACTTTGGTAAACTAATAAAAACTAGCCTAGTTCACCATGTATATATCGAGTCCCTAACATGTTCGGGGCACTGTGCTAAGTATGCCAGGAGGTGGGAAAGAAGGCTCAGACAGCCCTCCGTGGTGTTGGGCAGACGAGATGTACCCGTATGAAGCAATTAGAAAATGGTAATGATACTTGCTAACATGGATGTGGCACCTTTAAGCTTGGCGCTTTATGTGGGCCAAAAGGAGGATGGAACCTTACTGGCCATCTAGTTCAACACCCTCATTTCACTGATGAAGGAATGGATTAAGTGGCTTCTGCAGGGTGTTAGGGACTCTCTGTGGATGTTTAGGCATATTTCTTTTGAGTGTGGAGGCCCTATAGTATTCCAGGGCTCAATGCAACTCACTAACAGAAACATCTGGTGAACCTTAGTAGCATCTGTAGGGAATCTTCCTTATTTTTAATTTGATTCTCGCAAATGAGGATTGAGAGAGAGAGAGGACTGGGGATATTTTAGCCTTGGGGCAGCTAGGTGGTGCGGTGGGCCTGGAGTCTGGGAGATCTGAGTTCAAATCCAGCCTCAGACACTTACTAGCTGTGTGACCCTGGGCAAATCACTTAACCTCGGTTTGCCTTGGTTTCTTTAACTGTGAAATAGAGATAATGATAGCACCTACCTCCCCAGGTGGTTGCGAGGCTCAAATGAGATGATGCACAAAGCGCTGAGCACACTGTATGTCTCATAGTAGGTGCTTAGTAAACATTTATTCCTCCCTTTCCCTTCTCTGGAGAATGAAGGCATGGAGGGACAAGGTAGTATCTTTAAGTACTTGAAAGGCTATTATGTGGAAGAGGGTAGGCATCCCAAGGGCACCTCTGCTTACTATAATATAAAACTTCCTAACGGTTAGAACTAGCCAAGGTGGAATGATTGGTAGCCCTGGGAGGGTGTGCATTCCCCTTCTCTGGAAGTCTTCAAGCAAAGACTTGTTAGCCACTTGCTGGATGTGGTGTAGTGGGGATTCCTTTGGTTGGGTATGGGCTAGCCTAAATCAGGCATCAGCAAACAGAGGCCCCATGACCAAACGTGGCCTGCCTGCTTTCCTATGGCTTGTGAGCTAAGAGCGGTTTTTACATTGTAAAATAAAGTTTTATTGTATTTACAGATGAAAAAGTATTCTCAGCTCATGGGCAGTACCAAAAAAGGTGGTGGCTAGAGCCATAGTTTGCCATCCCCTGTACTAGATGGTTACCAAGGTCTCTTCCAACCCAGAAAACCTGATTCTGTACAATGGGTATTATCATTTGTTGGATGGATGAGGAAGCTGAGCCCTGAGAGGCTGAATTACTTACCTCTGGTCACACAGAGGTGAAATTAGAAGCCTGGCCTCTCCTGATTCAGTGCTCTGCCCACTCAGTAATATGTTCTCTAAGTGATAGGTGATTAAGTTCCAGAATGGTGCAGAAGGTTGTGTTTGTCCTATGTTCTCCAAGAAGACCATGGCATCAGAGAAATGATGACAGAACTTGAGATTGACTTTGATTTGAGTGAGGGAGGGCTGTGCGAGATCACCAGCCTCACTTTCTCCTCCAGTAAGCATATGAGGAAGTCAGAGAAGGGAGAGATCGTTGTTGTCTGGAGGGGGGTCGATTTGAGTATGACTTTGAAGGAAGGCTCGGATAGGATTTGTATGAACAGAGAAGGTTCCTTGGGAGGGATTTAGCATGAGCAGATGTGTGGAACCTTGCAGGAGCATGCCACTTTTAGGAGACAGCTGTGAGGCAGGCCTGAGGAGATGGGAAGTAGTGGGAGAGATGTCTGCCAGTTGACAATGAAAGCAATGGGAAGTCATTGAAGGCTACTGAGCTGGAGAGTAATGTGATAAAAGCAGGATCCAGGAATATTTCTCAAGTATCATTGTGCAATATGGAATGGAGGGCCAAAACTAGAATTAGGAAGACTAATTGGGAGGTTCTTGCAGTACATTGAGTGATGGGAAATCCTCCTTAAGTTGGTAGCCCCAGGAGTGGAGGAGAAATGGTGACTATAGACTGAAGGAAGAAGTCATGTGACCTGATGACATTGGATATAATAGATCAGAGACTCTACAAAAGTTAGGCGACTGCAGAGAAACTGCAGTAATTATGGTGTTACCGAAAGAAATGAGATAGCTGGGAAAGGTGGGGCTAAATTGAGGCCTGAAGTGTGATTGGAGGCCATGGCGAGATGGTCAAATGGAAACGGCGATTGGGCAGCAGACTGAGATTCAGGTGAGAGGTCAAAATCGAAGTAATACGCTTCAGAGTCAGAGCCCGTAGTTTCATGGAATTAGAAAGGAAGCGTTATCCAAAGGAGAGAGTGTATAGATAAGGGCTGAGCCTTGCTGAATGCCTGAAGTTGGGTGGTAAGAGAAAAGAGTGGGTCCTAAGAAGGACACACCAGACCCCTGAGGATTAGCAGAAAATGAGGATAGTACAATGTCATGACAAAGGAACAAGTGTAAGAAGTGAAGGGGAAGATTAGTAGTGCCACATTCCAAAGAGAAGTCAAGGAGGAGGAAGCCCCCCATCCCCCAAAAAAGGCCATTAGATTTAGAAAGAAGGAAATCACTAGGGCTCTTCAGAATATTGGTTTGAGTAGTGAGCAGAGAATCCAGATTGTTAGGGGGTAGGAAAGAAATGAGTGATAAGGTAGTGGGTAGTAATGACAGAAAGTCACAGAGTCACTTGTTAGAGAGATATGGTAATGAAATAGGTATAACAAACATTTAGTAAATTACTACTGTATACAACACACTAAACTAGGCCCTAAAGAAGAAACAGATATCAGGTATACTAACTACCTTTAAGGAGCTCGTCATTTATCATTTAGCATTTATTTAATTAATTTAGTAATTTCCACTTATCAGTATGTCTTAATATTTAGTAACTATTTAATTAATTTAATGGTTTATCAATTATATATCAGTTCCAAAGGTCCGCCAGTCCAGATGCTAATCCCTTAGTAGACGGCTTAACAAATTGTGACCAAGATAAACCAACCAACCCTTGGTAGCCAAGTTAGCGGTGATAATTGTCTCTAATTTTAATCAGGCTGATCTTCAGATGACATAAACATTTTGTTGCTGGGCCGATAGTTGGAGACTTTTCAGCTTGGCTGGTGTCTACTGGCAAAGCTTTGGAGACGTAGGATTAACTCCATCCCACAGAGAGGTACAAGAGCAGAATTTCAGAGGAGATTAAACTCCAATATGTGTGTTGAGTAGATACAACAGTATGTACACGAATAACTGAATTATAAATTATATGTTAAAGGCAGCAGGGGGCAGTGGACAGGGCATTGGGTTTGGAGTTGGAGGACTGGAGTCTGAATCACAGTTCTGCCATGTGCAATCTAGGTGATATTAGGCTAGTATTACAGCCTCCTTGGGTCTTGATTTCCTCATTTATAAAAGGAGAAAACTGAATTACTCCATTCCAGCTAAATCTCTCTTCCAAAATATACAGGAAGGGTCAAAGAGAGAAGTTTGAGACAAGAAGGGGTCACTTCTATCTGGGAATAACAGGGAAGGAGGAGATAAGACCTTGATGGAGGAGGTGGGACCTGAGCTGGGTTTTAAAGGAGAAGAAAGAATCCAGAAGGCAGAAATATTGGAGACCTCCATTCTAGGCATGATGGCAGCCAGAGAATAAGGTGGCGTAACCAATATATAGAGTTCATGGATGGCAGGACCAGAATGACAAATGGCAGTGTAATATAGTTTGATTAGTCATATGAAATAACATGCAAAGGCGGAGCCAGATAGTGGAGCACCTGGATGGACAGTATCAGGAGTATGTATTTAATTTGGTAGGCAATGAAGAGCCACTGAGGGTTTTTGAGCAAGATAGTAACCTGACTAGACCAGGAAGAGATACTGGAGATAGGGAGCCCAGTTGGTGCAATAGGAATAGAGTGAAGGAGATGGATCAGTATTAGAGTTGATTGGACTTGGCAACTTACGGATTCAGTTCAATTCAACAAATATTTATTACGTGCCTACTAAGGGACAGGCACTGTGCGGCTAAACACTGGGCATATAAAGACGTAAACACAATAGTCCTTGTTCTCAAGGTCCTTCTGCTGGATTTAAGAGGTAAAATAGGAGGAAGATCCGTGAGTGAAATTCAAGTTTTAAGCTTTGGTGACTGCGGAAGGTGGTGGTGTGAACAAGAAGAGTAGGAAATTTAGGAGAATGGATTGATTTGTAGATTAGGATGATGTGTTCAGTTTGGGATGTGGATGCAGATCTGGGCTTGGAGCCAGGAAGACCTGGGTTCTAGTCCTGTCCCTGACACATACTGGCTGTGTGACTTTGAGCAAGTCACTTAACTTCTCAATGCCCAAGGAAACTCTAAAACCTCAAGAGAAGGTGCAGAGAAGGTGCTGACCTGCGTTGGTAAAGGGAATTTCTTCATCTCAGTGCTAGTGAATTCATAGGTCCGGTTCCAATCCCTATCCCTTCCTTTGAGGTGCTGGCTAGACAATCTGAGTCATCTTCCTCTTCATTTGGAAGAGTATGGACAAAGGAAAACCATGGGATGTATTTGGGCTATAGACAGTGGTCCTTTTTAGCCAGGGAGGGGTGTGGGACAAGGCCAGAAAGGTAGCTTGGTGCCACATTGTGGAGATTGCTGTCCCCATGCCTGTCAGTAATGTTGCCATTTTACCAGTCACCAGTATTCATAACCTTCCAGTCATCTTTGATTTCTTCCTTCCCTGGTTCTACAGAGCCAACCAGTAGCCTATCAGTAGTAGTCAATGGTGCCATCAAAGTATTTGTCACAGCTTCCCCCTCCTTACCATTCCTGCTGCCATGAGCCTAAGGTAGTACTTTATTGCCTATTGGTGCCTGGAATATTGCCATGTTTCCCCAGAAAGGTCTCCAGGTCCCTAGTCTCTTCTTCCTCTAGCGCATCCCATACAACATTGCCAGATTAAGCTTACAAATGTATATGCCTCTCTGTTAAAATTCAGACTTCTCTATTTGGCTTTTCAAGCTCTACACATGGTGCCCTTCATTATAAAATATTCTACGAAGTACTGATGTGCTTGCTTATGCCCTGCTCATAGTAAACCGACTGATTCCATATCACTTTCTATTATGAACTTGGTATTCCAGCAAAACTGAGCTGCTTGGTGTTTTAAACAGATGATATTACATCTTCCGCCTACCCTCCAACCCCCGCCATGCCCTTGCCTTGGCTCTCCCCCAAGATTAGAATGCCTACCTGTCTCATCTGTACCTCTTGGAATCCCTATCTCTCTTTAAGGCTCAGCTTAGGTGCCATCTCTGACACAAGGCCTTTCTGGCCATTTCTCCTCGTATTTGCCTTCTTTCTGGGCCCCATGGGTACCCCCATTAAGCTTGTGGAATACAGCAAGTCATTAATTAGTTTACTTCATAGCCACAGTAGGTACTGAGTAAGCAGGCTGCCAACAAGATTAAATCTTCAGAGTTCTTTTTCAGAATATTTTGAATATTTCCCTTAAAAGTCTTGTAAAGATTGTAAAAAGTGTCCTTTAAAAGAGCTTGTAATTGTGGGGTCCTATGGTCAGTATAATGTAGTGGATAGAGAGCCAACCCACCTCTGACATATGCTGTCTGTGGGACCCTGGGCAAGTCACTTAACCTTTCAATGGTCTAAGCAGCTCTTGAAGACTCCAAGTTGCCGAAAAGGGACCTGTTTGCTTTGATAGAGAAGGTTTGCTCATTTAGGAGTTTCTTCTACCAAAAAAAAAAAAACCCAATCACAATCCTTATCTCTATGCTTATCCCTAATTGTGGAATTACACTTGTCCTTGATCTGAACTTTTAAAAATCTACTTATATCCGATACCAGTGTTTAAGATAGATCAAAGAAGGGAAGAGGCTAGAGTCCTATCCCTGGCTCTGGCCCAAGCTGTGGTGTTGGCATCCTGGGCAAGCCCTGCTCTCAGGCTTCCTCCAGCCTGCTAGGCCCCGGTCCCTTGGCCCATGTCTCCATCGCCAGCCATCCACCTTCTTCCTAAACTCATTCATCCGTTCCCAGACATGGACTAGTGCTTATCCTCTTCTGTCAAGAGATATCTTTATTATTGCCTCATAGATACTTCAGTATTTCAAGAGCCATGATTTCTTTCATTTTTGAGGGTACTCCCTCCATTGACCCTTACACAACTCTACCATAACTTGTACATGAGTTTTAAGAGATGCTGGAGAAAGAACATTTATCACCCTGCAGTCCGTCTCTAGACTTTAGCTAGATTGTTCCTCAGATGACCGGCGTTCAGGATGCTGCTGCGCCTATCCTTGGCGTCTTCCTAACTTAGAAGGCCTTGCCGATGCTCGGGCACAGGTAGCGTTGCCTTCAAGAATGCGGGGTTGTGCTGTGATGACATGGCCAAGTGGGACTTGGGTGTGAACCTTAACAGACAGGACAGATTCAATGCAGAGATTTATTCAAAGAATATCTGATAAGTTATTACTCATTTGGGTACTTTGCTTCTTGGTCCATTCATGTTCTTTTCCCTGAATTCAGGGATACTTGATTTTAATTATATCTTTGAAAAATATATTATGGTTATTACATAATAATAGCTTATATTTATATAGTGCTCTAAAGTTTGCACAGTATTTTATAGACATTGTTTCATTCGAACCTCACAGAGACTTTGAAAGATGGAGACTACAGGAATTATTTATTTCCCTGTATTGTGGATGTGGAAGCTCAGAGAGGCTCTGGGCTCAGAGTTAAGTGACTTGCCCATGGTCACACAGCTAGTATGTGTCAGAGGTAGGAATTGAACCCAGGCTTCCATGATGTCAAGGCCATTCCTGCATCTGCCCTGCCACACTGTCTTCCTAACCTAATGTTGGCCCTGCCTTATTTTGTCTTGGTCATTCACGATAACATTATTGTCTGCATGCAAAGAGGAAGGAGGAGGAAGATGTCAGAAATAAGCAAATCATTCTAAATGGAAATGTATATATAGATAAAGGCTGAACCTTTATAAGATAGAGTAAGAAGGCTCCCTTGTGTAATCGTATAATTCTAGGCATCCTAATCAAATCCTACGGGCTATTTACAGGCTGGCTGTGCATTTTCTCTGGCATTGTTATGGCTCAATGAAAAGTGCCCCACACAGGCTATTGTGTATTGTGGTTGTGAACTACCCTTGTGGTCTTTGGGGAGGCAGAGCTGTCACTGAAGGATCAAGAATGAATCGTGGGTTTTATTGCTTTCCAGCTGTGTGTGGTGTCCCTGGCGCTCTTCAGAACCCTCATTGGCTTACATTGTGAAGACGTGATGCTGCAGCTGGTTCTAAGGTAAGACCCCATTGCTTTTCTCTTTCTCTATTTTTTTCTACCCAGATTAGGGGGACTTCTTTTGTTTTGTTCCTGTTAGAACAGTCCAGATAGCTCCTTTGCTCTGGGGCAAGGATGGAAAAACCGCAACAAAAGCCCTCGATTTATAAAATAACCCATGGAAAATTACTTTACCTTTTTTGTGTTGTTTCCCAAAGTTAATTTAAGAATTTCTCTATTTAAATTTGTAGAAGGCCATAAGGAGGCGGCATGGGACACTAGAAGGAACTACAGGGGTTGAAATCCCACATCTCTCTTTTTATGACCTCTGGACCCTTGGGCAGCTAACTTGCGTTATCTCATCTGGCCTCAGTTTGCACATTTGGAAAATGAGGACTAGCTGGCCCTTGGGGTCCCTTCCAATTCCAATGATTGTTTGCAATACATTCAGAAGAAAATCTGCTGATGAAAACTTGAAATAGATGAATATTTAAAACACTTACAAGTTTTCATCATTTTTTATATTTTCCCCCAAATCCAAATCCTCTTTTCTCTAACTCATACAATCACTGATCTGAAATATCACAATAGCTTCCTAATTGGTTCACCCTAACTCCTTTTCAATCTGTCTGCCACCCAGGTGCCAAAATGATTTTCCTAGATTGCAAGCATGACCATATCTTTACCCTTGGGGCAGGGGTTTTTAACCTGAAGTCCAGGAACATAAAGTTTGTTTTGATAACTGTATTCCATTACGATTGGCTTCCTTTGTAATCCTATGTATTTTATTTTATGCGTTAAAAACCTTATCCTGCGAAGGCTTCACCAGACTGCCCATGTCCATGACACAAAAAAGCGTTAAGAAACCCTGCCATAGGTCTAGTATCCTATTCTCTGTTTGGCATTTAAAACTTTTCTCAATCTGATTCCAACCTACCCTCACAATTTTATTAGATGTTAATCCCCTTCACATACTCTATGTCCACTTTCACTTCTTGTTCACCTACTCTACTCTATCTTCTGTCTCTTTTGCCCCAGCTCTTCCCCAGGTCTGGAATCATGCCCTTTCCACTCTCCGCTTCTTAGAAGCCTTCAAATTTCTTCTTTATTTAAAAATTAAACAATTAAAAAAACTTAAACACCAAATAAAATGCATATAATAAATTTAACTACATATAACTTTCAAAACTATCCTGCTTATCTGTGTTTTCTTCTGGCCTGACTTCTGTTCTCTTTTGTGCATTTAAAAATAATATTTCAGTGGCCCATTTTTCTTTCTTTTTTCTCTTTCTCTTTTTCCTCTCCTTCCCTCCCTCTTTTCTCTTCTCTTTCTCTGCCTCTCTTCTCTATTTCTCTTCCTTCCTTCCTTCCTTCCTTCCTTCCTTCCTTCCTTCCTTCCTTCCTTCCTTCCTTCCTTCCTTCCTTCCTTCCTTCCTTCCTTCCTTCCTTCCTTCCTTCTCAAATGACTTGGAGAAAAGACATGACTCTTTTCCTGGTTTAGGTGCAGTCTGGATTCATTTCTATGTTGAATAAATATACAATGTGCCATTTTTGAGTACCCTTCCTAGGGGTACAGAAATTGTAAAATCATAGGTTAAAAGATAGAAGACACCTTTGAGGTCATTAAATCTAATTAACCCCTTCATTAAGTTGACTGCCCTCCCAGCTCTTAAATTCCAGAGGTGAGATCTTCCTAATTCTTAAGTCCAGCACACTTTTCACTACAAATCAGTTGCTTTAAAGATAGTAGAGTAAAATATATCAGATTCCCTGAGGTGTGATAGGAGTTTTCAAGAAGCCATGGGAGCTTTCTAATTCTGTGTCATGGGGTCAGATTTGGTCTGTGTTGCCCATGACTGGAAGGGATAACTCACTGGCTCTGGAGTGAACTTGGTGACCACAATAAATGAGGGTATCCATTTGCTTGCTAGCAGAAGGGTAACACCAGGGTTTTCAGCTGGCCTCACAGCTGGTGCACATTGTTACTTCCGTTTGAGGTCTGAGGTAAAAGGATAGAGATGATATGGTGTTAGAGCTGGAACCTGACTTGTTTCCAATTTGGAGTGGTCCCTTTGGTTTGGAAAGAAAGGAAGGAAGAAGGAAAGAAGAAGGGGAGGGAGTAAAGGGAAGGGAAAGAAAGAAAAATTGGATTTGGACTCAGAAGACCTCATTTCTTTGCTACTTTTTCACCATGAGCCAAATAAGTTTAGTTTGTGGTAAGTTTGTTGAGGCACATACTTGTGGGAGGACTATACTTGCCCAAATACGGCTTGGTACTGTCCAGTATGGGGACAAATGGTGGGCAGTTTCTAGCTACATTTCACAGATTGCAAGGGGTATTAACTTCATAATCCTGTTCATACGCTGTATAGGCATGTTTGAAGGTGGTCTAGGGAGGAGAAATAGAACAAAGGGGAAGTTTCTAGATGAATTAAAAAAAAGTTTAAGTGGCTCTCTTGAGAAATTTGTGTACTCTTAGGTATGAGCTCAAAATAATCATTTTCCTCCCTCTGGTCATCTGAATTTCACCTTCCTCAAATATCTCTAAGTATACACACATGCACACAGACATATATGTTTGTACATTTGTATATTTGTATGTGTAGACACATAGTGTACATACATGTCTATATCCACACCACAGGGAATATATTTATGTTATAATATAACATAACGTTACGTTACATTATATATAGATAACTGATGTACATCCAGATGACCCATGGGGCTGTTTGAGATCCCTGTTATACTATATGAATTGATCGCCTCATCTGAACGCAGTGAAATTCAAAATCCCCTACGTGACTCTTTTAAAACATAAAAAAATTTGAGAAGAGGATCCCAGAGTTTCTATTCTTCCTCATCTCCCACTAAAGATCTCTGATGCCTCATTATGCGGTAGAGGTGACACTTTGAACTCACAAGGAAAACACTGTTCCTTTCTTTTCCCTGACTTTAAACAAAACCAGAGCTGTCTTCACCTCACTTGTGGAATTGAGTTCTATCACCCCATTGATTTTTGCCTGCTGGGATTGAATGTCCCTGTAGATGTTGACATCTCACATCTTTAAAGCACCTCCTTTATCTCCTTTGGAGTGCTTATTCTTCATGTTCTAGCCTTGGAGTATATGTACGCGCGCGTGAATGTGTGTGCGTGCGTGCATGTGTGAGTTTTGCCACGGCCAGTGTGTGATCGGTGTGCCTGATGGGTGGCGCTCAGGTTTCCACTGAATCTGGGTCATCATCATTTCAGTGAGCGAAGCCCACGAGGGTGAGAGGAGCTGTGTAGGGCTGCCCGTGCAGAGGGGAGCGGGGCTGCAGCAGGAAGACTCTGACCTCGAGTTATCCCATCGCTCCTCTCCAATCAGATGCCGCTCCTCGGTAGCCCACATTTTGTTGCTGCTCTAAGACTTAGGGAGCCTGGACGTGGTGCTCTGAAAAGAGTCCTAATTCCTAGCATTCATCCAGTGCTCGCAGGCTCCCAAGGTGCTCGAAGTACATTATCTCGTTTTATCCTGGCAGCAATCGTGTGCCAGATTATTATTTTGCAGATGAAGACACTGAGCCTTAGAGAAGTTAGGTAAATGTCCGTTGTCTCACAGCTGGTAAGGGTCAGAATTTAAGATTAGAACCCAAGTCTCTCTTGACTCCAAGTTCAGTGCTTTTTCTACCATGCCACATTGCCTTCCCAATGCATTCTCCTCATGAAAAACTCAATGAAGTGAGCCATGTTATTATCCCCATTTTACTGAGGGAGAAACTAAGGCTTAGAGAAATGAAATACTTGCCCGTAGTTACCCAGCTAGTAAGTATTAGCACTGAGATTCAAACCTGCGGGCCTTTTGATGCCAAGTTCAGACAATATTCTTTCTGTTCCATTCTCTTTTACTGCACAAGCAGACTCTGGGGAGGTCCGTACTTAGCACAGTCCCTGGCACACAGTGGGTACCTAATAAATGCTTATCAATGGACTGCTGTAGTCTAGTGGCCTTAGCCCTAGATCTGAGTCCTGAGACTGTGTGGCTGTTGACATGGATCACTTTAACTTCTCAGTGTCTTACTTTCCTCACCCATACAATGGCAATAACAGTTGCTCTATTTCAGACAGCCATTGTGAGAAAGTACTTCTGTATTTCTTAAACTGGGGCAGCCAGGTGGCAGCAGTGGACTACAGAGCGCTGGGCCTGGAGTCAGGAAGACCTGAGTTCAAATCCAGCCTCAGACACTTGCTAGCTGTGTGACCCTGGTTGAGTCAGTTAACTTTGCCTCCGTTTCTTCATCTGCCAAATAACTGGAAAAGAAAATGGCAAACCACTCCAGTATCTTTGCTAAGAAAACTCCAAAAGGGGTCACGAAGAGTCAGACATGACCAAAACAACTGGTCAGAAACAGCAAAATCTTTTAAACTGCAGTGAAAGTGTGAGAATCATTGTGGTTCAACCCAGAGAATATTTCTCAATTTAGATAGGACTCCAGCCTTATTTTACAATGTAAATTTAATTTAATAAATGAATGATTCAGTGAGAGATTCAGTGAGAGAGTAACAAACGCTGGAAACAACCTGTGTATATATATTTTTAAAAAGCCCTAGAAGAACCGAATAAATTGTGGTGTTAGTGAAATGGAATGTTATTGCCCCATAAAAAGTTCAAATGTGAAGGATAAAAAGAAATACAGCAAGGCTCATATGAAGAGATCCAGAATGATGAAAGAAAAATTAGGACAACTCATATCCTGACTCCCACTCTATAAAAAATGACTAACAGAATCTTCCAAATTCATACACAGAAGAGTACTAGAGAGGAGACAGAGGACAAGTAAGATGCTGTATTAGAGTTTTGGGGGTTTTTTTTGGTTGCGGTCAAAGTTTATATCCTTTTTTCCTCTTTGTTCAAAATATAACTAGTTTGGAGGTTATGATTTTATGTAATTTTATTCCTTATTTTGTTCCTTTCTCTGTTATTTTTTTTGGTTGAAGCTATTCTGAAACTTATTATAAAGACTATTTTTTAACAAAATAAAAAATTCCAACATCCGTGTGTGAATCGATGCTTCTCCTCTGTCATCGCCTGTTTGGCCAATGGTATTTTCATCTTACTAAGGTAACGCAGCCTCTCGGCCCTCTGAGCGCCTCTCTAGTCACAGCTCTCCCTCCAAACAGGCTCCCTTCAGACGACATCTTCCCTGCCACGAGACCTCTCCTCTCTCTTCCATCCCGTGTTCAGCACAAATTCCCTATTTCCACTAAGGCACGTTTTTGCAAGGTTGCAATTGTCACATAGCCCAGGAGTCTAAATGTAATTTCGAGCTACCCACTGGTGATGTTTGATGAATGGCTTTATCATGTTTGGTCTAGTGTTTCATTTTTCCTACCTCAAATGAAGAGGGGGAAATCTATGCGTATCAACTTCAATGGTGAAAAATGTTCTGTTTGCTTCCAGCCTAAATGAAACTCAGCCATCAGGTTCATCCAGTCTAAGAAAACAGTGAATCGTTTAATTTTTTAAATCATTCATGAACAAAATAAGCCTATGTTAAGACCTTGAATGTGGCAAGTGTTTAGGGAATGGAGAATAATAGAATGTTTTGCTTAGTTTGCTACCTTTAATGCTTAGTAGCCGCGTGACTTTGGTATCCATTTAACCTCTGTGACCTTTCCATTTCTCATTTATGAAATGGACTGCTGACATCACAAGATTGTTGTGAGACTGAAATGGGGATCTAAATGGATAGAATGCTGGGCCTAGAGTCAGGAGGACCTGAGTCCAAATCTGGCCTCATACACTTCCTAGCTGTGTGACCCTAGGCAAGTCACTTAACCCTGATTGCCTCAGTTTCCTCATCTGTAAAATGAGTTGGAGAAGGAAATGGCAAACCACTCCAGTATCCCTGCCAAGAAAACCCCAAATGGGGTCAGGAAGGGTCGGGCATGACTGGAACAGCTCAACAACAAACGTGCGTATGTATGTATATGTGTGTGTGTACGTACACAAACAGTGCTTTGCAAACTTTGAAGCTCTATATAAATGCCAATTTTTTTTTTGAGGTAGGAAAATGAAACACTTGACTAGACCAAACACGATAAATTTGATTATCAGCTATCACCAGTGGGCAGCTTGACCTTATCCTAGCTGTCAGTAGCTTAATTTGATGGAGTTCAAATAGAAATGGTTCTCAAACTGGTCGCTGTCCTGCTATTAAACATAACTGTTTAACGTTCTGCAGACTGCTTCATGTGTAGATAAAAATGACTGCCTTTTGTTATTGAATAAAAAAAAGCATTGGGATTTGGGTTTATCTCCTGTAGGCTTCCCGAAAGCATCTTATTATGTATCTTGTTTTTCTCTTTTTTTTCAATGGCATTCATATAGAAAACAGCCTGGTCTAAAGCACTGTCCTGCTAGTATTCTTTTGTATTTAATGTTGTGTAGTATGTGCGTGGTTGGATAAAATAAAAGCTTTTTGTAATTGAATTAAAGCATTAGCACATAAAGTCATCTCTGGGCTCTCAGAAGGCATCTTCTGCACGACTCCGGTAGCTGACAAGGTGAAGGGGATGATCAATGTGGACCACATCCCGTTTCCATATGAGGTGGTTGATTTCTTTTTGCTAGGTCTTCTTATATTTGGATAGCTTTAAAATATTCTCATCATTTTTCATAAAAAGCAAGATGAGTTCAGATAGAAATGATCCCGAGACAAGTTGTTATCCTGCTGTTATTATCTTATATTAAATTTCCTTTGTACGGTTAGACAGATGGATGCGGTTTTTATTGTGCCTAGCACATTATCTGGAACATATTAAGTGCTTAATAAATTCTTTCTTATGAATAGCAACAATAATCATAACGGAAGTCTTTGGTTAGCTGAAGTTACGTTGGCTAATAGATTTACTGGTGTGAGGAGCCTTAGAAGTAGAACTTTTTTTGTTTGTTTAAAATCTTTAAAATAGACTCAATTATTTTGTCTGGAGGTAGAAAGGACCCTAGGCTCATCTGGAGCCAACTCCCCTCTTTACAGAGTTGAAGAGCCTGACTTCCCGAGAGGGAAGTTCACATAGGCGGTAAATAAAGCTGAGACCCTCCTTCAGTGCAGGACTTTCCCCACAGCATGACGCTGCCCGTTCAGTTTCCTAACTTAGTAACTAGAGCATAATGAAAGAAATCGGATGGTTTTAAAATGCTGGATTTTGCACTGCTACAAAGGTTTCATTTTGAAGTTCAGGTGTGGTCAATTCTGGGCATAAGAGGGGTTGCTCAGCTGTCTGCATCTACCCTTCAGCTGCTTGTCCAGAATATGAACTCATCTCCAGACATGCCCTTGAAGCTTTTCATTTATTATAACAAAATCCTTGACATATGTTTGTTTTCTAGTGATAAATTCCTTTTTCCTAGAAGTAGACTTGAAGATGAAATCATTCCAATGACTTTAGAGGTTTGGTTAAATTAGACATTTCTGAATTACATTAAAGCTCAGATTTTTTAAAAAAAATTATCTGAGAAAATGTAAGACTTTGCTTGTACATACTAAGAACTCACGTTTCTTTACTACTTAAGTTTGCAAAGCATTTTCTTCACAACATCCCCATGTTAGAGATGAGGAAACTAAGATTTGAGGATGGAACAGACTTGGCTGTGATCGTATAGTTTTGTAATCATCAGAGCTGGCATTTTAATTAAAAGTCAAGAAGTGGAAAGAGGACTAGTTTTGGAGTCAGAGGTCCAAGATTCAGATCTCGGTTCTGCTCCTTATTACTTGGAACGGCATTGACAAAACATTTCCCTTTTCTTGGCCTCTGTTTCCTAGTCTGTCACATGAAGGGAAGATGAACTAACAGTGATCTCTGAGGGCTCTCTTGCCTCTTAAAGTGTGATCTTGAGTCTAGCCATCTTTTTCCTGTGCCGTAACTGTCTTTGTATCAGAGCGCTGAAAGTAGAGAATTAGACGCAGATTCAGTGCCTCTAGGGCGCTCTTTACTCCATGGCCTCACTTCGAGGGTGTGTAATTGCATTTATTATCATTTTGTTCATTAAGGATGGCAGTCTGCTAAGGAAGTTTGACTTTAGCGGGGCCTCGTATTCCATCATTGGTGTTCCAGTCGCGACTACAGCTTGAAACGTCCTGGGTCCAGGCCAGTACAGAGTTTGGAATTACCCAAAACCTCTTGTGTGATGTGGGAGCATCCGGCAGTGTTTCCAACGCGGCCTTGGCCTTTCTGTGGCTGTTTCATCAGCAGAAAATATGGAAGTTGATTTGGGACATGCTGGAGCCTCTCCTGCCTTCATCGTCTGCTAACTGTAGGGCTGGAGAACATGTCAGCTCCTGGTGTTAATGAAGCATCAGGCATTCCTTTGGTTGAAAAGAACCATGACCTTGGATTAATGGAAATACAATTATTCTTTCAGGTACCTAATCCCATGCAACCACATGATGACGAGTCAGAGGTGGGCTGTGAAAGAAAGAGATTGTTATTCTGTTTCTGCCGCTAAGCTGCTTGCTCTGACACCCGTGTGCTGCTCCAGCGGAATCACGCTGACTCTTGGGAACCAGGAGAGGGACCACATCCTTTGGTCCAAGTTCATGCACAGTGATTCAGGTGGGAACTTGTTCGGAGTTGTCATGAAACAAAGGGTGTCCACATTCTTCTTTGTCTATGGGATGTCTGTATCTGGGTAGACAGCAGTATGCCATATATCTAAACGGGTGAAGGCTGCTTCTTTACCTTATGAATGACTAATCTGGGGTTGTGGTTCTTCTCCTTCCTGAATTATGTACACTTGGTAATTAGAGCTGAATAAAAAGCAGAGTCCTTTCCTCATTTATTGCTGCTCAATCTTTATTTTAAGGAGGATTCCCTAGTGGCTCCCTGGAACCAGAAATGGAAAGGCATGTTCCAGTCTGTCTTCAAAAACTAAGTTTGTTTATTTATGTAATATCCAAATTTGAATTAGACTTGGTAGCCGGACTGCATATGGCTTAATTCCTAATATGCAATTATAAAGGTTTAAGTAGAGGAAAAGAAAGATGGCAGCTTGCTGTGTATGGTGCAGTGTGAGTGTGAGCGAGCACCTAATACATACAGCACTTTCTACAAATACTTAATAGAGTAGTTGTGCATTTTGACTGACGAGATTAATAATATATAGATTGAGTATGTGACATCTTAGATCTGTTCAAGTGGGCGGAAAAATATATTTGTGTTTTGGTTGGTTGATTTTAGAAATTGAAAGTACAACTCTGTGAATTATATCTATATCCATCTCTATATAGCCACATCCATATCCATCTCTGTATCTATCTGTATCTATATCTTCTCTCTACCTACTTATCTTAACATTATTCCATGTTAGTCTGAACTTAGGCAATGCCTTCTGAATGAGATTTCTTGGGGAAAAATAGACACACACAGACACACATGCACTCACACAGGAATAGCACTAATTATAAACTGTAGATTTCAAATGAGTCTCCTTTGAACCAACATAGATATGTTAAATTCAATAAACATTTGTTTTGCATCTACTATGTGTTTGATAATAACTGTTTAAGCCCTGGAAATAAAAAAGCACAACTGAGAAAGTCCCTTACTTCAAGGGGCTGATTGTCTTTACATGAAGGCACAATAAAGTAATAAACTGTGGTAGGGAATTTGTGTGTGCAGATAGCTGCAGAGAGAGAATGTATTCATGCCTCTTCAGTACTTTTTCAGGTGACCTTTTCAGTGGAGAAGTCCAGACTGCATCCTAATGACTAGGGAAGGGTATATACACTGATGGTACTTACTCGTATTCTCAAGACCTGGGTTCTAATTCAAGCTTTGTCTTAAAGCATATCTTTTATTTTTATGTCACCTAAATTTCCCCCTATAATAATGGGTGGCAGCTTTTGAATATAGTGAATACAGGGCTGGGTTTGGAGTCAGGAAGACCTGAGTTCAAATCTAGCCTCAGACACTTAATAGCTGTGTGGCCCTGGACAAGTCATTTACCTTCAGTCTGCCTCAGTTTCCTCGACTCTAAAATGGGAACAATAGCATTATCTACCTCTCCAAGTTGTTCTGAGCATCAACGGAGATAATATTTGTAAAGCTCAATGCTTGGCACATAGTAGGCTCTTAATAAATGCTTCCCTCCCTCCCTCTCTCCCCCTCCTTTCTTCCTTCTTACCTTCCCTTAATACAAAGAATTTCAGCCTTTGACATTTTCCACTTGTGTGACCTTGGGCAAGTCATCTTAGTTTCCTCATCTGGAGGGTTGGGCTAGATGACCCCTATGGCTCCTTACAATTTTAAATCTTTGGTCCCCATGCATTATTTCAATGTCATTCTGCCATCGAATTCACCTCTAAATAGAGCAGGGGTTCTTAAGCTGGATCCCTTAATTTCAGGGGGACCATGAACTTGGATGGGGGAAAAAATCGCTGTTTTCACTCACCTCTAACTGAAATTTATCATTCCCTTCAATTTTTAAAAAACACTATTCTGAAAGGGGTCCATAGGTTTCATCACCCCAACAAAGGGGGTCCTTGACAAACAGAAAGGTTAAGAAACCAAGATGGAATATCTTTATGAGTGAGTTCCCCTGATGGCTTAAATGTGTTTGGCTTAAATACATTTTTAGAAATTACGGTTTCCTCACTAGTCCTCCGTATTTGCGTATTTCCACGTGACAGCGGGCTCCTCTAAGGTTGATAGAATTGTGGCCTGTCACGCTAGAAAGGACTGAACCTTGGAGCTTATCTCTTCCAGCCCTCTCCTTCTGTTTGGTGATTCTGTGTGGTAGTACATGAAGATAACTTCTTCTTGCATCGATTTTGCTGGGCAAAGCTGAGAGGATTTTGTGTACTCTGCTAGTTGCTAATTTTTCACATTTACCTTTCTGTGCTACAAAAATGGAGCCCATTGGTGTTCAGCACTGGCTCAGGCAGCTTTTGATGCTTTAAAACAATACCTGCTGAAGCTAGGAAATGGCCTTTTATTGCAGGAGCTAAATTTTTATTTTTTTTTTAAATTTTCTCCTCAAGACATTAATTTTATTAGTAAGCAAGTGGCAAGTCAGTGAGTTTGCTATTGTGATGATACATCTGAAATTTTTACATTTTACACTTAGGTTGTATAGTTAACCATTTTGAGTCTGAAAAAATTGTTATGGGGTGCGAGCCCCAAATACCACCCTCCCCTTCTCCCTCAGCAGCAGAGACACCATGATGAACTAAATGCAGTTCAAGTAACCTGAAAGATGTACCTACCACCTTTAAACATCTGATGGCGAGGTCAGAGAAGGATGTGGTTACTAGGAGAACAAAGCCTGAGGAGTCTGGAGTTTTCTCTGGATTTTTTGGTGAATTATTTCATCTTTGTGGCACATTTTCTCAACTAGTAATCCAACAATCCAGTCTATGAAGCATTTATTAAGGGCCCAGTATATGTAAGGCATTCTTCTGGGCGCTGGGGATCATAATTACAGTTACAGCTACCATTTATCTAGTGCTTTTAAGATTCACAAAGGGCTCCCATCTCTTATCTCATTTCATTTTCATGGCAGCCCTGTGAGGTGCTGTCTCACTTAGTCTGGGAGCAAGTGAATAACTTGTCTCGGGTCTTATAGCTGGGTAATGTTGAGGTCTAAGGCAGGATTTGAACTCAGGTTTTCCTGCATTCATGTCTACTACTCCATCCAGTTGCTTATTTGACCAGATGTAGGATTTCATTAGTGTAGGGGACTCCCAGTGTGAAAACTCCCTCTCCAGCATAGGCCTTGTGACCGCTCTGCAATTTATAGTCTTAGAAGCCCAGGCCGGATCACACAGCCAGAGTATGTCAGAGGTGGTATTTGAACTGGGATCTTGCCGACTCCAAGACTGGCTCTCGATATACTATGTCGAGCTGCCTCTAGATGTTGGAGATATAAAGAGAGAAATGAACAGTTCCTACCCTCAAGAAGCTTCCATTCTGCTGAGGGAGAGAAGGTGTCGATGGGATGGGAGCTCATCTTTGTACAGCGCCTTAAGGTCTACAAAGCGCTTTCCTCTAACAGTTCCCTAAAGTAGGTTGTGAACATGTTAATGTCTCTATTTTACACAGGATACTTGGAGGGGAAATTATATGCCCATGGTCATACCACTAGTCTCCATGCTAGGTCTTGGGTCCAGGTCTGTTTGCTCAAATGATTTTGTGAGTCTGAGCTCAGCTTTGAAAATTAATGTGATGATACACTCATTTTTAAATGGGAGGAGAGGAGAATATGGTTTTATTCGTGAAGAAACAGGGAATATTATATTAATGTGCCACTCTAGGAAAAATGGATAATTGTCAAGATAAAAGAAATCTCTCCTGCTTTGACAAGAAAAACGTAGACAAGGAAATACATTGTCTTCGTGTTCTTCCCTTTCAAATCACACAGACTAAATCCCTTACATGGTTGTGGTAGTGTGATGTTAGGGTGCCCATTGGTATGTTGTGAACATTGCTTAGCGTGACACATAGTAGGGACTCTTACAAATTAACTCTGATATTATAGTGTTAGTGAACATCTGAGAGAACCCAGCTTATGACCATGGAGTAACTTGGGGGAGACTGGTTCCCCAAAATCTCAGACTGCAATACTATTGCAGTTTTATGTTCCTAGGCTTCTCCTCCTCCTCCCCGTCCCTTTCCTTCACTCCCCACCTCCCTCCTTCTCTATCAGCGTAGAAAACTTCAGGCATAGAGACTCCTTCCATCTGTAACGTAAGGTCTTAGAGAGTTGTCTGGAACAGTAAGAGCTTGACTTGCTCAGGGCCAGGATTTGAATTCAGGTCCTCTCGACTCCAATGCGAACCTTCTCTTGACTATTCCATGCTACCTCTCACTTTTTCCTCTCAAATGAACAATACTTAATAAGACTAATATACTCGTGTTTCACTTGAAGGTTTACAAAAAGCGTTTCTGGGCCCCATCTCCTGACTGTCCTCATGAGGTACATAGTGTGAGCCCTTATTTTTCAGATAATAAAACTTCTTCTTAGAAAGGGCAAATGACTTTACTGAGATCATATAGTAAGTGTTGGAGCCAGGATTTGAATCCAGGCTTCCTAATTCCATATCCAGCCAGAGCTCTTGCTGAACCACATTTCCAGTAAAACTATGAAGATATTTCCCTGTATACATTTCTTTCTGAGTGAGCATTTCATTTTTACCAGGTAAACATTTTTTCATCTGATACCTTACCTTACAAATGGCCATATCCAGCCCCTTGATTTTTCCTTCTTGGTTTGTGTCCTTTTGTTAGCAAACACTTTCTGATCTTGTTAAACTTTTTTTTTCTTAAATCCAAAAATGGATCATATTCTATTTTGAACTGTGTTTGTTTTTCATTTCAGGCCCTGGAGAGCCGCCTCCTACTGGGGAAGTGTCTCCATCGGCCTGCATTGTGGAGTATGGGAAAGCCTTGGACATTAGCTACCTTCAGTACCTTTGGGAGGCCCATAATAACATTAGCCACTGCATGAAGGACTGCCAAGTCTGGTCTGCTCTTTATGATGGAGAATCCCCTGATCCTGACACCTTTCTCTCCAGTCTGAAGGAGGAGAACAGTAAAAACGTGTCCTACCCCGTGCTGAGGACGCACCAGCGCTTACCCAGCCCTCCTCCTCCTCAGTTCACACACAAGAAGGAGAAGAGCCAGACCGAGTTGGAATGGGATGATAGCTATGACACAGGAATGTCTGCCCATTCAGGAGAAGGCCCCTCTCGGCCCTGCAAGGATTTGGAGACCCCAGCTCCTCCGGTTCCCATCGATCCCCCCAAACACATCCAGGAGATGAAGAAGAACGCCATCATGCTGTTCAAAGGCTCTTACATCGAGGAATCCGACTTTCAGGATGACGTCATGGTTTACAGGCTCTGTGCTGAGAAAGATGCCCAGGACAGCCACAGTGTACAGGGGGAGCCTCTGAAGTCCTCAGGCTCTCCCCTGAACAATGGGCCCGTTGATAGTCCCCAGCCACAAATAGATTCTGAGGAAGAACAAAATGGGATCGCTTCAAGCTTGAGCCACGAAGAACCTGAGGAAGAGTCCCACCAGAGCCCTTCCAGGGCGGCCTTACCATCCGTGTCTGAGACGGCCCACGCTGCACCGCTAGAGGCAGACCACAATACTGCTGTGATGTCGGCCAGCACAGATGGTGAAGATTTCATTACCCGGTATGAGAAAATCATAAAAGAACTGGACTCAGGCTCTGAGGGTTTGATGGAAGAAAATTTCCCAACACCTGCTCCCTCACCTCCTGTGCCAGAGAAGGAAGGGGAGAAGAAGGGAGAAGCAAAAGAAGAAGAGGAAACAAGTGAGACAGAGGAAAGAAAGGAGGAAGAGGAAGAGGAGGATGACTTTGAGCATTTTGTATCTGAGGCTCCTTCGGTAGAAAGCTTACCTTCCCCATTTGGGACAAAAGATCAGACTCCCTTTCCTAGTCGTCATGTGAGGACTCAAGGGGCCCCCTTTACAGGTGAAGATTTCAGCAACTTTGCTGCTTCTCTTTTCTGAGAGTAATGATGTATATTGGGGCAGGAAAATAAGGTAGGTTAGGGTAAGAGTGCGGTTCGTTAACGCAAGGATGAAGGTATTTCATAGTATTGTTTGGTAGAATTTCTTTCTCTTTTTAGGACCAAAGGCTTTCTTTTAATTTCTTCAAGGAAAAACATAAAACCAAATAAAAATTTACATAGACAAACTTCCTTTTCTATAATAAAATTGTAAAATTAAATAGTCTTATCTTTAACAATGGCAAATAAAATGAAGCAGCAGGATGTTTGATCTTTAAATAGAAGTAATGACAATGGTGGACATTAATATAGGATCATAGAATTCATGTCTGGAAGGGACTTTAGAATAGCTGGATTATGTTCAGAAAGACATTGGTTCTGGTTTAATAGCATTTCCTAAAGGCTATTCCAGTGAAGTGCAAATTCTCAGACAGGTCCTACTCCACTGGAAAGGCTTCAAGTACAGTCCTGTACAAGGCAGATGAAGTGAGTCCCTGCCTGAGGCCCAGCTCAGCTAAATCCAGCAAGGCTTTCCATCTGAGATGCTGGCCAGAAAGTGATGCATTTTCAGCCACAGCAGCTCCCCAAGATCATCGGCTAAAACTGAGTGGTTGGAATCTGCTATGGTGGATGCATTACTTATATCGATGAGACCACAGGTCCTTGAAGTCTTCAGTAATATAGAGGGTGATGACTGGGCTTATTGTCTAATTATCTTGGCCTGATGACATGTTTAGAGTTGTCATCTGTAGGCTATTTGGACCTATGATTTCATCTTTGTAGGGAACTCCCTGCAAGGAAACTCCCTCTACCAGTTCAGGCTAATAGCTCTTCTACAGATTATAGCCTTAGAGAATTGCTTAAGTTGCTGAAAGGTCAACTAGCCTCCACAGTCGTGCAGCTAGTGTATGTCTGAAGGTCTTGAATGCAGGCCTTCCTGACTCTGAGGACAGCCTTCTATCCACTGTACTCACACACACAAAACACAATCACTCTCCTCTCTCTTTCTCTTTCTCTCTTTGTCTCCATCTGTCTCTGTCTCTCTCTCTGTTTCTGTATACACAGAGATCTATGTGTATCTATACACACATACAGAGGTAGATCTGTCTATCTGTCTATCCATCTGAAAATATATATGAAGCTTTACTCTATGTGTATGTGTATGTACATAACTTTATAGGTTTTTTTTTTAAAAAATGTCCTCTTTTAACATCTTCCCCTGGTATTACATATGCTCATTCTCTGCCTTCTCTCTCCATCTGTTAACTATGTACTAAGAGAATGAATGGTTTCCATTAGTCTTACTGTTTTCTAATGATATCTCCTATTTGCACACTCCTGTTCGCTCTTCATGATAGAGATTCAATGGGGGCAGCGTATTTGAGATAAGCAAATTTAACTACAAATTCATTACTAAAAATAGATATCTATTAATACCTCTGTTAAAGATGAGGATACATGCCAGTGATATCTTTGTCAGGAACATCACAACTGGATGCAGTAATAATATAGGAGCTATGAGATATGTTCCTTGATAGCACAACGTGGATTTTAACATTACATACTAAATAAAATATCATTAAATGTGACCTAAAACATAAAATGTAGGAGTCTTGGGACAGAAGACTGGGTTCAGATTCCTGGGAATGGGTGAGTAGGACTGCCCTTTGCTTAGCCTGGGAATGGGGTAGGCACAAGTTTGGAAGGGAGAGGACCTTGGTTGGGGGTGGTGGTAAGACTTATTTTGAGAGTAAGCAGGTGATAGGTGGTAGGCCAGGCTCATCCTTCCCATGGTAGTACTTAGGGTTAGGAGTTAGAGAAGCATAGAGGTGTGGAGCCACAGACTCTCTCCTTTTGAGCCCTTTCAAATTAATCTAAAACAGGAGTTCTTTTTTTAAAAAAAAAAATAATTACTTAATTTTTTTGTTTTCAGTATTCACTTCCATAAGATTTTGAGTTCTAATTTTTCCCCCTCCCCAAGGCAGTATGCAATCTGATATAGGCTCTACATACACATTCATATTAAACATATTTCCACATTAGTCATTGAAACAGGAGTTATTACCCTTTTTTAGTGTCATGATCCCCTCTGGCAGTCTGATGAAGCCTGGGGACCCCCTGCTCGAGATAATGTTTTTAAATGCATAAAATAAAATACATAAGATTATAAAGGGAATCAATTATATTCCAATAGTTATCAAAGTAAATTTTTAAAAAATATTCTTGACTCCCTAGCACTCTTCGTTCTAAAAGAAGTAAATGAGTTTAATCTTTGGGACCAACAAAGTCAGCTTTGAATAAATTTCAGGGGTTCCTCTACCAAGTGCCCCGCTTCTACTTGCTACATCTTGCTAAATGCTTACTAAGTCATCTCTGAGATACCTTTAACTTGGAAAGGCATCTCCTTTTACCTTTCATTCCATAATTGTAGGGCCACTTTTTTTAGTGGGGAGGGGGAGAGGCATGAAGAACTGGGAATATCAGGAAAGACCTCCTGGAAGAATTGGCATCTTGAACTGAGTCTTAACGGGACCTAGGTATTTCAGGAGACAGAACATTCCAGGTTTAGGGGGACCAGCCTGTGCAAAAGTAGAGGTGGGAGATGGATTGTTGTGTATGGGGAACGCCAGGGAGGCCAATCTGGCTGGAACCCAGAGTTTGTGGGGATTCAAGTGTAATAGGAACAAGTTTGGAACCATATGGTGAAGGGCCAAAGGAAGGAATTTGTTACCTTATTCTAGAGGTAAGGGGAGATCGCTGAAGCTTTTTGAGTAGGAGAATGGCAACAGGGTTGTTTTGAGGAAAGCATTTCGTAAATGTTTAAGACCAACAGAAATATGAATTATTATTGGATGTCTCCCCTTTGTTTCTAAGATCCAGGGTTGGTTTTTTTTTTTTTTGTTTAGTGTCTAGGAGCAACTCCACGTATCCCTGAAAGGAACAAACATCTCCATCACTCAGATTCATGCCTTTCCTAGCACAGGCTTTAGGCTACAGTTGTTTTTTAATTTTTTTCCTTTTAAATTTTATGGTGTTTGTTTTTAATAGACTGCTTCTGTTTCATTTGAGGGGGTTTTATTATCTTATACAGCCCAGTGCTTGCAGAGTGAAGCATCTAGTGATGAGATCTGTTTTCATTTTCTTAAACTCATATTAACGTTGGCCTCCTCTTCTTAAGACTCTCCCATTCATCAAATCTTATGTGCTTTCATTACAAATAACGCTGCGGTTTAGGGGGTGTCATCAATAGCTAAGCTGAAAAACCAAACCCACAAATCCCCATTACTGTTATTTACTGTGACACTTTGATGGCAAAAATCTAAAACTTCTACAAGTAATTTTGTTGACGCTAAATCTCTTCTTTCATGATTTTCCCCGTCTTGAGTGAACTCGGGCTGCATAAAATGTACTAGTTTTATTCTGATACAAATGAGGGGAAACCTCTTCTTTTTTTTTCTTAATGTCCTGGTTTTGTAATGCCACTGATGCCATAGGGCTCAGCAGGACTATGGGATGCCATTCTTTCTGACCGTAGAACTTAGCGATGGTTATGAACCTGTGTCTAATGCTTAAACAAGAACAGTAGGTCTCTCTTCTTCTCCACTGTGATGCATGACCTCGGGCTGACCCGGCCCTTCCTCTTGGCTCCATGTTTTGGCCCATTTAGGAGAGGATTCATATTGTCTCGCAGATACATTTAAGCATCTCAAACCTTCCCTGGCTGCTAAAGGTATATTTTAGCACATTCCATGCTTTACAGTATCTTAGAGGAGAACTAAGCCTTGAACGTAAGAGATGAATACAATTCCATTTAATTCAACAAGGTTTTATTAAGCACCGACTGAGGGGAGAAGCAGCTTGGCAGTGGCTGGAAGGTTGACTGACTTGGATGGAGTTACACACACAGGACTCTGACCGTACACAAGAAATCTACCCTCTCCCGGGGCCTCAAGCTCTGAGACTGTGAGTTGAGTTTGTCGATCTATATTGGTGAAGGCAGTTTCCACACTTGGAATTACCCCCAGTGATCTGAACCCCTCAAAACAAAAAAAGCAAGGCGAGCATGCTAAGCCCTAGGAATAAGGGTAAAAAGGGAAATATTTCCTACTCTCAAGAAACATTCTACTTGGGGGATACAACATGTACACGAATATACAAATACAAAGTAATTTTGAGGGATGGGTGGGGGTGTGGATCAGGAAAGGCCTGTGTAGCAATAGGTACCTGAGCTATGCTTACAAAAAGCTTGGGATTCTAAAATGGTGAGGAAGACATCCCCATCAATGGGGATGTCCAGTTCAAAGGGATGGAAATGCAAATCAGAGTGCCACGTGTGAGAATTAAAAAGGCCATTTTGCCTGGATTAGGGAATGCAGAAAGGGAATGAATGTATAATGAGGCTGGGAAGGTAGGTTGGGCCCAGGCTGTGAAGTCCTTTAAAAGCCAGAGTAATTTATTTTTTATCTTAGAGGCAAGAGAGCACCCCCTCCTCCTCCCAATTACTGAGTGTGGCAATGACATGGTCAAATCTGTGCTTAAGAAGAATGACTTTGCAGCTTTGTGGAGGACGGCATGAAGCTGGAGAGATCTGAGGCAGGGAGATCAAGTAATAGGCTATGGTGACGATCAAGGGGGAGTGATCTAAGGTTCTGTATGGGTGAAGAGAGTGAAGGGAGAGGAGGATGAGAGGGAGAGAAGAGAGAGAGAGAGCTGAATGAAACGGTGGAGTGAAGGACAATGAGGATAAATACCATTGTGGTTCTGAACCTGGGAGACTGGAGGAATGGTGGTGCCTTCTCTGGAAACAAAGAGGTTTGGGAAAAGGAGTTGGGTTTGGGGGAAAAGCTAATGAATTCTGCTTTTGACATGTTGAATTGGGGGAAATTTAGGCCAGTCTTTCTGGAACTTAGAGGGCATAATGTGGAATGCTGGGCGGTAAGATGGACAAGGAGCTTGAAACCACACTGTGAAGGGCTATAAATGGCAGACAGTGGCAGCAAGGGGGAGCCACTGTGACTCTGAGCCTGGTGAGTGATGTGCTCAGATCTGTGTTTTGGAAGATTATTTTGGCCAATAGCAATCTAAAGAAACGCGGTACAATGTGTTGCCTTCTTCTTTGAGAATCATCTGCCTAATTATTGTTATGACTGCTGTAATTTACGATTTGCCATGTGGAAGCTGCTACAGTGGGCTGTCTTATGGCTACCATATTTTTCCTAGGATTGGGTGGGAATGGCAGCCATTTTTCATTCACATTTGTGGAGTCTGAATAGACCTGAGAAAGATCTCGAGATTCTTTTCCCAGTGGCTATCATAGTTGCAAGGGAGAATGGGGGAAAAACACACAGGTAGCTAACTAATATCCAAGTGTTTTGTTTTTCCCACAGGACCATTTATCAGCGTGGTGCTGTCGAAGTTGGAGAACATGCTGGAGAACTCCTTGCATGTTAATTTGCTGCTTATCGGGATCATTACTCAGCTAGCCAGCTACCCCCAGCCCCTCCTCCGTTCTTTCTTGCTTAACACCAACATGGTCTTTCAGCCCAGTGTTCGTTCTTTGTATCAGGTATGTCTGTCTGCTTCCCATTTGTACCTGCTGCCTGCTCTGACAACTAATTTGTGAGAGCGTCCGCTCCCCTCCCCCACACATCCATTTTTATTTCCCTTCATCCATATGAATTTGTCTTTGTTCCTTGTTCTCATTCCTTTGCTTTCCTGCCCTGATTAGACTGGTCTCAGAGACTAAACCCCCACATGAATTTCAGAGCTTAAACATTTGGTTTCATGTTCTGGAGGTTGTGCTATCAAGAAAACCCAGACATTTTAAAATGAACCCAGTGGGCCCTTGTACATGTACGACGTTGAAAAGTGAGAGTAGAGATCATTGCAGAGCATCAGAACACCATAATTCATTCAAAGGGTCATCACCCTGCCTCACTGACCCATCCACCCAGCTAACAAACCGATCTTCCTAAAGTGTTCTCCTTAGATTGAACTCCTTTGAGAGAAGGGACTGTCTGTCTTCCTTCATAATTGTATACCTTGTGCTTAGCAAGGTGTTTAGTATACAGTAGGAGCTTAATAAATGTTTATCAACCATTTCCCAAAGCACAGATTCCTCCCATATCACCATTGACACAGACGTCTTTCAGTGATTCCTTGTTGCCTCCAGGATAAAATATAAATTCCTTAGCCTGAGATTTCAAGTCTCCCACAAGTGGGCACCGCCCATCTTCCTAGGCCTTGGTTCTCCTTCAAGAATTCTCTGATCTTGTCATCCTGGCCTATTCTTTGGGAAATACATTCCATCTCCAGCTTCCCTGACTTTGCAAAAATGGCTTCTCCTCCTGTCTAGAATATGACATGTGATAAGGGCCTGGCGATGAGGGCCCTAGCTTCCTTCAAGGCACAGCTCAGGCCCTACCTCCTTGAGGAGGCCGTTCTGGTCCCCTCACCCCATCCCTAGCACTCTCCTTCTTAAAAGTACTTCATCTTGCTTTCTGTATACTTTGAATTCATTTGTGGATGAGTGTATCCTCCCCAGTAGAATGTAAGCTGCTTGAGAACAGTCTCATTTTTGCTATTATCCCTCTAGTGCCTTGCACATAGTAGGCACTGAATATTTATTGAATTGAATTAATGCAACTAACATACATGTTTCCTCAAAGTAAAGGAATTTATCGAAATGATATCATAAGAAAAGAAGCAATTAAACATTCACCCTTCTGAAACCTGGGACGTGCTCTTGGGCAGATAGTCACACCTCTGTGGGAAGAGTGGCCCAACAGGAAATGTGTGGAGGGGCACTGCCCTGGGGAACACGTGTGGCTATCAAACACATGTTTATCGTATCCTTTGTGCGTGGCTCTGGCACAGGAAAAAAGATGAATAAAGAGATGAAAAAGTCCTCAAGGAGCATAGAATCTAATTTATTAAGGAGTCAAGCACATTCATGAAGATAATCCAAAAGAGAATGTCCAGATGACCTTGGACAAATCACAGAATAACTCTCTGGGCTTGAGGCACTTTTATCTTAAAATGAGGGGGTTGGACAGCCTGACCCTGGAGGTCGCTTCATGCTGGAGATGCTTTGATATCATGTTTTAAGAGAGTTACAAAGGAGGCTGTGTGGGAGCAGTAGGGAGTCGGGGAAGGGCTTCATGAAGGGGGTACCATTGATTACTGTTTCTCTCATTGTTGGGGCAGGTTCTTGCATCTGTGAAGAACAAAATCGAGCAGTTTGCCTCCATAGAGAGAGATTTCCCAGGCCTTCTCATACAAGCCCAGCAGTACCTGCTTTTCCGAGTGGACATGTCCGCTATGACCAACGAGGAAATAACCAAAGGTAACCTGTCATCGTTTCCTCAAAGGCGTCCAGGGGAAACGCTGCCTTTCGCTCCCTTCTCCTCTCTCAGTTCTTCCA
>CM053623.1:327737352-327753751 GCA_028646595.1 Phalanger gymnotis | reverse complement strand
GGGGGGAGGAAATGGGGAGAAAATTTGTAATTCAAACGAAATCAAACATGTTAAAAATAAATTAAAATTAAAAAAAAAGATAGCTAAGAATTACGTAGATGAAAAGGGGCGAGGCTTAGAATACCTTAGCCATAGGGAGCAGTGAGATCCAAGACACAGAAGCAAGAAAGCACAGAACGTTTGGATGCCAGACCATTTGACTAGAGTGTAGGATTCAATCTGGAAGGCCAGGCAAGCCAGGAGGCGTTGGATTTTGGAGGCCTTTGAGTGCCAAAGATGCACGATGTTTACTCAGTGAGTGATAGGGAGCAGTGAAGATATTTGAGGGGATCCATACACAGGGAAGGTAAACCCTGGCAGTGCTATGAATACAAAGGACGGGATGGAGCAGGGAGAAGGTGAAGGCTGGAAGCCCTTTGAGAAGGCTGTGCTACAATCCAGGTGCTAACATGAACCTGTCCTGGCATGGTATCAGTTAACAATATGAACATGAGAGACATAGCGGGAGTAGAATTGACAGGACTTGGTAGCCGACTGTGAGAACTGAGGGAAAGGGAAGCGTTGGGCCTCAAGGGGTGGCAATGAAGGGGCAATGCTATGGTGGGTGTCAATCCTGCTGCCTCAATCCATCATTGGTACAATAGCGACTGCTCTTCTCTTCCAGTGCCTGTATCAGACAGTCATGGCAGTCGCTGGTCTTCTGAGTAAATGTGTGATACTGATGATGCATTTGACTTGGGGAGATCCCAAATCTTACTAGCCCTTATCTCAACAAATCAGTTTGTTTTGGAGGAGGTTTGAAATTGAGGATGAGGTTAGGGGTAAGGTCTCTCTCACAGTTTTCAGTACTAGGCTGAAGGACCATCATGTGTTCCTTCTTCTCTCCCAGCCTGGGAATTCTGACCCAGCACAGACGAGTATTAGCTTAACTTAGAAAGCTAACAGATAAGACTTCACTTTGTCATCTTGAAGGTTCCATCTAGCTCCTATGATCCTACTGGTTAATAAGTTACGATATGTCATATTCTATATAGCGTAAAATCATAAGTCTCCAGAAAGAGAGATCCTTCAGAGGATCCCAACACTGAGCCTGAGAAACTCTGCTCCAACAAGGATGTGAGCAGAAGGTCTAACACACCCAAATGCTGCATTTCCACTCAAGGCATTTTTTCTTCTGCATCTCTGTTAGAATGTCCTCAATTTCTCTGACCCAATCCACTCCTTCCCGAGTAATTCCAGCCCTCAATCATTTGTGGTCATTATTTATGCCCTCTTTTGTCCCCACCTAGACAAGCTGTGCCTATTATTTTCCCCCATCACTCCATATAAATCAGTATTTTCAAGTTCTTAATTATCTTGGCTGCTTAAAAAAAATCAGTCTCATTTTTCACTTTTTAACAGTTTTTTGGTCAGAGAAACCCTGGCTACACTGCCAATGCTACTTGGATTTACGGTACCTTCTGCATCTTTTTGCTACGGTTTTTAACCGTTGAAAATGTTTCCTTTTGTTGCCTAAATCTCTCTTTATTATTATTTACTGAGCTCATCACAGTTCACAAAACAGGGCTAAGCAGAGCTATACAAGTACAGGAAAGGTAGCCTGTGTCATCCGCAGGAAAACGGAAGGTATTTTGTTCACTTAGGGAGGAATCCAAGTTCCTAGATGGTGTGGCCATGCTCTCCTCTACAATATCTCAATACACTCAGTGGTTAAGTGGGACCACTCTCTGAGGGGAGGTCAAAGGAGTGAAACCACTTTTCCAGGGTGACACAAAGAGCTAATTTGGACCCAGACCAGGAATGAAGACATCCCTGCATTAAAATCCCAGGCCATGAATAAATGTACTGATGTAGTTGGTGCTGAGGTATGTGCTGACCTCTCCCACATGGCTGAAGCTCTGTGTCATAGGCATAAGCAATGCCTTTTTTTGCTTGCTTCTGCTAGGGCACAGTGAAGGGCACCATAGCTCAGTTTGCAGAGGCCAAGAGAGATGAAATCACTTGCCCAGCATCATCCTTCTAGCGTGGGTCAGTGCTCCAGATGAAACCCAAATCTAATGCTAGTTGGACTGCTAGGTGGCACTGTGGATAGAACACCAGCCCTGGAATGAGGAGGACCTGAGTTTAAATTCAGCCTTGGACACTTACTAGCTGGGTGACCCTGGGCAAGTTACTTAACCCTGTTTGCCTCAGTTCCTCATTTATAAAATGACCTGTAGAAGGAAATGGTAAACTACTCCAGTGTCTTTGCCAAGAAAGTGCCAAATGGGGTCACAAAGACTCGGACAGGATTGAAACAACACAACAAAACCAATCCATTGTGTTAAGCATTTGTTAAGTATGTCTGTACCAAGCCCTGAGAATGCAAGGACAAAATGAAATACAGATCTTGCCCTCAAGGAGCTTACATTCTCCTGAGGGGATAAAACATGGAAACAGAGGAGTAGGTATGAATTTATTTTAGGAGGAGAGGACAAGTATTAAAGAACCCTGAATCTAGAGTCAAATGATCTGGGTTCAAAGCTATTATCATCTTAAGCAAGACACTTAGCCTTCTGGGTCCTCAGTTTCTTCATCTGTAAAATGAGGTGGTCAGACCAGTTGCTCTCTGAGGTTCTTTCTACCTTTAGATCTATAATCCTGAATTGCTTTGAACAAAGTCATTCAGGAAAAGCTTCCCATAGGAGAGAGGCACTGCATGAGCTGAGCCTTGAAGGAGGCTGGCCTGGGGTCCTTGCTGCACCCCATCCCCACTCCACAGTCGGGAGGAACTTCATTTCTCCAATGAAATAACTGTCCTGTGGCTCATCTATCCAAGCGCAGCGCACGAATAGGCAATGTAACCATTCCCTGGGGCAGGAGAACTCTGGCAAGGCTTGGTCACTCAGGATCCTCTTTTGTAAGGGAGAGAGAGAGGAAGTGTCGCAGCACCTGTGCCCCTTCTCCACACTCTCATCCCTTTGCTATCCCTGCGACTTCTCTCTGGGGCTCAGTTTTCTCAGCTGTTAAATGAAGGAGTTGGATGAGGTACTCCCAAAGTTCCAATGCCAAAATTCTATCACCAATAACTCTAGTTGGCTGAATATTCCATGGGATAATAAGTAACGCCTAGTTGTATGTTTAGTCATAACTCTGTAGGTAACTTATATTTTAGTTTGCTTAGCTCAATTAAAAAAACAAAACAAAAACAAGATGGCGGCGGGTAGGTGGAAGGAATTGGCCAGTAATACCTGCCTGAGCTATCACAGCTTCACTAAGTCCTGAGCTTAAACAAGACAGATCTTAGACATCATATAATCCAATCCCCTTATTACAGCTTGGAGGGTTGCAGATTTAGAGATGGGAGGGACCATGGAGATAATCTAGGTCGATTTCTCAATTTTACAAATGACTAAACTTAGGAGGCCCAGACAAGTGAAGTTACTTGGCCAAGCTCACATATATTTCCAGTAGCACAGCTGGGTGCCCTATCTCTAAATCTAATGATGTTTCCATAGCACTGTACATTTTCATTTCAGAGTAATTGTGAAAATAGCATAAGGGGTGAATAAACTCCCATATTAAGTAAGTTCTCGGAGTTTTCATTAAATGTTTTTGGAAGAATTTGGGCAGGGAAATGAAGTGATCTAAGTGAAATAATCTTAGAAACTAGTGGTTTTTAAGATATTATGGCCTTTTAAAAATTAGAGGATGGCTTAGAGAATCCTTAACCAAATGAGAAATCATAAATGAAAATGAACATTTTTGACTACAAAGTTTTTGCAAAAACAAAATCAGCACAGCTAGGACGTAAATTCAGTATGGGAGAAAAATCTTCGAGAAGAAACATAGTACACTGGAGAAAGTGGTAGATTTTGACCCAGACGACCTGGGTTCAAATCTTTGTGATTTTGGAAAAATAACTTTAACTTCTCTAGGACTCCATTTCTTCATCTGTAAAGTGAAGGGTTTGGAATAGATGGTCTCCAAAGTCCCTTCCATGGGCAACTAGGTGGCACAGTGGGCCTGGAATCAGGCATCCTCCTGAGTTCAAATCTGGCCTCAGATACTTACCAGCTGTGTGACTCTGGGCAAGTCATTGTACCCTGTTTGCCTCAGTTTCCTCATCTGTAAAATGAGCTGGAGAAGGAAATGGCAAACCACTCCAGTATCTTTGCCAAGAAAACCCCAAATGGGGCCACAAAGAGTCAGACACGACTGAAACAACTCAGTAGCAGCAACAACAAAAGTCCCTTCCAGCTCCAGATCTATGATTCTTTTATCTTTGATAAAAGTCTAATGTCCAAGATATATAGGGAATTGACACAATGATATATGACCAAGTGCTGTTCCCCCAGAGATGAGCGGCCAAAGGATATGAACAGTTTTCAAAAGGAGAATGATAATGTGACATCTAGCCCTGGAAACCCACTTAGGTTCTCAGGCTGCAGTTATCCAGACTCGAGCTTGAAAGATTAGTGAGAAAGCTCATTTTTTTTTTAAGCCAGGGCTGCCAAAGAAGGGGGTGGGGACGGTGCCTGGGTGGTGTGATGGAGCAGTTTTGGCTGCAGGTTTCTGAGTTACACCCCTCATAAAGGGCTCCACAGATGCTCAGGAAAAGCCCGGCAGGCAGGAAGGTGGGGTATAAATAAATGTCATTGTGCCAAGAGCTACTTTTCCTGAAATGTTTCACTGTGTCTAAAAATTACAAGGGAGGGCTTTCAAGCAGAATGCCAGAAAGATTTCTGGAGCTTGTTTAGGGGAGTCTTACTCATGGGGAAAAAGAAGAGTGGGGAGAGGAATGGGGACCCTGGCTTCTACCAGTTACCCCACTCCTTAGTTGTAAGGGGCTTTGATATATACCAACAAGAGTTCCAGTCCCTTGAACTTCTCATTTAGAACCACTCCTTTTCACAATGAAAAGCCCCTGAGCCCAGCCTTGTAAAGGGCGGGGGGGGGGGGACCCACAGAGAGTGGTGGGATGTATTTGTTGGAAAGTTAGAAACTGTCCAGCGTTCAACACTGAAAAGGGAGGTCTTGTCTCTGATGTAATGAGGGGGGTAGGGTGCTATGGCGTCAGGAAGACCTGTGTTCGAGTTCTCACCTCAGATATGTAGTTCCAAATAAATTGTGTGTCTGTCTCACAGGGTGGTTGTGAAAAATCTAAAGGTTTTCCATCTTAATGACGATCCACCTTAAAGTGCTGTCAATCGTTATCATTAGTGAAAATTTCCAATAATAAGGGGAGGGGAAGAGAATAAACATTTTTGTTGGACCTCCTGTGTGCCTGGCACTGAGCTAAGTGATTTACGAATATTATCTCCTTTGAGTCTTACAACAACCCTGGGTGGTAAGAGCTGATATTATCCCCATTTTACCATTGAGGAAACTAAGAGGTGAAGTGGCTTGTCCAAGGTCACAAGGCAGGCAGTGTCTGAGGCAGGATTCGCACTTAGGTCTTCCTGACTCCAGGCCCAGTGCTCTGTCCACTGTGGTACCCAGTTGCCCACAATGGCTTCCCTTAAAAAACAGTAGCAGACTGGTCTGCCATACTAGAACAGCCAGTCTCTGTCTCAAGCACACTTCATTCCCCGTGGGCACAAGGTTACAAGCAGTGGTGGGATTCAAATGAATTAACAACCGGCACCGCCCCTGCTGCAGAGTTGGTGGGTGCAGGTCCCTCCTCCCCCATTCAGGAGCCCAACGTAAAATTAGGTATGAATCCTACAGCTGGTTACAAGTCAGGCCCATCCTTAATGGATTATGGATCCAGGAAAATCACATTATCTCTTCCCACCTATTCTTAAAAAAAAAATCCCCCCCCAAATTATATGTAAAAACCATTTTTAACATTCTTTTAAAAAAAATTTTGAGCTCCAAATTCCCTCCCTTTCCTCTCCTTGAGACTGTAAGCATGTTTAGGTTATACATGTCTTCCAACCTATTCTTGTCCACACCCTTCTCTCCCTTATGTTAAAAAAAATCACCAAACTTGGTTATAAGAGAAAAAGAGATCCCAGAAGGTGAGTCTGATCCTCACATAGGGGGAAAAGGCCCATCGGAGCTGGGAGGGGCATTTAATCCTGTCCCCCTTTTACAGATGAAGAAATATTCGTTGAAGAATTCCAAGTGAAATACTCTATGTAAAGTACTTTGCAAACTCTAAAGTGCTATATAAATACTAGCTATTTTAATTGACCCCAGAAGCTCTGATACTCAATATAGTGCTCTTTCCACCTGACTCAGGCCACTTTGACTAGGTGGGGAATCCGCGGCCACATGTGGCCCTCAAGTCTGGCCCTTTGGCTGAATCCAAACTTCACAGAACAAATTGGGGTTTTACCCATGTGGCATCTGAGGCCCAGCGGGGAGAAGGAGATTGTCTTTGGTCATATAAGTAGTTGGGGCCAAAGTCCAAACTTCCCATGAGCCCTGTTTTTCTGACTTCTAGGCCAGTGTTCTTTCCACAACACATATAAAACAATTTGTAAATTTAAAAATATTATTTGAAATGTCAGCTATTTTTATGTGCTGCTTTCCATGATGACACCTCTGTGTACATGCACCTGCCAAATTAATATTTTCACAAGGTCTACACACCTTCTGCACCCTTCCCTTTTGCCTCTAGCAAAAACACACACCCACCCACCCACCCAGCTCCCCATAGGAGGTAGGAAGGGAGCCAAGAAGAGTCTCCTTTAGAAAGCCTGGAATTAGACTGAACAGTTAATTCTGTTCCACTCCTGCCTCAGGGAAGGGAGGGTCATGGGAAGTAGATGTAGATGCACTGTGGCTTGTTGTCTGTAACCTTCCCTCCTTCTCCTCTCAGCCCAGGCAGGGAAGGACAGGACCATAGAGCTGGAAGGGAGCCAAGTACCTTCTGCGGGTTGAGCTGGTGCCTCCAGTCTAGGGCTGAACACAAATCCCTCCACAGCTTCCCTAAAGAATGGTCCAGTAGCTTTTGCTTCAAAGCCTATGATGAGAAGGAACCTGTTACCTCCCAAGATGGCCCACTCCTCTCACATGTTGTGCTAAGGATTAGGAATCTTTGCCAAGTCTAAATCTGCCGCTTGGGTTCTGCTCCTTGGTCCTCATTCTGCCCCTGGGGATAAGCTGAAGAAGCCGAGGCTGTCTCCCAAGGGAGAGTCCTTCAGATACTTGGAGGCTGCTGTAATATCCCCATGTTCTTTTCTCTCAACTAGCCAAGCTGAGTTCTTTCAGCCAGTGCTCATGTGTCACAGACTCTAGGCTCTTTACTGTCCTCGATGTCTTCCCAGATGCTCGTCGTCTTATCAACATCCTTTCTAAAATGTGGTGTCCAGAATCAGATACAATGCTAAGGTGTGGTCTACCCAGGGCAGAGTGCAGGGGGCCAGTCATTTCTCTATTCCTGAATGCTTTTCTTCTCTCAAGTGCAGCTGAAGATTGCTTTAGCTTTCTTAGCTGCCATCTCATACTGTCGATTTGTGTTGACACCCCCAGATCTTCCTCAGACAACCCACTGACTAGCCATAACTCCCCCCTGCTTGTATTGTGCCTACACTCTAAGGCCATACAGCCTGGTGGAGTAGCTCCTTGAGGTCAGGAAGGGAAGGCAATAAGGATTTATGTAATACCTACTATGTACCAGTCACTGTGCGAAGTACTTTACAAATATCTCCTGAGATTCTTGCACCAACCCTGTGAGGTAGGTTATTGTACCCATTTTACAGTTGAGGAAACTGAGGCAAAGGATGAGTGACTTGCCCAGGGTCATACAGCTAGGAAGTATCTGAGGCTGGATTTGAACTCAGGTAGGTGGAAAATGAGATCTGAGCTTTCCAGCTCTATTGTGAATACGCTTCTCCCCAGCAGCGTTGTGAGGGGGTTGGAAGCTGTGGAGAGAGTGGTGTCAGGGCCTGAGAAAGCTGCGGGGGAATTGTAAAATATCAGACCTGCGAGGGACCTTAGAGATGATCTTGTCCCTGCAGCCTTCCCGTTTCTCCCATCTGTCCTGCCCCTCCAGGTGTAATATCATGTTCCCCTCCTCGGGGGGCTCCTGTCTATAGTCTCTCCCCATTGCCCTCCATTTTCCACTAAGATGGCAGTGAGGTGGTGCGCTGGATAGGTCTTGAGGTCAGGAAGACCCGAGTTCAAATCCATCCTCAGACACCTGCTAGCTGGGTGACCTTAGGCAAGTCTACCTTTGTTTGACTCACTTTCCTCACCTATTAAATGGGGATACTAATAGCATTTCTCCCCCAGAGTTGTTGTGTGGATCAAATGAGAAACTGTACAGCATCTCACACAGTGCCTGGCACACAGTAGGTGTTACACAAATGCGACCTTTTATTATCGTTAAGACGCCAAAATGATTTTCTGAAGCGCAGGATCATGGCACAGGCTGTATCAGTTCCCTGCTCGATGTACTCCAATAGCTGACTGTTGCTTTCAGGATCGGATGCAGACTGCTCTGTTTGGTGCTGAAGTCCTGCCCTGGCACACTCACGACATCTTCCCTTTTCACACAGAGCAAACAAGCTGCCTTGCTGTTCTTCACACACTGTATTTCATCCCTTATCTCCGCGCCTTTGTGAAGACTATCTGGCTGCCACGCCTGTGTGTGTGTGGTGTGTGTGTGTGTGTGTGTGTGTGTGTGTGTGTGCATGAGCAGGTAACAACAATGTTGCTTGCAGTCGCTGTGGGGGTGTAAGACCAATCACACAGGAAGGCTTCCAGCACAGGTTCTTTTATCAGCTTTTCTAAAGAAAGCAACTTTAAGGGGTTAACAATCCCACTTTAATCAAACATACATATATCATTCACTTAGTTCAGGAGGAAAAGCCAGCACCCTGAACTTCAGGGCAAATACAAACAGAAATTACAAACAGAGACAACATAAACAGAGCAAATAAACACTAATCAGCAGACAGGCTTCTAGCTGTCTGCCCAAGCAATACATAGTTACCAGAGAAGCACTAACATCTGGGTTTTTTCAAAGCTGGGGGGAAGGGGGGGCTCCTAACAACAGCTACCCGGAGTCTCCACACCAACACTCTTCCAGTGAGTGACAGCCCCAAACGAAATGCTAACCTCTGAGTTTATATACCCTTTTTAGGGCTGAAAGGCTTCACACCTAATCAACAAAAGGGTGTAGGCCTGGGGCTTTACATCTGGTTAGCAAAAGGGTGTGGGCCTGGGGTTTTGCACCTAATAAGACTTAATCAAAGGCACTTGATTACTTTAGCATTCTAAAGGAGAAAATAGTAAAAAAAAAAAAAAAAAAAGTCCCACCTTAATTACTAATGTCTACTATACACACTACACATACTACATATGTGTGTGTCTGTATATATGATACAGTATATAGGCACATATACTATATGTGTTTATAGTGCATGTATGCTATATATACACACTAAACGTATACATGCATACCATGTACTACATATATGTATGTGTACATATATACACCACATGGTACGGATACACACTGTAGAGTATGCATATAGACACACTACATATGTATGTGTATATACTACATATATTTGTATGTGTGTATATATACTATTTATATTATGTAGATTTTTTATATTTATATATTATATTTATAGCATACACACTATAGCATATAGTATTTATATACATTATTTTATATTTATACATTATGCTACACTTATAGTACATACACTATAGTATATATACTATTTATATCATATACATTATTTTATATTTATACATTATATTTATAGTAATACATTATGGTATATACACTAGTATATACTATTTATATTATATACATTGTTTTATATTTATACATTATATTTATAGTGCATACACTATTTATAGTATATATGCTATTTATAGTATATACATTATTTTATATTTATATACTATATTGTATTTATAGTACATACGTGATTTATATTATATACATTATTTTATATCTATACATTATATTTATAGTATATATGCTATTTATGGTATACACGCTATTTATAGTACACATACACTACATATATGCATGCAAATATACACACAAATATTCACATGCATGCACAACATATATACCACACATATTACATATATGTGGATATGGATATGTATACTATATATATGTTACAAATATATATGCATACATACTATGTGTATAGATATTCCCTATATATGATATATGCTACATATAGTTACTATGTAGTATATATACTAACACGCATATGTATACGTGTGTATGTGTATATATAGATATAGATATATACTATCCCCCCATTCCTATAGTATATCCCCTCTTTCCAGATGTCTCTTAGAGACCCTAATTTCTTTCAAAGCTCAGCTCAAACTCTTTATCCTCTGTGAGACCCTTCCTGATCCCCCCAGCTGTTGGTACTTCCCTCCTCTGATACCCTGGTGTTTAATTTGTACATGTCTACATGTGTACATGGTGTCTCCCCCTATAGAACGTAAGCACCTTGCAGGAGAGCATCTCATTTTTTCCTCCATATGCCTATAGCTCATGGGCAGCAATTGATAAGCACTGGCTAAATGGTTTTTAATTGATTGTCTTAGTTCAGGGGTGGGGAACCTGGGGCCTTGAGGCCACATGTGGCCTTCTAGGTCCTCAAGTGTGGCCCTTTGACAGAATCCAAACCGTTTGACCACACTTGAGGCCCTAGAGGGCCATGTTCAGTCAAAGGTTTGAGGCCCTAGAGGGCCACATTCAGTCGAAGGTCCACGCTGGAGGCCCTAGAGGGACGCATTTGGTCAAAGGGCCTCACTTGAGGACATGGAGGGCCACAGGCTCCCCACCCCTGTACCTGGTTCAACCCATTCACTTTACAGGTGAGAAAATTGCATCGGTAGGAAGGAAGGAGACTTGGCCTACCTAGCTGCCAGAAGAGAGCGAGTAGAAGAACTTATGAGGCCTGACCTAGGGCTGTGATTATGCGAGGGAATAGAAGGGAACACATAATAGTAGCGATTGTGTATATAGCACTTTAAGGTTTGCAAAGGGCTTTACAAATATTTCATTTATTCCTCAGAACAACCCAGGAAGGTCAGTGCTGCTATTTCCATTTTACAATTTGAGAAACCAAGGCAGAGAGATGAAGTGACTCGCCCTGGATTACAGAGCTAGTAAAAGTGTGGCTGGGCAGCCAGGTGGTTCAGTGGTTAGAGTGCTGGGCCTGGAGTTAGGAAGACCCGAGTTCAAATCTAACCTCAGACACTTAATGGTTTTGTGACCCTGGGCCCCCTAACCCAGTTTGCCTCAGTTTTCTCATCTGTAAAATGAGTTGGAGAAAGAAATGACAAACCACTCCAGTATCTTTGCCAAGAAAAACCTGAAAGAGGTTACAAAGAATTGGACAGAACTGAAAAAATGACGCAACAGCAACAAAAGTGAAACTGATCAGTCAGTAAACATTTATTAAGCAACTACTGTGTGCCCAGTGTTATGTTAAGTGCTGGGGATACAAAGAAAGGCAAGTCAGTCCTGCCCTTGAGGAGCTCGCAATACAAAAAAGGGAGACAACCTGCAAGCGGCTGTGTACAGACTGGCCACATAGAGCGTAACCAGGGAATAATGGACACAAAGAAGGTACTGGGACCGTTTGTTGTTGACTGTTCTTTATTCTCGAAGAGGACCAGTGATGTCACAGGGTGATGTCTTGACTCGTGAGTGAATCGGATGAAGTGAGGCAGGGCTGCACAGTCACTCACTCCTCACAGCCTCACTCTGTCCTCCAGAGTCATTGGAGTCTAGTGCCAAGATGTGTTAGAATTGGGATTTTAGCTGAGGAAGCCAGGTGCCAGAGATGAGAAGGGGAGGGCATTCCAGGCATAGAGAACAGCCACTGAAACTGCCTGGAGTTGATGGATTTGGAAAAATGCCTGGAATCCGGAGAAGAGTCCATCCCTCTGTGCTGCCCCTAGAGGAAGGGGTGCCCGAACTGATCTTTGAAAGAGTAGGAGAATTCTGAATGGCAACTATGAGAAAAGGGAGTGCAGTGTAAGCACAGGGGAATACCCCGAGTCAAATGCACCAACTCTGGAGATGGCACATCAGGCTTGGAAAGCATGATTGAGATTTTGAACCTGCGTGATTGGGAACATGATAGTATCAGCAATAGACATGAGGAAGTTTAGGGGAAGGGGATGTTTAGGGGGAAGGGGATGGTTTGGTTTGGGGCATGTTGAGTTTGAGTTGCTGGTAGAACTCTCCAGGTGTTGCAGCTAGAGATTTGGAATTGGGATTCGGGAGAGAGATTAGGACTGGTTATAAAGATTTGCAAGATAGCTGTTTTGGAGTGATAATTAAACCCATGGGTTCGTAGAGAGCAAAAAGGCTCTGGACAGAGCTGGGGAGTGGAAGACAAGGCAAATCAGCTTGTGAATTGAAGTTTTCAAGTATGAGGAAAGGGCTTGGGAAAAGGGGAAGACTGTGAGCCAGGTCCTGACCTCCTGGAGAAATGAGGGAGGATGCCTGGGGGCTGGTAGATAGCAGCCACGGAGATGTGGGTAAGATGATTCACCTGGATGCGATGAACTTTAAAGGAGCAGAGGTTGCTGAATGAAGGTGATAGGGAGAGGATCTGGAAGGGGCAGTGAGGAAGCTTGCCTACTCCCCTATCTGGCCCATTGCATAGTAGGCATGTATATACAATACTAGAGAAGGTGGTCAGGACTGCAGTAGAGGAGTGAACTTTATCTTCCTGTCTCCAGGCTGAACTCAGAAATACTGTAATACAAAGGAAAAGGGGCAGGATTTGGAGTCATATCCTGTCCCTCATTACGTTTTAAAAAGTGACTTTAGGCAAATACTGTAATACAAAGGAAAAGGGGCAGGATTTGGAGTCATATCCTGTCCCTCATTACGTTTTAAAAAGTAACTTTAGGCAAATCACTCAATGGTTTTTTTTTTAATTAAAAAACTTTTTGTTTTTTATTAAATTTTATTTTATTTTCAGATCTACATTCTTTCCTTCCTACCTGTCCCACCTGAAATGAGAAATCAAGAAAAATAAAACTCCTATTACAAACATATATAGTCAAGTAAAAGTATAGTCAAATTCCTACATTGGCTATATAAAAAAAAAAATTCTCAATCTGTATTCTTGCATTCATCACCTCTCTATCAGGAGAATGGGTAGCATGTTCTCTGAATTCATGGCTGATCATTATCTTGAGCAGAGTTCCTAAGTCTTTCAGTTATTTGTCTTTACAGTATTTGCCTTTGCATATACTACTATCCTGGTTCTGATCTCTTTGCTCTGTATCAGTTCATAACAAGTCTTCTTGGGCTTTTCTGAAATGATTTCTTACAGTGCAGTAGCGTAGTCACATTCACATGTCAGAACTTATTCAGCCACTCCCCAATTGATGAGCATCCCTTGATGCTCCGAAAAGAGCTCCCATGAGTATTTTTTATATTGATGGGTCTGTTTCCTTTTTCTTCGACGTCTTTGAGGCACAGAGCCAGTAACGGTATCATTGGGTCAAAGAAGCAGGCTTAGTTTAAATTGCTTTGGGGGCATAGTTCCAAAATGTTTGATCACTTTGTAGTCCCACTAACAGATCATTAATGTGCCTGTTTTCCCAGCGCCCGTTCAACTTCTGTCATTTTCCTTTTTGAGCAACTTCACCAGTTTCGTGGGTGTGAGGCAGGACTTCAAAGGTGTTTAATTATCATTTCTCTAATTGTCAGTTATTTAGAGTATATTTATACGGTCATTGATAGTTTGGATTTCTTCCTCTAAGTACTGCCTGTTCATATTCTTTGACCATTTATCAATTGGGGAATGGTTCTTTTTCTTATACATTTGAATCAGTTCCCTATATAGCTTAGAGATAAGTTCATTATTAGGAAACTTGCTGCAAAGACTTTTTCCCCATGTAGCTGCTTCTCTTCTAATTTTAGCTGCTTTGGTTCTGTTTGTGAAAACCCTTTTAATTTTTGTAATCAAAATTGTCCGTTTACCTTCTGTGATCATCTCTATCTCGTTTGGTCAGGAACTCTTCTCCTATTCATATCTGACAGGTGCTTTCTTCCTCGCTTTTCTACTTTGTCACCTTTTATGTCTTGGAGTTTATCTTGGTATGTGGAGAGAGATGTTGGTACATATCTAGTAAAAGCAGGGACGCTTAAGCATTTTTGTGCCACATGTCCTTTTGGCAATTTGCTGAAATCTATGGCTCCTTTCTCAGAATAATGTTTTTAGATGCATAAAATTAGAAACATAGAAAACCAATTATATTGAAATACAAAAGAAACCAAATAGACTGAAATATAGATTCAATTTTTTTTCCCATCCAAGATTATAGGCCCCCTGGGTCTGGAGGTTAAGAACTTTAACCCGAAGGTTAAGAACCCCTGCCAAAATCTCTCTTCCTGCCCTACATCTATGGTAACATATCCCCACTCAATGTCAACTCCATTCAAGTAAGGGAACCAAGAAGTCAAGTAGTATTTGAGACCCTATGATACCAATTGTTGACAGCAGTTGTTCTTGCTTTTCTGACTTCAGATCACCATCAAGACTCCTACTCAACAGCAGCTGGAAGGAACATTTTGGACAGTCCCTCGAGGATGCTTCAGCCTTTCCTACCCAACAGAGGGAAGACAGCAGGGACCCTTCCTACCATCCCTCTGCCTGTGAGGAACACCATGTTGGCTGCTGCCCTCTTCCCGGAATTTCTGAAAGAACTGGCAGCCTTGGCCCAGGAGCATTCAATTCTATGCTACAAGATCCTGGGTGATTTTGAGGAATCTTATTGTTAGCCCTTAAAAAAAAAGCAAACAAAAAGCCAAGTTTGTGCAGTTTTAAGAAAGGGTTTTAGTGTTTTGAGTGATTTTTAAATACAAAGCTGCTTATAAAAATGTCTACTTTGATATTTCCTGACAATACTTGATCTGGGAGGGGAATAATCTCTATATATTCTCTCTCACCACTGGGCCTTATGATCTTATGCTGTCTAGAACTTAAGTCTCATAAGGTGATAGTTTGCAAGAGGGCTTCTCATTGCTCAACTTCCTTCCCCCCCCCCCCCCCCCCCCCCCCCCCCCCCGCCATTTTTTTGTTTGTCATCCTGTTCTCTCCCCTCCCTTGGGCCTCTCAGCTGAGTATGTACCTGGTTTCCACTTGGACATACATTTGTTTGGGGCTACGCTGGAAGTCCCAGGCATGCTCCACTCCCTTGAAATCTCTCATCATCAGGCATAACCTTGTCTTCTCTGGTGCCTTAATGAGGGGAAACAGTTCCCAGTGGAACATGCCTGAGACTTAGCAGACTGCTCCTGTGGCCTTCCTTCCAAGTTGCCAGGTTCTGTAGAAGGAAGAATGGAAAGAAATGGAACCCCTGGGCCTTCCTTGCATCAACTGAAATCAAGCATCTCCCTACATTTTAAACTGGGGACTCAACTGCAAAACAAGTGTGCTATCCAACCTATCTTGCCTTAGGGTGTGGGAAGCCTCTAGCTCACAGTTGGCCAGCGGCAAAGTCAGATGCCTTGTAGAGCCTGGAAAGGAGTAGGAATGCATGGAATTTTCCCATTGTGTTTGCCAGCAACACTTAGCTTCATCAGCCTCCCCTTGCTCCCTAAGCGCAGAAGTGAGCCTTAGCTGGTGAGATTTGCATGTAATAAAATGTTCCTATGCGAGCAACCTTGTTTTTTAGGAGACTGATTTATTTCTCTTTTGACCAACCAAAGAAAGCCCAGCCTCTTGTACTCGCGTCTGAAGGACAATTAGAGTTGTTGTTCGGGTGCTCCCGAAAAGGAAGACTGGAGATGCTTTCGTTGCATTTGGGGAATAGGGAATTCAGCATTTGTATAAACTTAAGTGCTACCTGTAGAAACTCTGGTGATTTTATACACTTGTGTACTTTCTCTAATATGTCATTGCCCTCTGTAGAGTGATGCTGTGTGCTGTTCTCTTCCCTCCACCCTGGCAGCCAGGTGAGCAGATGCACACAGGTTCCTAGGCGCTGTGCTAAGCCACGCAGCTGCTGCTGCTGCTGCCGCTGCCTCACTCCACAAGAAAATTCTGCTTCCTGAGTGATGGGGTTCATTAGGAGGACCTAACGGGGGATGTATGAGCGCATTGCTGTAGTGACCTCACCGTCCTCCCAGTTGTACAGACGTGCCTTCAACCACCCCCGGAAGGGAGAAACTGAAAATAATTGTTATCGAACCATGATTCTAGAGGTAAACATTGTTTGGAGCGTTGAATTACATCGGCTCCCTTTCTCTTGTGCCCCATCCCGCCTTCCACCTCCATCCCTTTGTTTGCAAGCAGAGCTCTCCAGGGTAGAAAAGCCAATTCATAATAAGCCAGCAGTATTATGAAGGAAGGAGATCAAAAAGTCTAGCTTTCTCCTCTGTTTTGGGCAAGAAAAACAGATGGAGTCCCCTGGGCCGGGCCTGTCCCTATGATGTAAGCTTCTT
>CM053623.1:327697125-327736852 GCA_028646595.1 Phalanger gymnotis | reverse complement strand
TGGAGATAAAAGCAGAAAAATGCCTCATTTTTTTCTTGGCCCCTAGAAACTCACACTTAAAAGAAAAAAAACCACTGGGAATAGCTTCTGCTATAATGTAAAGTAGAAAAGGAATCTGGAGGTGGATGAGCATGGAATAAGATTATTTTTAGTTTCTCAAAATAAGAATAGTGGCTAGATTATAATAACAGCGTGATTGACAGAGTCCTCCTAGATTTGGAGCCAGCAGGCCTGATTGCACCCTTTCTCTGCTATTATGGGACCTTACTTACCTAAGTGGCCTCACCAATCTGAGCCTCAGTTTCTTCATATGTAAAACAAGAGTTGAGTTGGTTGATTTTATGGTCCTTTCTGTTTTTATATTTGTGGTCTTTGGTTGCTAGAATGCAAAGAGGGAAATGAGGGTACTGTGCGCTGTTGACTAGGTCCTGAGGTGGGCCTGTGCCAGTTTTGTAGACTTGGAGAAGGAAGGATACCCACTAGGACATCGACTGAGTGAGATCCAGAAGTGTCTGGGCTGCCCATTTCAGCTTTAATCTCAACTGCAGTTTCAACATTTGTATTCCGAACTGACCACATTTCATGATTCAAAGTATAGTAGAACATGCATATTTGGCAGCCTCATTTTGAAAATGGACACATATTTTAATTTAAAAAATATCAGGGAAGGTTTCTAAAAGGGAGTGGGGGTGGGGGTGAAGAAATTAGGCAAAATTAATCCTGATGGTTTATCTTCAACTTTATCTCCCATTAGTAGAGATGAGAATACTGTGGCTAAGTGCTTTTTTCATTGATCTTAGAGGAATCATATGAAACGAGTTTTCTTTATGGTTCCATGCTTTGCTCTGGGGAGGTAGGGAAGGGGGAGCGAAAGATGATCCTGGCTTTGTCCGTTTTGTGGGGGTATGTATCTGGTCCACTCAACACACTCTTTCCACTTGGGGAAATGGATGGGTTTTATTTGACTCAGTTGTAGTAGACTAAAAAGTCAGTATCATCTGGGTTGATAGGAGCGTCTTTTGGTGTCTGGAGGCCACAAAGCATTTTGCTTGCTTGCCTTCATCAGGCCTCCTCAGGGGGCAGCCACCAAATCTCATGGTGGGGTTTGGATATCTATCTGTTCTTAGCAAGGAAGCTGTCTTCTTAGCCAAGGAAGAAGACATTCTCCCATTGCCTTCTACATGTCTGATGTAGGCAGAATGGCTAGTGTACACCATTTCCCTCCATGTTTCTCATTTCTTTTTCTAGAAATTCTTGGCTTTCTGTATCTTTTGGGGTGGTTTGGAGCTAAGGACAAGGGTGGCCCACTCTGGACCTGAAGGCACACAAGCAAGCATGGGGCAATGTTCTTTCCTACAGAAGCTCTTGTTTTTTTGTTTTTTCTTTTTTTTTTTTTAAACACCCACACTACTGGCCCATGTCTGCCATAGCATAGGTCCCCAGCTCCTGTTTCAGGGCTCTTTGATTTAAGCAGCCATTACTAGTGCTATGTTTACAGAAATGGCTGTCCCTGCTGGCCATTTGTATGAAAGATTTTATTGCAGGATGGCTGTGATTACACATGCTACTTGGTTGTGCATGAACCTTAGCTAGCCTGGCAGTATTAACTGTAGCAGGGGACAGGCAGCAGGGTCAAGCCAGCAGTCATAGGTCACTGATATGTTGTGCTCCCTGCCCTGGGCCCTCTTGGACGGCAGCCATTAATTTGCACGTCTCTTGACACCCAACCCTATGCCAAATCACTCCGAAGAACGGAGTAGTGGAAAGGTTTAGATTCCCTCATCCATACAGAAATTACATAATCGAGCAAACACTTCTTAGGACAAAGTAGAGTTAACTTTTTGGAATGGCTTTCTTAAACCTAATATTCATTAGCAAAAAAGCTCTCAGAAGGGGGGAAGACTTGTATCCCAGATGATTCTGTGCCCATAAATCGTTTCTTCACTCAAGCATTTAATAGCCCATTAGCAACCAACTAGTCCTTGTTCTGGAGGGCAGATTATCCTGGCAGCTCATTAACTGGGTAAACTGGGCTTTGGCCAAATGGATGTGGGTGGGGGTGGGTGGGATTTGAGTGAGGCTCTTTCTGGATTAGAGAGGGGAGAAGCAGGAAAAGAGGGTTTTTATTAAATATGGTGGCAGGTTATGGGAAGGTAGTCAGCACCTCTGACCTCGTTTCTAGGAATGAAAGGCACTTCAGCTTCCAAGCTGCACTGCACCAAAAGGCCTATCTTTTATTAACATATAACAGTTTGCTGCAGTGGAAAGAATGTTAGATTTAGAATTAGAAGGCTTGAGTTCAAATCCTTTCTCTGTCACTTAATACCTTGGGCCACTCATTTAGCTTCCTAATCTACAAAGTGAGAATGCTGGATTAGATTGCTTCCCTCTCTTCCAGCTCTTGAGCTTATAAAACCCTACTCAACTCCAGTAATCAAGTCCAGTATTTAAAATTCCACCAATGAAGTTGGCAAACCATCCACCCTATCCCAGATGTCTTTTGTGGCTTCCCAAAATCTGCCATAGTCAACAGGCTTCTTATTTTGACAGTGCATGATCAATGGCTGACTTCAGCTGGTGGTTTCCTATTATTAGCCTATTTTAATTTATTTGTATAGGTTGGTCCTTTGTTCTCCATGATTTTTATCTACCTCTGGGGGCTTTAGCCATCTGTAGCTTCACTATCTGGCACTAATACCTAGCAACCTTTGTCCTCTTTTGGACTGGCTCTTCTTGAAATGGTCATGCCACTTTCTTCCTCTCAAGGGCAAACTGAACTTAATGTTAACTCATACTTTTATTAATAAGCAGACTCTAGCAAATTGACAATTCACTCTCCTCCACCTCCCCTCCCCACCCACTGCCCTGTATGACTCCTGTATGTATCTATGACAGTATAATGGTATATCTCCGTTCAGACGATAAAAGCTTACTAGAGCTGAGACTGCTCTAAAGTCACACTTGTTATGTGCTTATTAAGGAATGAATGAGCCTTATATTTCCTCGAATGTCCTGAAGTTAGTGATGTTACTGCCTGACTTGTTAGAAGCAAACTTTTCTCCTGGGCAGTATCCCTTTTATTGAGCAATCATTTCAAAAGCGGGAGATTGGGATTTGATGTTGCCTGTCTTGAATGATTTCTAGGTAAATCCCTTTAGCAGAAGAGGCAGCACCCGGTATGCTATGATTACAACCACCAATTTGACCATTTAGCACTTTTTTTCTTTTAAACAGTATTTTATTTTTTCCAATTATATGTAAAGACAACTTTTAAAAAACATTCTTTTTCTCTTACAAAATTTTGAGTTCCCAATTTTCTCCCATTCTCCCTCCCCCTCCTCTTCCCTAAGATGGTAAGCAATTTGATGTGGGTCATACATTATATGATGTGTGCAATCACATAAAACAATTCCATGTTAGTCCTGTGAAAAGAAGAAACAGAACAAAAGGAAAAAAGCTACCAAAAATGTGAAAATAATATGTTTTGATCTGCATTCAGATTCCATCAGTTCTTTCTCTGGTTGTGGATAGTATTTTCCATCATAAGCATCGTGGTCTTGTCTTGGATTATTGTATTGCTGAGAAGAGTTAAGTCAATCTTAATTGATCATTGCACAAGGGTGCTGTTACTGTGTACAATGTTCTCCTGGTTCTGCTCACTTCACTTTGCATCAGTTCATGTAAATCTTCAGGTTTTCCTGAAATCCATTTGCTTGTAATTTCTTAGAGCAAAATAGTATTCTATCACAATTATATATCACAACTTGTCTAGCTATTTCCTAATTGATGGACATCCCCTCAATTTCCAATTCTTCGCCACCATAAAAAGTCTGCTGTATTTTTGTACATGTGAGTCCTTTCCTCTTTTTTATGATCTCTTTGGGATACATACCTAGTAGTGGTATTGCTGGGTCAAAGGTTATGCTGCACAGTTTGATTGCCCTTGGGGCATAGTTCCAAATTGCTCACTTGGACAGATGGATCATTTCACAACTCCAGCAACAGTGCATTAGTATCCCAATTTTCCCTCATCTCCAACATTTATCATTTTCCTTTTCTCTCATATTAGCCAATCTGATAAGTGTGAGGTGGTACTTAAAAGCTGTTTTAATTCACAATTCTCTGATCAAGTGATTTAGAGCATTTTTTTATATGACTATTGATAGCTTTGGTTTCTTTTTCTTAAAACTGCCAAGTTTTAACTCTTGACATTTTTCATTGTGAATCTTCAGTCTCTAATATGGTTTACAAAGTCATTTGCAATTAAAAAAAAATCCTGATAGAGCTTCAATCCTAATTAAGTAATGACTTAAGTTCTGAATTGGGAAATGCCTTATATTCTTATAAATTTGACTCAATTCTCTATATATTTGAGAAATGAGGCCTTTATTGGAGATACTCGTTGTTAAAGATTGTTTCCCAGCTTCCTGCTTTCCTTCCAATCTTGGTTGCACTGGTTTTGATTGTGTAAAACCTTTTAAATTTATTATAATCAAAATTATCCATTTTACATCTTGTAATGCTCTCTCTTATTTGGTCATAAATTCTTCCCTTCTCTATAGAGCAGATGAGTAAACTATTCCTCACTCTCCTAATTTGCTTAATTAGCACCTCTTTATTACAAAGAATAGTGCATAAATATATCTGGCTAAAAGTCAGGTGATTTTTTTTTTGGCAAAGAACAAAGTAAGTCAGATTTGTACTTTCCTTGTCTGCTTTCTTCTTTCTTAATGCTTATTCAAATAAATGTATTTTTTAAAAAATGGGTAACTGACTGGTAGCAGACACCTGTAATTCCTGTTAGGTTCCTTGTCAGGAGGCTGAGGCTGTTGGATATTTTGAGTTCAGGAATTCTGAGTCATAGGACCAGCAGGACTAAAAACCAACTGGACATCCATACTAAGTTTATCACCAATATGGTGACTTCCTGAAAGCACAGGGCCATCAGGCCACCTAAGGAAGGGGCAGACTGGCCCAGGTTGTCAAAATGGAGCAGGTTATAATTTCCATGCCAGGCAGTATTGGGTTTGGGCTCGTGAGTGGCTGCTGCACTTCACCCGGGTAAGAAAGAAACCCAGTCTCCTCTTTTCCCGTGCCCTCAAAAAAGAAAAAAAAAAGGTCACTTTGTAGAATCTGTGAGGTCCTGAAGCTGCTATTAAACTGTATACATAATGGGGCATGGTCACAAGCTACATATAAGCGAGGCTCTTGGAAAACAAGAATTAAATTTTGAGATAGTTTCATTCCTCCCAGGTTACTCATAACCAATTTTCAAAACCCGGCTTTCAGCTAAAACTCCATCCCCATCTCAGCAGTAGAGTAGGGCAGGAAAAGTGTTTTTAGGCCCATCTCTGGCCAGCTGCACTGAGCAATTTATTTCACCTCTAGGTATATGCCCAGCCTCTTGAGTTCCAGAATTGATAACTGTTATGATTAGATATGTGATCAATTCCAAAGAAGTTCCATGAAAGACCACCTGCTAAATTTTATTATTAAGGACGGTCAACTACTAAGGATCATCAAAATGGCACTAGTACTTTTGTACAAACCCTCCAATATAAATCTCTCAACAATGCTGTAGGAGCAGGTGGCACAAGTGTTTGTTTTACCCATTTTTACAGATGGAAAAACTAAAGCTTAGCTTAAAATTTATTCATTCGGCAGCATTTAGCAAGTGCCTTCTATGGGGAAAGACAACAGTCCCTTGCCTGGATGTGTTTACATTCTTTTGGAACATACTAGACCGCTGGTGTCAGACTCAAATAGAAACATCCATACAGGTCCCATATTGACTTAGAAAACCACAAATTAAGATCATCTATGTTTTATTGTATATTTGTTTTGTTAGACATCTCCCACTTACATTTTGATTTCCAGCTGCATTCTGCAGTGTTGCTTCCACCTTTTAGTTGTTTCTGGCCTTACTGCTCTCCACATACATGTAAGGCACTACTTATTTAAGCACGTTTTTCTCTACATAGTCTTATGATCATATCACATATTTCCACTCCTCTTATAATCTTTGTGTAATCTTAGCTTATGGCAGGTGCACAGCCACATTCTCAGAAGAGTCCCACTATGCCAACTTGGGCAAATCTCTTCCCTTCTTGGATTTGTTTTTTTTCATTTATAAAAATGAAGCACCAGGACTGAAGACCTCTGGAAATCCTTCCTTTCTACATCAGTGACTGGTCCAAACAACTAGAGGTGGGCAATGGTAGGATTTGAACCCAGGTCTTCTGACTCCAAGGCTGGTGTTGGCCAGCTTAGTGTGGGAGACCGTTCTCACAGTGGGAAAACACTCCCAAAGCTTGCTCTTGGGCCAGGATGCCATGTTCTAAGTCAGTCTGGGGGAATGGCCTGTTTTCCCACATCATCTCTTACAGTCAGAGCCAGAGTATCAGCCACCAATCTCTACAGGTGGAGTTTCAAATGACAGATGGTAAAGACTCCACCTTAGTGTTGACTCATACACTTTAATGAGATTTTCCTAGAATAGCAAAGAAGGGTACCAAACAAAATTGACGCCCATGCAAAGAATGTATTTAAAATGGAATTTTACTGAGACCTATGGGAGGATGGAGCTACTGCTTTGCTGGTGAATTTTGTGGAGCCTTAAGCAAACAAATCACATTGTTTAGTTGAGGGTCCAAGTAAAATGTCTGTGATACCATTCCTGAGTTCCTACAGTTGCAGCTAGGTCAACACAAAGTTCCTTTTGGGAGATCTTAAAACTTCGTAATAGTCAGTTGTCTGCAATGTGGAAGATCTGGCATTTTAAAGGCCAAGTGTTTTAACTCTGACATTTTTCATTGTGAATCTTCAGTCTTTAATATGGTTTACAAAGACATTGTTTAAAAAAAAAAATCTTGAGAGAGCTGCCATCTTAATTAAGTAATGACTTAAGTTCTGAAAAAAGCCTGAAATGCCTTGGCCAAATTTTATTATCCTAGAAGCTAGGGCCTTTTGTGAAAGATTGACGCAAATAGCAAAATTCTTTATTTGTTAAAGATAGAAAAGGTTGCTTTCCCTTCTTATTCATAATTCATGGAATTATGGAATCTAGAGAAGAGAGTTTCCTGCTTTCCAAAGGACTGGAGAAAATTAAAAAAAATAGGCCTTTTGTTTTCGGGTCTGTTAGTTTTCAGTTTAAGTAGGAAACCATGCATGCATTTTTTTTTTTTGTTTAGCATGAGGCAGAATCTCAAAATTCTAAACAGAATGAAGAGGTTACTTGCTCATTCCTCGCTACTTATCTAACATTGAGAGTACAGCCATCAAGAGCCAATTCCTCTTTTTGAAAAGTAAAGAGGATACTTTCCTTCTCTCCACATTCTCTCAGGGAATAACCACCTGTGCTTGCTGCCAAGTGGGTATTTGGAAAATCTGGAGGGACAGGGGAGAGGCTGGCAACACATTTCTCATGGCATCTGGCTGTCACTGAAGCAGCATTGAATATAGGAAGAGGCATCTATATCTCTTGTATTTTGTTTTTTTCAAGGGCTGATGATGTTTTGTATCAAGCTAGGGCCGCTGCAAGATTCTACTTTCTTGTTTTTGTCCCGTGTGCTTTAAAAACAAAAGAAAAAAACCAAACTGGTCTTTAATGGCCAGCTCTGAGTCAGAGGTTACAGAGCATCCAGGTACAAAGGAGGCCTACTGTGCAATGTGGATAAAATGGTGTGATTGGTCATATAACATGAATAAAAGCAAGGAAGCCTTCATTTGGATGTCAAGTTAAGTACAAGATGATTATTTTTTTAAGGTCAAGGTCTCTATTTGCTAATTAGAGTATTATGCTTTCCAGATAAAACAAGTCAACCTAATGTTACAGCTTTTTTGGGTCATCTGCACAATATTTGAATTGTAAGTTAATTTTTTTATGTGAAGTATGGGTCTATATTTTATTCATTAAAATATTTGAAAACATCTATTTGCCTTTTTTTTTTTTAATATACTTTGATCTGTTAGACCTTGTACCCAGAGCTCTAGGTTCCTCATGTCCGCAAAGCTGAAAACCAAAGCATCCCTATTAAGCAGCTGATGAGCAGGTAGGGGCAACACCATTGTTTCTCTGCTCCTGTACCTCCTACCACAATCTTGTGTGCAGATGCTGCAGTTCCTTTTGCCTGAACCAACCAATTTCTAGTGCTAAAAATATAGTGCTTGGATTACTGGGTTTACCTTTTTTTTTTTGTTTCCCTCTAAAGAAGAAAGCTGGTACATCCTTTGAAATCGTCAAGCCTGATTTATTTATTTCAGAATTCTAGAATCTGAGACTTTCAGCTGCTGCTACATTTCTGACTGAAACCCCATAAGCTCCCACTGGTATAGAAATAAACACGGGAGTAAGATCTTCCGTTCTCCCGTGGAGAATTTCCTGGTAATCTTGGTGGTGGGGACGTGGTGCCCAGGGAAAGACGTTTTGTAAAGTCTAGGATGGGGATGGGAATGCTGGCTGGGCTCTGGAGGCCAGGGCATGCTGCTGATCTGTGGTGAGCATGGTGGATTCCTGGTCGGCTCAGGAGGTAATGAGACCCCAGAGATCCTAGGGAAGGGGCCCAGACACAGTCTACGCTGGTTTGCTTTCTTCATGCTCGTCAAGGGAGCCTGCCCCAGTGCTGCTCACTGCAGCTGCTTCTCCAGGATCTGCTTTATCCTGGCTGGGTCTGCTCGTCCTTCTGTTGCCCTTCGGACCATTCCGATCAGTTTATTCACAACTTTCTGGTTTCCCTTCTTCACTGCCATGACCTTCAAAGAAATGAAGAAAATATATTTAAGAGGAAAAGCAAACAGCTGTACTAGGCAGTTGTTTCTTAGCCTTATCTAAGAGTGGGGAGAATGGACTCTATGGAAAGTTGAGTCTGGCCATCTTTGTCGGCCCATGGTCTTTTTTGTAAAGACAAAGCTGAAGATCCCTAGTTCTCTAGGTTCTTGCTGAAGGGAAATTCCCAAACTCTGGCAAGTGATATAACTGAATAGGAAAATTAGCAAGTGAATGAAGGCCTGGATCTGGGATAGTCTGGAAGCTCAACTCTCCACCTTCCCTTTTAATTCCTGTAAAGATAAGAGGAGGGCACATACTTCCCTAAGTATTAAATGCAATCTGAGCTTCTTAAAAGTCCTTTGAGTGAGCAAGTCCCCTAAGGGGAATTTAAAATGTCTGATCAGAGCAAAGACAGTGAGTCTCTCTAATTTTGCAGTAATGGCTCTCAGTAGTCACTGAAAATGCAGACTCTGTTTAAAAAAAAAACCCAAAAAACTGGCAGCTCTTTTAAAGTGTTCGGAAGGTGTGAGGGGGAGAAGAGGAAGCACTGAAGGCACATCAAATAGCCACCAGCTAGTGAGGCAGGAAGCTGCTTGTGACCTTTGGCTCTGATGTTCCTCCATGGGCTCCAAGGCTCAGGTCTATCTGTACTCAAGCGCTTCAGGACAAACCAAACTCGAAGCTCATCTTTATCAGTGGCTACAGGAAGGCAGGAAGATGGAGATTGCAGAAGCCCTGGTGCAAGCTCATTTTCTTTATCAAGAGCTCTTTACTGGGCTGTTAGTGTCTTCCAGAGAGCTGATGGGTAGGTGGGGACTGTCCTCTAAGGGATGGCGGTGATTCTTTTCTTCCCCACGTGGAAAAATCCCTCTAGACAATATGATTAGACTGGGGGAGGGAGAGGCCTTACTCATTTTAACTTGCCTATTCTGTGCTATGCTCAGAACACAAAATGACTTGGTTTTCAGCCACGCTCCTGTCAAGGATTTTCTCCATAATTTAAAAATAATTTTCCATGCTGCCGTTACAATCACTTGTGGGCTTGGAGCTGGGAGCATTCTCCTTACCATCTCTCCACTCCCTCACTGCAGGGCCCGCAGCCTGGCTTCTTATGATGAGGTCCCCCTCCAGACAGCTTAGCTGGGGTGGATGGAGAATTATTTTTGGCCTCGAGAAAGGCTGGGCACCTAAGAGGTCAAAATTTGGATTTGGCGATTTTGGTGACACTCCTATAAATAACTACTGCATGGAAATTAAATGGTGCTCAAGGGGTGAGAATTTCTAATGAAGACAGAGCTTGAATTGTCCCAAATACCAAGGAGAATAAAAATAGGCTGGGCCAGCCGGGCTCAGGGACAAATCCCATGCCCCATCTGAGGGCAGAAAGGCTCTTATGCTTTGTCCTCGGATGACCCGAGGTCAAAACCAAGCCCACAGCTCATAATGGAGGTGAAGAGTACTGCAACTTGGAGGAAACCTCTTGCCCCTCGTGCTGCTGGCAGCCCCCTCCTCCTGTGAATAAAGTCACAAAGGAAATCAGTCACCTCCAGAGGATGCTTGGCCAGCACTGCCTGGCATATCTCTTCCAGCTCCTTTTGGTCCTGGAGCAGCTCAAGTTTCTTCTCTTGGACGATCTGGCCTGGAGTCTTCCCTTGGTTCTGCCATAATTCCTCAAAAACCTAAGAATGAGAGTGGGGAGGGCATAGCAAAGAATGATCTCACACCAAGTTACGGGGGTTGGGAGAAGGGAGAAGGAGGAAGAGAAAAGGCTTAACTGATACCAAAGTCATTCTCATACTGAATGTGAAAGAATCCATATAGTGATGTGGACAGGTCACTAGATTTGGAGTCAAAAAATCTAGCTTCAAATCCTGTTTCCTTGGGTGGCCTTGAGCAAGTGACATCAACCCTTTGGGCCTGACTGTCTTCATCTAGATAATGTCTAAGGCCCCTCCTGGCTCTAATGCCTGGCATTCATTTTTCATCAATGTTCTGTCCCAAGCCACTGGTGACAGGTGCACCATGAGACTGGGCTGCTCTGGACCCCCTTCTATCAGTGTGAACAGGTGTCTAGTGGGTACCTCCTGCATACCCCTCTTAGAGAGCTGCTTCCCTCCCACTAGGCTGAATCGTGCCGCTCTCTCTGGGCAGAGCCAGTCTTCCCCCTCTACGGCACTGCCGTGGGAGTTGTGAGGGGGCAATGACTAGTCCCAGGACTCATGCTGACAACCAGGAGACAGACATACTATAAATCTGATGAACTAATTAAATGAAATGGCAACTTTCTGTAAAGGCTAGGACCCACGCGAAAGCGGTAGGAGGCAGCCAGTGGGCTGAGACTAACTCAACTCCAGATAACTCATCCTGCTGGGGAAGAGGACTCCACGAGGGCAGAAAGTTATCTGGCCTCATAATGAGAATACAAAATAAAAGCATAAATTAAAATGCACAGAATCCCTAGGCCTACAGGTAGAGCTGGATCCAGGCCTGACTGGGACAAATATCCATTAATGTCTGTGTGTTTTTCTATTTTTAAAAAAATGATCCCCTTGAAAATGAAGAATATCTGTAAGGAAGAGAGGTCTTAGGACCTCTGGTGGTTCTTTCCCTTCTTCCTTTTGTTCTCACACTACACGGGGGCTGCAGCCATGTTCTTTGTTCCTCCCCGCAGGCTCTAGGTCCATGTTCGCCTGCAGTCATCATTGTATATTTATATCATCATGACTACGGCAATGAAGGAGATGGAAAACTCCCCATTCCCACTGTGGCAGAGAGTGGGGCTGGTCAGGAGCCAGCCATCCTAGGACAGCAGATTTGTCCAACAGCCAGTGTGAACAGTACCAGAAAGGTAAGGGGAACGGGATGCTGCTTTCAGGCTCGGCAAAGTTGTCTTGACCTCCCCAGCCCACCCACGTGTCCAAGCACATACATAATTCCTGTAGAATGTTAAGCACCTTCTGTGCACAGAGCACAGCGCCTCTGGCGTGGTTTACCTAGAACATCAGGACCAACAAAGCCGAAGCTGTGGCCCTGTAAACCCTCCTGTGTCACAAGCACAGGAGCTTTTAGCCCAGTGGGATGGACCGGCTGAGAGTGCTGCTAGATACAATCTCTCTTTACTATATTAAATATTAGAACAAACTAACGAATGAACAGGCTTCCAAGCCCATGACAGGTCAATCTCAGTAATGGGTGATCTTTCTCTTCATTTGAGGTCTAGCTCAGGTGCAGGTGCTGCTTCCTTTGCGCACATTGTCCTGCCCATGAAATCAGCCACTCTCTCCTCATATTGTCCCATTCCACCCTGTCAGGGTCTTTCCATTACCCAGATCATATTCACCCTTCATCGTATATAACTGTGTCTATAACACCACTTCTCCGGTAAACTGTAAACCCCTCCAAGTCCTGTGTTGTTCTTTATCAAATTTTTTTTTTTTTTTACCTAGCACAGTACTCTGCATATTATAAGTGCTTAATAAATATTTAGAGATGTGCCACCTTGGAGTCACCCCGCAAAGCCTGGCTTGACTCTTTACCCTCCTTTACCTTTACCTTCCAACAGTCAGTCAATTGCCAGGTCTCACTGATCTTGCCCAACATTATTCAGATGCGCTTCTTTTCTCACTCAGGCACACTGTAGTCCAGGCCTCATCACCCACAGTAGTTTCCTCACTGGTCTCACCGAGGTTGGCACCATCTGGCTCATCTGGTCTTCCCTCCTGGCTTGATTTTCCCCACTCTCTCTCCTCTACTCGATGCTCCAGCCAATCGGGCTCATTTGCGGTTCCCCCACGTGACACTTCACCTGTGGCCTCCACGTCCCCCGTGTCTGGAATGCGCTCTCTCCCAGACTCCCTAGTTTCTTTTGAGGCTCAGTTCAGAGCTGAGGGCCTCCAATAAGGCTTTTCCAGATCCCTCAAGTTTTCAGTGTCCACTTCTGAAATAATACTTATGTGGACTGTGTGTTCCAGAAAGAAAACTATCCCCAGGATGCCCTGGGTTGGAATCCAGCCTCTGCTTAATAGCTGTGGGACTATGTACAAGTTGAGAGCAGCTAGGGGGTGACAGTGGAGAGACCTCTAAGCATGGAGTCAGGAAGAGCTGAATTCAAATCCAGCTGCAGATACTTACTAGCTGTGTGGTCATGGTCAAGTCACTTAATGGCTGGCTGCCTCAATGTCCATATCTGTAAAATGGTAGTCATAACAGCATCTACCTCCACAGTGGTTGTGAGGATCGAGTGAGATAATTATGAAGCAGTTAGCACAGTGCCTGGCACATCATAAGCACTATATAAACGTTAATTATCATTACTGAGTCACCCTCTCTGACTCCCCCTTTCCCCACATGCCAAAGGAGGATGACAGCAGTTATACTTCACAGGGCTGTTGTGAGGTACAAATGAGATCATGTGTCTGTGGACCAGAGAAACGTTTGCAAACCTTAAAGCACCATGTGAACGTGAGCGATTACCGTCGTTATTTTGGTTATCATTATAATCTATGTACAGATTCCCCCTTGTATCTTTCATGTGTCATGGTCCCCTTTGGCACTGTGGGGAAGCTTATCTGCTCCTTCTCAGAATATAGTTTTAAAATGCAGATTACAGAGGAATCAATTATACTAAAATGTGATTGTTAGAATATAAAAAAAAGCCAATTCACAGCCCCCCGCCCTGTCAGAAGCTCTTGAACAAAGGGACTGTTTTTGCTTTCATCTCTTCACTCTTTGAATACACGGTCCCCTGTATGCAGGAGGTGCTTAATAAAGGCTTACTGAATCCAGTCACTGTGCACTATTGTATAATGTGCCTTCTCACAGAAGCTGGCAATAATGAAGCCTAGGTACCTGGTCTTTGCCCTTTTCCCCTGACATCTTTTATCATCTGACCTCGAGGGAAGTCACCAGCAATGCCTGGTAGGGAAGCGGTCCGGGTCCATGTCTTCCCAAAGAAGTGCCGGAAAAAATGCTGGGAAATGCAAATTCACTTTTCCCAAAAGAATGACGAAGACTCAAGAAGGCCATGGGCATTGAATGGGACAGCTGGCTTTCCTAACTGCTACTGTGAGCTATATAGGAAAGAGTACATTAAAAAGCATGCTGTTGTGGTTTTTTTTAATATACTGGTGTTTTTAAAAAAAAGGAGTGCTAAAAAAAGCAGGTTTTGGCAAAGTGTTTATTTCTGTTCAACTCTGTCTGCAGAGATGCCTAAAAAAGAGACCATTCAAAAATGTACAACCCATAGGTAGGGCATCCCTCGAGGTCTAGAAACACAGCTCAGAATAGAAGTACCCCCCCCTTCCCATTTGCTAATCAAGAATCCATACATCTCTCTGAGGCAGAGCAGTTTGGTAGAAAAGGTGGGATTTATTTTAGGCATGGCCTGGATTGAGGGGGAGCCTGGTTGGGGGCAGGGAGAACACTGTGCACCCAGGAACTCACTGGGCACCAGCCCACCTTGACACCCTGTGCAAACACCACAGACTCCAAGGCAGGAGAGCTGGTTCTGAGACCAGCAGAAACAACAGCACAGCAATGAATCTGGCACCTTGCAAAGTGCTTGGGAAAGATCAGCTTGTTAAAATTGGGCAGAAATATCCAGAATGAAGATATCCCATGAATATCTGAGAAGGTAAACCTACAAATCTCTCCAATAGTGGGAGGTATGCATCATACCCTTTAAAGAAAAGGAGTCCAGGGGACTTCTGGGAGCCAAGATGGTGGAGTAAGCAGTAAATTGCCCAACTCTCCCATATTTACCTCCAAACAACCATAAAATAGCACCCCCAAAACAAATCCTGGAACAGCAGAACTAGCAAAAAGACAGAGTAAAACAATCTTTTAGCCCAAGAAACTTCAAAGATCGGCAGGAAAGTTCTGCCTCACTTGGGTAAAAGGGAACATGTTCCAGGATGGGAAGTGTGTCAGCAAGCCAGCAGCAAGCCCCTCCTCACAAACCAGTGGGAAATTCTAGCCCCAGTGTGGTGGAGCAGGCAAACACTAACACCCCCCCCCCCCCCCCCCCCCCCCCCGCCATGTGCCTCAGCATAACCAGGGGAATGGGCAGGGGGTGGGAATGACAAAAGAGAGGGCAGACTGGGGGAGGTGTAGACAGAAGCAAAACCTCTGTTGATGAGGGAAAAGGTGAAAGGAGAGAGGATAAACAGAAAGAAAAATGGGAGGGAGGGAAATACACAGGTAGTCATCATAACTATGAATGTGAATGGGATGAACTCTCCCATAAAACGGGAGTAGCAGAGTGGATCAAAACCAGTATCCTACAATATGTTGCTTACAAGAAACACGCCTGAAGCAGAAAGACACACACAAAGTAAATGTAAGGGGCTGGAGCAGAATCTATTATGCTTTAGCTGTAGTAAAAAAAAGGAGAAGTAGAAATTGTGATCTTAGACAAAAGCAAAAGGAAGGAAACTATACTGTGCTAAAAGATACCACAAGGAAGTAATATCAACACTAAATGTGTATGTACCAAGTGGTATAGCATCCAAATTCTTAAAGATGTTAAGTGAGTTACAGATTTATGACCAAACAAGAGATACAGAAAATTATGAAATGTAAAACAGATAATTTTGATTAGATTAAATTAAAAAGATTTTGCACAAACAAAAACAATACAACCAAGATTAGAAGGAAAGCAGAAAGCTGGGAAACACCTCAAGTGCCTCTGATAAAAGCCTCATTCCTCAAATATATAGAGAACCCAGTCAAATTTATAAGAATACAAGCCATTCTCCAAATGATAAATGGTTAAAGGATATGAACAAGCAATTTTCAGATAAAGAAATCAAAGCTATCTATAGGCATATAAAGAAGTGCTCTGAATCACTTATGATTAGAGATATACAAATTAAAACAACTCTGGGGCACCACCTCACACATATCAAATTGGCTAATCTAACAAAAAGGGAAAATGATAAATATTGGAGAGGATGTGGGAAAACTGGGACACTTAAATACACTGTTGGTGGAGTTGTGAACTGATCCAACCATTTTGGAGAGCAATTTGGAATGATGCCCAAAGGGCAATCAAACTGTGCATGCCCTTTGATCCAGCAATACCACTACTAGGTCTGTATCCCAAAGAGATCATAAAAAAGGGTAAAGGACCCACATGTGCAAAAATATTTATAGTAGTCTTTTTCATAATGGCAAAATATTGGAAACTGAGAGGATGCCCATCAGCTGGAGAATGGCTAAACAAGCTGTGGTATATGAATGCAATGAAATACTATTGTGCAGTAAGAAATGACCAATAGGCAGATTTCAGAAAAACCTGGAAGGACTTGAAATGATGCAAAGTGAAATGACCAGAACTGGAAAAATACCGTACGTGGTATCAGCAGCATTGTTTGATGACCAACAGGAACACTCAGCTCTTCTCAGCCACACAATGATCCAAGACAAATGCGTCCAGACAAGGAGCTGCAGGGCTCTGAATGCAGATTGAAGCGTACTTTTTTCACCTACTTTATTTTTTTTTGTTTTTTTTTCCCTTTTTATCTCTTTCTTCTTTCACAACTGTGACTGATATGGAAATATGTTTTCCATGATAGAATGCGTATAACCTGTAACAAATTGCTTACCATTTTAGGAAGAGTGGAGAGAGGGAGAAAAATCTGGAACTCAAAATCTTGTAAAAATGAATGCTAAAAATTGTCTTGACATGTAATTGAGAAAAAAAAATACTATTTTTTTAAAAAAGAAGTACTCCAAGTACAACACGCAACCCACTAAGCCATCAAGCTTGTTGTTAGGGTCTGAGATTTGGCATATACAAATATCGCTTTTGTTTTGTGTCTGGAGCAGTAATTTTGTTAGTGTGGAGAGCTGCTGATGTGCACGCAAACTCTTTCCACTCTTTCCATCTGTAACTTAAGCGTTAAAAACTGCCTGGGCCACCGGCTAAGTCGCTTCCCCAGGGTTAGCGTATGGTGGAGACAGGCCTTTCTGATTGGAAAGACGGGCCTTCTATCCACTGTGCCAAGTTGCCTTAATATGTAAAATTAACAAATTAGCTTTATAGTTCAAAATATTGTAGTGGAGAGTAGTAATGATAGTGGCTAGCACTTCAAATGCACCTACTATGTGCCAGGCACTCTGCCTAGCATTTTACAAATATTATCTCATTTGATTCTCACAACAACCCTGGGATGTAGGTGCTGCTATTATCCCCATAAAATAGAGTCAAAGAAACTGAGGCAAACCTAGGTTAAGTGACTTAAACCTGGATAAAGTACTGGTTTTGGAATCAGAGAAACTAGGTTCAAATACTGCCTTTGCAACTCTGGACGCTTAACATCCACGGTCCTCAGTCTGCCCATCTGCAAAATGAAGGGGCTGGACCGGTCGGTCCCTAAGTTCCTTTCCAGCCCCAGATCTAAACCTACCAAGTCTCTTACAGTGTTCACACTCGATCTCCTGATCTAGCAGAGACCAGGAGGCTTGAGCTGCTACAGGGAGTGGCCCGGGACTCCAGCATGTTTTCTCCTTGCCGGTGTTCTCCCTGGCTTTATTAATGCTCACTTTATGTTTCAGCAGGATAAATCTCAAGCTCCTGCTTGTGTCTGACCCTCTGTCCGGGGAAGTACCTTTGGGGCACAGTGTTTGTGGCCAGGAACAGAGGTCTCAGGCATGGCATCTGCCTGCCTGGGAAGCGCTGCGCAGTTCAGAGCGTAGCGCTGGTGCCCAATTAATGGTAAAGAGTTATGACCAAAGCGATGGGGTAATATATAAGCTGGAAAGGCCTTTGTCTTTTCTGCGTTGCACATACTGCAGTGCGTATGCCAGGGCTGACAGATGGGGGCATAAACTCAAATTTCAGTTCCTGGGGGATGACAGTTACATACCCTCTTTTGATTGCTGCCCAAATGTTTCTCCAACAAAAGGCTTTTGTTTTTTACATTTTTTATAAGTGTATGATTTGAAGGATAGAGAGAAAACAGTAAGAATGATGACAGTAACAACCAACACGTTAAAGTTCGCAAATCCTTTCTGTGCATGATCTTAGAGCACATGCTCCTAAAATGACAGGTCTGGTCATATCGCATTCTGCCTCAAGAAATTTCCGTGGCTCCCTATTGCCGCCAGGATAAAATACTACAAACTTTTCTGTCTGCCATTTGAAGGCCTTCAAAATGTGTCTCCAAACCCTCTTTCCAGACTGATTGCACACTAGTCCCCTTCACAAACTCCATGAGCCATACTAAGCTTTCACATCTCAGGAAAACGTCCACTGTGCCCAAAAGGCATTTCCTGAGTTCCTCACGTTCTATGTCCCCTGTCATCTCCATCGCCCTCTCCATGTCATCATGAATTTGTATTTACTTTAAGAAGATTTTGCACGGCCTTCTTTGTGTCTGTGTTGTCCACCCCCCTCCCCCCAATCTAAGCTCTTTGAGGGCGGTGGCTGCTTGGTTTCTCTCTTTGTAGTTAATAAATGGCATTCTGCCTAGCACAGAGTCTGGCACATATCAGGTTAATAAATATTTGTAGGATGAATGATGCTCATTTGCCCATATCAGTCTGATACTTATTAGCCTTCAGAGTCAGAGGAGAGAGAGACATCTGTGCAGTTAAAATGGCTTACTGCATCTCAGACCAGGAAAGTAAGCGTGTTGATGGAGAGAGTCAGTATCTTCCCCTCTTGGAGAAGATGCCACTGTATAAGGTGAGCCAGGCTAACAGATACCAGTTTGAGCCTCTAAGAGGGGCAGGGCACAGCAGGATATGTGCTTCCTGCAAATATATGAAGGGCCAGTAAGAAGAGGAAAATGCTAACTCGTTACTGGTCAAAAATGATCAATGCCTCTATGCAGTAAGATACATAAAATTTTACTGCCCAAAAACCTTGTCAAAAAGTGTATGCCCAAAGAGATGGTGGTGGGAAATAGGTTAAGTGTAAGAGCTGGAGACCGGAACATGTTTTCTCTCTCTCAATCCGGGACCCCGATTTGACACTGACTCCCCAGCCTGAGGTGGGTAGACTCTGGGGGGACACACGGCACATTACAAGTATCTCGTTCTAGACATGCACAAGGAGAGGGCGTGCACACACTCCTATCTCCTTTGAAGCATTAATTTGGACAGAAGTCTGGAAAATGTTCGTGCCCTAAGAGTTCCAGGGCTCTGAAGTCATCTGGCTTTTATTAGCAGGTTAATTCTGCCACTCTGTCATGGGAGCCTGCTATTCGTAACCTGACGTAGGCTGGATCCAGAGGGCTGGGTTCTAAAAAGACAGGGACTGTCACATGCTACTGAACAGGCCTGATGTGGTCATTCGAGAACAAGATGGATTATCATCATGCTTTTGCCCAAGGTCAGTTACTCAGTCGCTGGCCAGGACATGGCTTTATCTCTCTGGGTCTCTATATCCACTTGAAAAATGGGAATTCTTAGCTGCACCTATCTCTACTTGCCTCCCAGAAAGGCAGCTACCTTCCCTAATGTGTACATGTACTTACAGTGCTCCTCGGGCGTGAGCTCCCTAGAGGATGGTGCTATCAAAACTATGGCGGTTATAATTATGATTAGTAAAGGAGAAGTCAGAGAGGCAATGTCCTGGCAGATGGGTATGGAGAACCCGGCCAGCCGAGCTGAGAGGGGAAGGGAACAGCTGAGCCTGCCTAATAAGGACAAAAGAGGAAGCGAGGGGGCCTCAGAAAACTCTCCCTAAAGCATGGAAGGGTCTGCATAGACATCTTTTCCCTGAGCTTTTAAGACCTGTAAGCTAAGGTCCCCAGGAAGGAATAACCAAACAGCTCATCACCCTTGCTGCTTCTAGGCCTCATGGTGATTCAGAGCTGGAAAGGTTGTTAGAGATCATTCTGACCTCTCATATCCCAGCAATGGAGATGGAGGCTCAGAAAGGAAGAGGCTTCTTCAAGTTTAGACAGGCAAGTAGCAAGAACTGGGATTCAAACCTAGATCTCTTGCCCCTAAGCTTGAGTTCTTCAACTACTCAATTTAACAAGCATTTCTTAAGTGCCTACAAATGCCAGGTGAGAGGCAAGACAAGTGATTTGGATGTGAGTCCCACTGGTGATCCATAGTGGCTGGGTGGCCCTGGGAAAGAACCTGTAACCTGTGCCTCAGAAGAGTCTCTTGTGGGGAAGCTGCTGGGAGAGGAAGCTTCTTACAGGCAGCTCCTTACGTTCATGAAATCATAGGGATGGTGAAAAAAAAAATGCCAGGCACCAGGGATGAAGACGGACAGAGAGACAGACAGACAGACACACACTGCTGCCTTCAAGCAGCCTACATGCAACTATGGCGAGCAAACATGCCCACAGACAAGGAAAAACAAGATAATTTAAAGGAGGCAAAAGGCTCGAAAGCAGGGAATCAGGAAGTCCTGCAGGCAGTGGTTCGTGAACTAGGGCTTAGCAGCTAGAAGCAGCTGAAGGTAAAGAAATGCATTACAGGCCCAGGGTTCAGTTGGAGCAAATGTAGAGAGGTGGGAGATGGTGGGGTGAGTTTGGGCCAGTATGTCTGAAGCAGAGTGGTGAAGGCGCATAAGGAGGAACACCTGAAAAAAAAGTGGAACCCAGGCTGAGAAGGCTCTGAATGTCAGGAGATGATAAATACAAAATGCTATGAAAAACTTAAGGCTCTTTCTGTGTCAGTTAGTCCTCTATTATTTTTCTAGAAGCAATCTGAGAGCCACCAAAGATCTCTGAGTAGGAGAGTGAGACAGGAAAACCTTCGCCCCAGGAATATTGATTTGGCAGCTGTGCAGAGGACAGAGCACACAGGAGACAGAGAGTGGAAGGAGGGAAGACACTGTGTTAGTCCAGGCAAGAGAAGATGAGAGGCTGAAGTGGGGCTCTGGCTATGGGAGTGCAGTGAAGGGGAAGGTTTGGGAGGGGGTGCTGTGCAGGTGGAAGCATCTAGACCTGTCAAGTGCCTGGAGAGAGAGAGTGACAGAGAGAGAGGGGAAGGGAGGGGCAGAGAGTGAGGGGTGGAGAGAGGGAGAGGGAGACAGAGATAGAGAAAGAGGAGGAAAGGGGCGACAGAGAGGGAGGAAAGGGGAGGAAGGGAGAGGGAAACAGAGAGGGAGGGGGAGACAGAGAGCTTGTGAGGGGAAAGGAAGGGGGCGACAGAAAGAGGCAGGGGACTAGAGGGAGAGGGATGGGGGAGACAAAGAGAAGGAAAGAAGTGGAGGGAAACAGAGTGGGGGGAGGAAGGGGGTGACAGACAGGGACTGGGGCAGGGGGAGATGGAGGTAAGGAGAGAGAAAGAGAAGGAGAGGGAGATGGGCGGGGAGGAGCGAGAGAGACAGAGAGAGAGGAGTCAAGGTTACTGGGTTTTTGATCAGGAAGTTCTGAACCTGCTTCCATCCCTTCCTGTCCAAGACATCACTGCTAAGTCCCTGGCACGGGCACGAACAAAGCTTTCCAGTTCTGCTACAGAATGCTATGGGCTCACATAGCACCCAGATGTTGTAGCAACAGGGCAGGGCAGACTCTCCAGCGTGGCCCCAGACTCCTGACGCCCTCCCATTTGGGGCTTTTTAGTCACTGTGGTTTTGGCGCTTTCACATAACCTCAGAAATCACTCCCAACTTGTTTAAAAATTGAGGAAGTGGATGCAATCCAACAATGTCTCTATCTGCACATCTGTCAAAACTCAGGCTGTCAGTCTTCCATCACTTCTTGTTGGGACTGTCTCCCCTGGTACTGTTAGATTTTGGAGGGGGGAATTTCCTCCTCCTCCTCTTCCAATGCTACAATTCATCTGCTCCCGTGTATATATAGCTTCTGCTGCCCCCAGGCCATCCAATATCTCTCCCTACTGCTGAGAATGGTTATAAACATTTGTTATTCTTCTGACATCCAGGCAGCCAAAAGACTTTTCTAAATGTGGCACAGTCCCTGTTGCTCGACAGCATCACTCGGAGGTGGGTAAACTTGGCCTTTATTAGCCTGCGTCTCCAATCGTACAGCGCAGAGGACAGAGCACGCTCTATGGTTGCTAGTAATTAGTCAAAAAGAGGAAGAAGCCTTTCTAGAACATCACTGCTTTGTAACCTGCTCCAATCACTGGCACATATAAATATTAAATGCAAAAAGCTCCATTAAAATAACATTAGGCCTCTGATTGAAGCATCGGGAACAGAGGAGTTTGAAGCTGGGAGCGGGGCGGCTGCCTCCACCTGGCCTCTGTGGTCTTCATCCCATTTCCTGCCCAGGGAAATCTCGAGGGGTGGGGGTGAGGTTCTGAACACTAGGGACCTCTGCCCCACCCAGGAAGGCCGCCAGCTCAGCTGCCCTGCATTCTGCCTTTCTCCATGGTGGTTGGGCCTCACCCTTTATTGCCGGGAGGACTGACTTTCACAGGGCAGCCATATGACAGGGATAAATGCCCCTGCAGAAGGAGGCTGGGATGCTGGGAAGGCTATCAAATGGAGCATCAGATGGGTCAGGGGAGCAGTGGAGAGTCTGTCACTGGCCTCCTAGGACACTAGTGGCGGCATCTGCACTTCCTTTTAATAGGAATTGCATACCCTGCTGTGCTTTCGCCTCTTCCATAAACACACATTTGGGGTAAACATTCCTGTAATGTCAAGCAATTAAATAGTCTTCCCCAATTAACAATTTTAGTCTTCCCCAATTAACAAAGAGGGTAGCAAATTACCTGTGCATGGAAATGGCTTTTCATCCTTACTAACGAATGAATTTTTCCATCCTTCAGCAGAAAAAAGACCCCTTAGAAGCACTTAATACCTCAATTACAAAACCCACTTTATGATGGCATTTTCATAAACATTTACCATGATTTTAGAGTAAACAGTAGCTTCAGCAAGTTTAGACTCACTTGTTTAGCTGCAGGAGGAGAGATGACTTTGCTGTCCACAAGATTGAGAAGCTCGGCCAGTGAAGAAGGTGAGATTGGACTGGGGTGAGAAAAAAGAGAAAGCACATGAATTTCCACATTGCCTTTGCGTCTATTTATTCTTCACCTTCCCCTCCCTATCTCTCTCACACACTCACCCACACACTTCTCCATTTTATTGGTTTCAATAACTGTATACCAGGGGTGAAAATAAATAGGCCAACTGTTCTCCCTGCGTTTTTGTAGTTTCAAATCCAAGTTTTAGTGTGTCGAGTTGGCTCTTCTTTATTTCCCTGCCTAACAATGACAGCTGTTTGCCAGAAGTTAGACCATGGATTTCTCTCTCAACAACAAAGTGCTTGATTTAATTAGGAAAAAAAAAAAAGGGAGGGAGGTAGGTGCAAAATTCATGAACCTCTGACAAGAAAGGAAAACAGTCAGCAATTAAATATTTTCAACTGGAACATCAGTTTGAAAATGACTGAATAATTTAAGGGCTTGAAAACTTTGTTGGTGTGGGTGGTCCCTTTACCAATGTGGCTGACATTCCTCCATGATTGAACAGATTCTGTGTAAGCTGTTGGGTCCTGAGAATTCAGACCCATACCTGCCTATGGGCCAAGCTGGTGATAAGCCTCTCTAATCTTGATAGGGATGCTCCATGGGCAACAGACACACAATCATCACTGAGCCCTTTCTAGCTAGGCAGGTAGAACCTTCCAGAACCTATACTCTGCTGGCATCATCTTCAAGGGCCTGGGTCCATCCTCCAGAAACAGAGGAAGAACCAGGGAAGGGCTAGGGTGGAAGCCACAATCTGAAGATACTGCAGATGACTTTTTGGAAGCATCTGTGGTCAGTCAGTCAATAAGCATTAAGTGTATACTATGTGAAGTTTTTCTCATCCTGTCCAATCTTACCTTCTCAGGTACTGTGTTATAAATATTGGGGCTAGAAAGAAAATGGAAAATATTACAGGAAAAAAAGGCTAATAATGTCAATATGCTGTATGCTTTTGGGTCACTGGATTCATTTTTATTATTATTTTTAAAATTAAATGAGGTTAAGAACTAATGTTTTTACAGAGCCATTATGGACCTCACCATGTCTGGGATCATGGGTTCAGTTCTAGAACTGGAAGAGACAGACCTTGGAGGTCATCTAGTTCAACTCCCTTATTTTACAGATTTGGAAACTGAGGCCTACAGAAGCCAAGTGACTTGCCTAAGGTTACACAGTCACAATAGGCCTCAGGAAGTATTATCTACAGGGCCAACACTATTTCTTTACCATTTCTGCCAAGGCAAATATTATCACAGTAACACTGACATATCTTTAACCAGTTTCACATTCATCTCATCAACCCTGTCATGAGTCCTAAGTTTTTTAAATATTAAGTATTTTTACTTTAGTAATGTGATTTGATATAAGGAATGTAATGCGCTATTTTAAATTTTTTTAAACTTTTATATAAATACTTTATTTGGTTTTGTTATGGAGTTAATAACTGTGACACAGGAAGTCAAGAGAACTCAACATAGTAATAGTAATAACTCGTCCATACTTCTGGAGCACTCTAAAGTTTACTAAAAATCTCTCAGAATAACCCTACAGAACAGTGTTGCAATAATTTGGCTAGCAGCTGTTGTGGGGGGGCGGTGAAAGACCAACACAAGACCAACAACAAGAACGCTGCCAGCACAGGTTCTTTTGATCTGTTTTACTAAGGAAAGCAATGTTAGGGGGTTAACAATCACACACACACGTACACACGCACACACACACGTACACACACATACATATATATACACACAGACATACATATAAATATATATTCACTTAGTTCAGGGGAAAGAGCCCGCACCCTGAACTTCAGAGCAAATACAAACAAATTACAAAGATACATTATAAACACACCAAATACAATTCATAGTTACCAAGTAACCATCAATATCTGGGTTCACAAGCTGGAGGGCTCTTAACTAGAGCTGCCCAGAGTCTCCACATCAACACTTCTCCAAGAGTGAGAGCCCCAAATAGCTCTGTTCTCTCTTTTTATACAGTCTTTGGACATCATCAAACATCATATGAGTGACCAGAACTTATGTGCATACTATTGGCTCTGGTCTTAGCAACTCCCCTAAGGGCCCTGGGAGCTTCATGCCCAAATTGGCTTAGCACCTAGTACATAGGAGTTTGGGCCTGGGGCTTTGCACCTAGTAAGGCTCTATCAAAGACACTTAATTAATTTAGCATTCTGCTAAATACAAATAGGTAGAAGGTTTATTTCTACCCACATTTTAAAGATAAGGACTCTGAAGTACAAAATAGTAAAACTGACTTCCTTATGGCTACATAGCTGAGAAGTGTGAGGGCCAAAATACAAACGGAAGTAACTAGACTTCATCTAACAAGCTTCATTACTTCAGATGATTATTGAAGCAGGGCTGTTTGAATAAGTAGGAGTATGAATTACTGAATATTCTTAAAAGAAATGTTTTCTCAGGACCCGAGGTGGTGGACTAGGTGTAAGGCTTCTTAAAATTTTTCTACTTGCCACCCCTTCAGCACTTCTTAAACTGTTGTGACATACAGTTTAAGAAGTACTGGACCAGAGGAAGCCAAGTTCTCCCAACATTCCTCTCCAAACAATTTAAAAATAAAGCTTCAAATAAAATTCTGGAGCATCACGGCCAACACAAGATCAGGGTAAGACATTTTTCTAGCTCAGGACAACTTAAGAGGTTGAAGGAAAGGTCTCTGTCATAGGGGTAAGGGCTGGTCTGAAGCCCATATGGTAGCAATACCAGCCGTGGGCCTCAGAGGTACCAACGACAGCAGCAGCATCGGGACCAAGCAACTGGTCAGAAAAAGATTACAGGGGACCTCTTCATTGCCTTACTTGTTTCTGGGTCCCAATTTGGGAGTGAGGAGGAGCACTTTCAGTCCCAAAGGAGTATTAGTGCTTGTGGTTGCAAGGGGCCAGAGCCCTTCCTGGGTAAGGACCAGAGTGGAGACCAGGAGAGCACTGACTGCACCTCTCTCCAAATCACACCACCTTGGAAGCCCTCAAAACTTCCAACCCCCCACCCCCGAACTGTCTTGGAAAGCAGCAGAATGAAAAAGCCTGAAGCTTGGGACAGTATCCCCCACCCCCACCCCAGGAACAGAGCCCAACTTTAAAGTAAAGTTCAAAATCAAGAAAAAGGCTGGAAAAGATGAGCAAACAACAACGACAGAACCTGACTGTAAAGAGCTACTATGGTGAAAGGGAAGATCAAGACACAAACTCAGAAGATGACAGCAATGTCAAAACAGCTATGAGCAAAGCCTCAAAGAAAAAATGTAAACTGGACGTAAGCCCAACGAGAATTACTGGAAGAGCTAAAAATGATTTTAAAAATTAAAAAAAAAAAAGGGTGGTAGAGGAAAAATTGGGAAAAGAAATGAGAGTGATGCAGGAAAATTATGAAAAGACAATCAACAGTCTGGAAAAATAGGCATATAAAAATACTGAAGAAAATAATGCCTTAAAAATAGAATTGGCCAAGTGGTAAAAGAGGTATGAACTTCAATGATGAAAAGAACTCCTTAACAAGTAGAATTGACCAAATGAAAAAAGAGATATAAAAGATCACTGAAGAAAATGATTTTTTAAAAATCAGAATTGAGCAGTGGAAGCTAATGACTCCACGAGACATTAAGAAACAATAAAACAAAGTTAAAAGAATGAAAAAATAGAAAATACAAAATATTGCATTGTGGAAAAACAAATGGCCTTGAAAATAGATCAAGGCGAGATAATCTAAGAATTACTACTGATCAAAGAAAGGTCCTAGACATCATATTTTAAGAAAAAGGCATTGCAAGGAAAAAGGGAAAGTGGGAAAAAGAAGGCAGGCAATGCTTGAACCTTACTCTCAACTGAATTAGTTTAAAGAGGGAAGAATATATATGTGTATGTGTATGCATCTATTCATCCATATACACGGACACTCAATTGGGTATAGAAATCTATCTTACCCAATACAGAAATAGGAGGGGATGGGGTGAAAAAGGGTGTGTGTGTGTGTGTGTGTGTGTGTGTGATAAAAGAGAGGGCATTTTAAGGGAGGCAGTAGTCAGAAGCAAAACAGACTTTAGATGACCAAAAGAGAGAAAGAAAGATAAACAGAAGAAAATGCTGAAGGGGATGTGGAAAGACAGGGACACTAGTGCTCTGGTGGTAGAGTAGTGACCTGGTCCAACCATTCTGGAGAATAATTTGGAGCTATGCTCAAAGGGCTATAAAACTGTGAATACCCTTTAACCCAGCAATACCACTGCTAGGTCTGTATCCCAGAGACCAAAGAAAAGGGAAAAGGACCTATTTGTACATAAATATTAATAGCAGCTCTTCTTGCAGTGGCAAAGAATTAGAAATTGAGGAGATGCCCTTCCATTAGGGAATGGCTGAACAAGTTAAGGCATATGATTATGATGGCATACTACTGTGCTTTAAGAAATGATAAGCCCGATGGTTTCAGAAAAACCTGGCAAGACTTATGTAAACTGATGCAAAGTGAAGTGAGCAGAACCAGGAGAACACTACATACAGTAACAGCAATACTGATTAGAGCAATGATCCAAGGCAATTTCAAAGAACTCACGATGAAAGATGCTCTCTACCTCTAGAGAGAGAAAACTGATGAACTCTGAGCAAAGCAGACTTTTTTCACTTTATTTTTCTTGCTTTTTTGTTTTTGCAACAATGGCTAATATGGAAATATGCTTTGCATTATTTCAGATGTATGACTGATATCATATCACTTGCCTTCTCCATGGATGGGGAAAGGAGAGAATTTAGAATTCAAAATTTCAAAATGTTAAAAATAAATAAAACAGTTTTTACAAGAAATTTTGTTTCATTACTTTTAGAAAGAGAAGCAGCATAGAATGGTAGGCAGAGAGCTTGATTTGGAGTCAGAAAGACTTAGATTGATTGAATAACACTGACTACACGATCATGGGCACGTCACTTAACTTCTAACTGCTTTAGTCTACTCTCCACCAGAGGAACTCCCCTACTGATGATAAAATCACATGTCTCTAGAGCAGCAAAAAGCAGGCTAACCAAATGTTGCCCACTAGAAGTTACATATATGGGATTTGCTCTAAACACATAAGAATTTTTTTGTAACTAGCATATGCATGCAAATGAGGGCTTCTAAAATACCTGAAGGTACTTAAAAATTATATATTCTTAATTTAAACATTCTCCTTGATGTATTTATAATTGATTCACACAGAAAGTTTCTTTTTCAGACATAACAAGAAATACACATCAGTTTTTGCCCCTCTCCCAATGATCTCAAGTTCCAAATTGATAGAGTCACTTAATGAAGTTGGACTTACTCTCATTCTCAAGTACTGTAAGATTTTGGTATAGTGGCTAATTCCAGAGAGCTGATAAGAAGCAGGCCTCTTGTGTTTGTTAAAGCGAGCAATTCTAAGTGGAAGTGAGAGCTGGAGATGTGGATGTTACTCATAGGGTATTTGCATATATCTGTTGTCTAAATCAGAGGGGGAAGAGAAGTGTGGGCCTGAAAGTTAACAAAATAGCCTTCATGAAACTGAGAAAGGCCATTATATGGTCCCTAGGCTAAAACTGAGCTGTTGTAACAGGGTATGGCTGATTCAATATCCAGCAGGGCAGGGGCAAGGAGGAGAGGGGTAAGACCTAAGAAGGATTCAGTTCTACCCCTTTCTAGGAAAGGAGAAGGGAACAAAAAGGACTGAGTACTGTCTGGTCAACTCTAATCACAGCAACACCCAATGGTGCTGAGACGAGTCAAGTCAAATTATCCAGTTAAGAAGCATTTATGAAGTGCCCACTCTGTGAATGACCCTGAGGTTAGGCTTACAGAAGATGAAAAAGATGAGGGTCCTTTCCCTCAAGGAGCCTAAAATCTAAAGGGTTTTAAAGGGGAAAGGGCAAGACAAAAATATAGGCATGCCTCACTTAAAAGAAGTCACAGTGAAAATTGTTGGAGTTACCAATTCATCCTACAGGGCAGCATGGCTTGTAGATAGAACTTGGGGTTGAGGGTGTCCTGTGCCACCTTCCTGTCCCCATCTGTACTGCCAGCTGTAATACCTGCCTGTGCTAATTCAACCCACGTCATGACTACATTTAACCACAATCCCCACTTTGCACATCAAAACAATGTTTGCTGAGTCTGGCAAACATACTCTAATGTGGACGCAGCCCATTAGTTAAATAAACGAACCATTAGGTTGAGAAAATAAAGGCCATCAGAAGCACAACTTGGTAATTTGTTGATGTCAGACACTACTGTTTCCTGGACAATTAGAGTACGTTCCATTGTCCCTGGGGTTGGGATGGCACCGACATACTAAGGATGGAGCTGACTTTTTTTCAATTTGCCCTTCTGTTGCTTATTATGTCCATCATCAAGCCCACTGCAACACACTGTCCAGATGTGAGCAGGCCAGGGCGTCTGGGAAGGAGATGGTAAATCTGATGGGTGTGTTCAGAAGACTGCAACCCCCTACTCGTCTTTTTATTTGGTGTGGCTCTTACCATGCCTGTTCACAAATCTTCCCTTGACGATTCTTTGTAATATTCTGTGCATGCGAGGGATGCTCTGGGTGACCCACGTGTTTCCTCTCCCTTCCACCTTTTCCGATCACAAAGTCTTAGATTAGGTTGTTTGACGACACCTGCTGCAGCTTCCTTCTGCCCATTGGTCTTTCCACTGCACTTTGGGCGAAGTGGACCTTTCATTTTTCTGAGGTTATTAGAGAGTTCACAGCCATGCAGCAGCATCACGAGGAGACAGCCAGCATAAAGATCGGACACACTGAGCAGCGCACGATTACTCAACAAGTTGTATAATTTTTTGTATAAAATCCAGGGCTATTTCTCTAATTCTATTCTGTGACTAGTTAACACTGTCCTTCTGCACAACCTATCTTGGTAGTAAAAACAAGAATGGAATTGGAGCCAGAAGAGCTAGGTCTGAATGACTGACTACATGTGTGTCCTTGGGTAAGAAACTCGGCCAGTGTCCTCATCTGTAAGATAAGGAGGCTGTACAGAATGTCCTCTATGGTCCTTTCTGGATCTAAATTCTAATAGTCCAGGTTGCCTGTCTACTAGATGTAGAAATGAGCAACACAGTATTTTTCATCCACTTTGCTTTTCCAGTGGGGGGCAGGGAAAGGAATAGGATTGGGGTAGTGTTGGTGGGGCTTTGCCAGGCGTGGGGAACCTGCGGCCTCAAGGCCACACGGAGCCCTCTAGGTCTTCACGTGCAGCCCTCTGACTGAATCCAAACTTGCATTTGTTCTGTGAAGTCTGGATTCGGTCAAAGGGCTGCAGTTGAGGACTCAGACGGCCACATGTGGCCTCGAGGCCGCAGGCTCCCCACTCCTGGGCTGTGCTTTTACAAATAAGACTTAGCACTTATATTGCATTTGAAAGTTTGCGAAGTGCTTTACAAATATGATCTCATCCCTGAAACAACCCTAGGAGGTAGGTACGATTATCATCACCCCATTTTATAGATGAAGTCACTGATGCAGAGAGAAGTTAAGTAACTTGCCAGGGTCACACAGCTAGTAAGTGTCTGTGTCAGGGAGTGAACTCCTGATCCCAAGTTCAGTGCTCTAACCACTGCACCACCTAGCTGCCTTCTCCCTCCTTAAAATTTGTTGCTGTTCTGTCATTCAGTGGTGTCTGACTCTTCGTGGCTCTATGGACTTGTCCGTGGGTTTTGGTTTTTTTCTGCAAAGGTGCTGGAGCAGTTTGCCATTTCCTTTTCTTGTATGTCCCTATTTCGCAGATGAAGAACTCAAGCAAATAGGGGTTAAGAGACTTGCCAATGTTCACAGTGAGGAAGTGTCTGAGGCTACATTTGAACTCAGATCTTCCTGACTCCAGGCCTGGTGCTCCATCCATCGTGCCACCCAGCTGCTCCATTTTACTTAAAATACCAACTGTTAAATTACTGTTTGTAGATGAAATAGATTCAGGTGGGACTGACTAAACAAGAACAAAGACTAAGAAGTCCTCTGGCATTCTGAGCACCCGCTGCCCTACTGCAGAAGTGGAAGGGAGCTGCATACAACTGGGGACCACTCTGGCTTTTTATGCTTAATGAGTTGTCATGACAAACAAACAAACAAACAATTATCATCAGCCGTCCAGCTTTCTGGTGGTGAGCTCTGGCAGGATTGGCCAGGCTGACGCTCAGAGGAGTGGGCAAACTTTAATCAGTCAAGCCCCCTACTTCGCTCAGTCTACTGCCCTGTCTTGGACAGACATGAGACTCTCAATCAGCCTGGACTCCTGTGCCCCCTAGAACTACCACTGGGTCCCTCGCACCAATCCCAAAGCCCAATTACCCACAACTGTACATTTTCTTTACATCTATTAAAATCCAGCTGTGCTGGATGAATGCTGGATGCTACAGATGAGACATGCAACAAATGTATGCACGTTCACTTTGCCTGGGGCCCTGTTCTGGCAGAAATACTCAGATGTATCTGTTGAGAACCTACTGAATGTTCCTATAGCATCTTAATGCTCTCTCCTGGGTAGCTGGTGGTACAATGTGTAGAACTGCTAAGCTTAGGTCAGGAAGACCTGAATTCAAATCTAGCCTCAGATGCTCATTAGTTGTGTGACCCTGTACAAGTCACTTAATCTAGGCCTGCCTCAGTTTCCTTCCCTGCCCACTGTGCCTACTGCACAGTAAAATGGACATAATAAGAGCACCTACCTCAAAGGGTTGTGAGAATCCAACGAGATGCATTTGGAAAGCACTGAGCACAGTGCCTGGCACTGCAGCAGGTTCTATGTAAATGCTTAGGCAGCCAGGTGGTGCAGGGAATAGAGCTCTGGGCCTGGAGTCAGGAAGATTCATCTTCCTGAGTTTGAATGTGGCCTGAGACACTTACCAGCTGTGACTCTGGGTTAAGTCGCTTCACCCTGTTTGCCTCAGTTTCCTCACTTGTAAAATGAACTGGAGAAGGAAATGACAAACCACTCCAGTATCTTTGCCAAGAAAACCCCAGAGGTCATGAAGAGTCAGACACACCTGAACAACAAAGCACACAAATGCCTATTCCCTCCCTCCACCTCAGCCTCCCTGACCTTCCAGACTCTCGTCCCACCTTCACTCGCAGCAGATGACGCTGCCTCCACCTTAGAGCGAAGGCTGGAATTGCCTGGCTGGAATTGCCTGGCGCTTGTACTCACTCACAGCTCTGCTCCTGTTTTTCTCCTTATTATCCTTCTAGCTTGAGAAGAAACAGTCTTTTCACCTCAGGAAGAACAGCCCCACTATTTGTGCTCCTTTCTGACTCCTGAGAAATGCTGCTTGAATGCTCGTCCCTTCTGACGGCTTCAGTGGCTCTTTCCCTTCTGGCTTTCCCCCCGCTTCTGTGCTTATGCATGAGTCTCCCTTCTCCTGAAACATCCCACCCTGCTTCGCATCTCACCCAACCAATGGCTTTGCCATCACATGTATTTAGTGCAATGGCCATGGATGGAGAGCTGCCTTGGAGCCTGGAGTAGACCTGGCCTTGAGTCCTGCCTTGGCCTCATACTGGCTGTGTGTCCCTGGTCAGTGTCCTAGAGATCCCGCTAACACTATAAGCTGTAGAGGATGTACCAGTTTGCCCAGGCAGAGATGACTCCTCACTGGCCAATACTCTCCCACAGAGCTTGTCTCCTCCAATTAGAATATCAGCTTCTTGCAGGCAGGCCCTGCCTCCCTTTTGCATTTATACCAAATATTTGGTATGGTGTCTGGCACATAGTAAGTGCTTTTTCATTCATTCAAACTGACTCTCTTCCTTCTTCCCTTTTATGGACAACCTTTTAAAACACACGGTCTGCTCTCCCTGCCTCCATTTCTTTACCTTTCACATTTTCTTCCTCCTCTGGTCATCTAGCTTTCATCCCCATAAGTCTAATGAAACTCCTCTTTTCAAGTCCTTTCCTGACTATTCTTTACTGCCAAATCTAATGTTGACTAAAGAGTTCCTTCCTTAGGAGTTTGTGCTTAGATTACTACATCTATTGCCTTTCAAATCTTGTTTATCTAATCTATTCCAATAATGTTTTTCCTTTTTTTTTCCACTCTGGTATGATACTTTTTAATTACTACTTTATCATATAATTTGAGGCCTGATTATGCTTAAATTCTTTCCCCTCTTTCTTTTCCCCTATGCTATCTATGACTTTTTGCTCTTCTAAATTTGTGATTTTCCTCTATTCTAATTCACCTTGACCTCTGATCTACAATTAACACTGAGAGGCAGTGAGGTATAGTGTAAAGGGCTGGAAAGCTCCTAGTTCCAATTGCACTTGTGACTCTTATTACTTGGATGACCATAGATGGTTCACTTAACTTCTTGGAGACTCAGTTTCCTTATGGGAATACTACCACCTATAGTACCCATCTCAAAGGGTTGTTGTGAGGCTCAAATCAGCTAATGTAAATAAAGTCCTGTGCAAACATTAACGCTCTATTTGCCAATCTTCTTGCTAATGTTACTACTTCCCCCAAACCTTTTTTGCCTTGACCTTCCTTGAATAACCTATTTTCTTCCCTTCCTATCTCCCAAATGCTCCTTTCCATCCTGTAGTAAGTGGGATTTTAGTTGAGTCTTGAAGGAAGCCAGGGAAGCCAGGAGGTAGAGACGAGGAGGAAGAGTCACTTCAGGCACGGAAATGGTCAGAGAAAATGCCTGGAGGTGAAAGATGGAACAGCCAGGAGGCTGGATTGAAGACTACATGTCAGGGAGTAAGATGTAAGAAGAATGGAAAGGTGAGGGAGGTGGGAAAGAAGGGGAAGATACGTTATAAAGGGCTTTGAATGCCAAGCAGAGAAGTTTGTATTTGATTCTGGAGGTGATAGTGAGCCACTGGAATTTAGCAAGTAGGGGATTGATATGGTTGGATCTATATTTTATGAAATGACTTTGGTGGCTGAATAGAGTAAAGACTGGAGTACAGAGATACTTGTGGCAGGCAGATGAACTAGGAAGCTATTGCAATGGTCCAGGCATGAGGGGATGAGGGCCTGCCCCAGAGTGGTAGCAGTGCTAAAGAGAGAAATGGTTGTATTAAAGATGTTGCAAAGGTTACTTTGGTTACTAATGGGCATGGGCAAGAGATTCAATATGTGGGATGAGAAATAATGCAGCTTTAATGATGACACCTAGGTGTGAGCCTAGGGAACTAAGAAGATGGCGGTGCCTTTGACAGTAATAGGGAAGTTAGGAGAGGAAAGTTTGGGGTAAAAGAGAATTAGTTCAGTACTGGATATGTAGAGTTCACAATGTCTACTGGACAGTCAATTCAAGAAGTCTGAAAGGCAGCTGGAGATATGAGACTGAAGGGCAGCAGAGAGGTTAAGTCTGGATAAGTAGATTTGAGAGTCATAGAGATGGTAAATTCATGGGAACTGAATTTGAATAGGTGGCAATGAAGAATGGAACATTCTAGGCCTCAGGATGGCTTTCCCAATGGCAATGTCCTAGACACAGTATACTTGGGCTTCTACCAGGCAGTTGACAATTGACAATAATAGTATCACTGTGGAAAAGATAGAGACAGTTGGGTCAGACTGGGTAAGCTGAACCAATTCAAACTGGTTGATTGACTAGACCCAAAGCGGTGATTAGAGAAGACATGGATTAGAGATTAGCTTGGATTAGAAAAACCATGGAAGAGGTCTCTTATAGAATATGGGCTCTCATCTAATAGATGAAGTAGTAGTAAAAGTAAGAAAGGATTAAAGGTAGGAAAATGACTCTGTGAAGAATGAGTCTAATGTAACCTTAAAGGTCTCTGACAGCTCTAACAATCTATCATTCCTGGGCTTGAAGCATGGGGTGATTAGGATCTTAAGATTTTGAGCTGGAAGAGGCCTAGGAATGGCAGCACCAAATCCTTCCTATCATCTTGCTTTAAAAAATAAATTGATACATTTTGTCTTAACACAATAGATAAGCTAAAATAAACACACAAACCATCAGCATGGTATATTCCCTAAGCAAAGTAACAGAAAAGAGTAATTGCAATTTGCAGCAAATGCAAATTTGCATCTTTGTAATGAACTGCTTGTTAAAGAAAGTATATGCTTCAACTTAGCACTAATACTGACAATACTGTTTACAGAGTTTCTTTGCCATTTAATGGTATCTCCATTTACACAACTACACATTGTGCATGGTTCTTTTGGCTTTGCTTTCTTTTCTCTATATTGCTTTAGGCAAAACCTTTGATATTTATTTGAATTCTTCAAATTTGTCATTCCTTACAGTACAATAATATTCCATGGTATTTAATGCAGGACCATCTTACCAAGTCTCTTCCAGAAGAGGAAGGCAATGTAGATAGAAACTGACAGAATGATGATGAGTCCATGTGTAAAGCCCCTAAAACCATCTGTAAAATAAGGGAGTTGTACTCACCAGCCTCTAATGTTCCCTCCATCTCTAGACCTACGTTCCTATGAATTCTATCAAGCTTTCTATTTACACTTCTCTAGCCCATTCATGACTGGCATATTCATGTACACCTAGGCTGTGCTCACCCTAGACTGGTGCCCTCCCAGAAGGCTCTAGCTCCCTTTGTTTACCTTAGTGTAAAACCAGCACAGAGCCCACCCCCTCATGCTACTCTGAGGAGACCCACAGTATGAATAGAGACAATTTCATAGGCTGTAGCTATGTGTGCAGCCAGAAATGGAAGACAGCTAGGACCAGATATATTTGTGAAGTAGAAGTGCACATTTTCTATCCGTTACATGTGGGGGTCTATTGCTTTTACAAAGAGCAGTATTCATTTGTTTGTAGCAACAAAAAATGGCCACAAAATAGATGCCCATCTATTAAGGAATAGCTAAATAAATCATGTTTGAATATAAAAGAATTGTTGTTTGTCCTCGAAGAGGATCATGACATCAGGTAGGTGACATCATGACTTGGATTTAAGTGAACTGGATTTGAGTGAGGCAGGGCTGTGCAAAGCCACCAGCCTCACTCTCTCCTCTGGAGCCATCTGGGTCCAGTGACAAGATATAGATCAAGATGACTGGAGACAGCCCTGGCCTTGGCCTTTTTAAGCTGAGGTTTTTTCCAGGTCTCATTTGTCTGAGGCAATATCCATTCAATAATTAAACGCTAGGTGAGAAATGAAGCAAAGAATAGCGCCTGTTACCTAGTCTGAAAAAAAATCAATCTGGGAGGGGATACTCAGGGATCTTCTTCTAGTATAAACACACAGGTTTATATTGGAAGAGGACATTGATTCATAAGCCCTTTCAGATTTCATATAAGCCAAGTCTACAGGAGGAAAAGTATAACCTATATTCAGATCAAAGAAGTATTTCCCTGGCATAGTTTTCCCTCAACTGATTTATCTACTGCCAAGATATTCTAAAACTTGTCCTTTTTAGAGCAGACAGACGATCATTATGCAGGAAAGTTGCTTGCCATGGATAAAACTGTTTATTCCTCTACGTGCACTAAGATGCCTCTTTCCTGCCTCCTTCCCTATCTCCACTGGGCTGGAAGGACAGAATTATTATCTTCAAACTCTCCAACAGGCCTACAAACCAAAGAGAAGATGCAAGCAGTGATCTGGGACTGATGAAGTTGTCTGGTCCTTCTTCAGGAACAAAACACAAAAAGTGTGCAAAACCCAAATGTTGAAAGGAACTTTGAATCATGTCTCCCTCTCTCTTTTACCAAGACAGAAAAGCTTCACTAACTGCTAAAGAAGCATGCAAAGACTTACATGAACTGATGCAAAGTGAAGTAAATAGAACCAAGAAAACAACACATAGAATGACTACAATAGTAGATTTTAGTGATAGATTTCAAAACCGTAACTGAAAAGAACAACCAAAACAAGTGAATATGAGTGTTGTGTAATTACAATGATTAAACTTGGCCATGAAGAACAGATGAGAAAACACCTTCTTCTCTTCTTTGCAGAGGTGGACAGCAGAACATTATTTATAGAGTCATAGTTGGCTGATGTGCTGATTAGTTTTGCCAAACTGCCTCTCCCACCTTTTTTTTTTTTTTTGTTAAAAGGAATGGCTCTTAAAGTAACATGGGGGAAAGCTATATTCGGAGATTAAAGTGATGTACAAACAAAATACATCAATACAAATTTTTTAAAAGAAAAGAAACAGTGATGCTGTAAATATTTAGCACTGATATGTCTTTTCTTCTTGAAAATAATATCCTTGGAGCATCAACACCATAGTTAGATTGCTGGGGCAAGGGGAATGAGCCATGTTTTGCAACTTTTCTTATTTTAGCACCGATTTTTTCTATCTTTTATCATCCTTATAGATTTGATAGGCTGTTTTAATTTGTATTTCTCTGATTGTTAACAATTTTAAACACTTTTAAATAGTAGTGAATAATTTGTGTTCCTACTTTAATAAAAATTCTACCTTCTGCTACTCTGGGAATAACAACTGCATTAGTGGGATATATATTAGCAGGATTAGTCCTCCTCCCAGCACTATGATTTTTAAACTGTTTATGTCTGTCTTAGAAAGAAAGATTTGAGAGACCTGGAAGAGGATCAGGTGCAGAAGAAAACAGACTCAATTGTTAAATAATATTGGTTAAGATATTATATACTTCTTCAAATATCTCATCAGAACCATTAAGAAGTATTTGAAAATGTGCATTTTTTGATTTTTAGAAAATCATCATCTTGAACAGTGGCATCATAACAATGAACTTTGGCTAATGCTTTTCTTCTTCTTTGCTCGCTTATCAACTGGCTTTTTGACTCTTCTGGATTTTGTGTCAATTCCTTATAGATTGTGAAGGTCAGACTTTTATCAGAAAGGTTTAATGCAATTAAATAGTTTAATGGGCTAGGAAAACTTAGTCCATAATGTCTCTTTAAAAATTCTAATTAAACTGATTTTATTTGTGCAAAAGCCCTTTTACAAAATCAAAATTGTTTTGCCTTTTATATTATCCATGGCTGGTTAAGAATTCATTTGTTCAGAGTTGTAAAATATATAACCTTTCATTCCTTTCTAATCTATTATTCTGTGACTTGTATTTTGATTGTTTATCTATTTGGAATTTATTTAACACATAATGCAGGTCATTTTCTGCTAGATTACTATCCATTCTCTCATCTGTTTTTGTTGACTAAAGAGTTCCTTCCTTAGGAGTTTGTGCTTAGATTACTACATCTATTGCCTTTCAAATCTTGCTTATCTAATCTATTCCAATAAACTCTGGTATGATATTTTTTAATTACTACTTTATCATATAATTTGAGGCCTGATTATGCTTAAATTCTTTCCCCTCTTTCTTTTCCCCTATGCTATCTATGACTTTTTGCTCTTCTAAATGAATTTTATTATCATCTTGTCTAATGTCATCTAGTATTTTTTTGGGGTGGTGGTACATTTTTACTGGTATAACATTAGCTACGTAAACTTGGTTAGTATTACTTTACTAAATTAAAATTAGCCCAGCCTAGCCATGAACACTGAATGCTTCTCCAATAATTTAGGGCTGCCTTTATTCCTATTAATATGGCTTTTCAGTTATATTTACATGAATCTTATCTGTATCTTATTAAGTTAGCTCCCAGATATTTATTCCATTTTGGGGTTATTCTAAATATTTCCCCTTTAATCTTTTCTCCTGTTTTGTTTTGCTTTTTAGTAACAGGCAGATACAATGATAATTTCTGTGGATTTATTTTACATGCAGCTACTTGGCCAAAGCTATTTTTCATCTCAGTTAATTTTGGTTGATTCTTTAGAGACACTATAGTATAGGAGATAGGACCCTAGAATTAGTGTAGGGCTCAAATCCCACTTCAAATGTCTGTTAGATGTATGACTTTTCCTTCATCACCCTGTGCCTCAGTTTCCTCATCTGTAAAAAGGGACTTGATAGCCTTGCATGTCTGTTATAGCTCTAAATCTATGATCTTATGACCTAGAGTTTTTAGGTAACACATCACACCTTCCATAAATACATAACTTTGTTCCTCTTTCTTAGTGTTTATTCCTTTAATATATTTTTTCCTTGTCTTATCTCTAGAATTCCTAGTGGTAAGTCAAATAATAATGGTGACGGTATGCATCCTTATTTCACTCTTGATTTCAACAGAAAAGTTTCTAGTGTTTCTTGTTATAACCAGAAACAAATTCTAGAAGGGAATAAAAATAATCATGTAAAAATTCAAAAAAAATCTGACAGGTCATCTCCTAAGACACAATCAGCACTTGTCTAAGTACTCTTAAAAAAAAACCCTCATAATTAAAGGGAAATAAAGAATTACCTAAATAATTAAAAAGCCTGAGTGCTCATGGCTGGAACATACCAATATTACAAAAAACAACCATGAAAACACTACTGATTTCACAAATTTAGTGGTATCTCAATCAAACTACTAAGGGGATACTTTATAAAAGTAGATAATATAATAATATTCATTTGGAGGAAGAAGTTTAGAATCTCAAGAAAAATAACAAAAAGAAGTGGGAATGAAGGGAGAGAGAGGAAAAAGATAACATTTCCAAAACCTCAAATCATACCATAAAGCAGTAATATATGAAAAGTAGGTCACTGGAACAGTCTAGATAAGGAAGAATAAAAAAATGAATTTAATAATCTAGTATTTGACAAATTCAAGAACATAAACTCCTTTTTTTTTGACAAGTACTGAAGAGAAAACTAAAAAGCAGTTTGATAAAAATTAGGTTTAGACCAACACCGTATATTATATACCACAATAAAGTAAAAAAAAGAATGTGTGACCTAAATCTTAAAGATTGTACTATAAAAAATTCAGAATAGGACTAGATAAGGTACCTATTACAGGTATATCTAGGGCTGAATTCTTTTTTTCTTAATTTAATATATTTAGTTTTCAGCGCTGATTTTCACAAGAGTTTGAATTACAAATTTTCTCCCCATTTCTACCCTCCCCCCCACTCCAAGATGGCATATATTCTGGTTGCCCTGTTCCCCAGTCAGCCCTCCCTTCTGTCACCCCACTCCCCTCCCATCCCCTTTTCCCTTCCTTTT
>CM053623.1:327631866-327696625 GCA_028646595.1 Phalanger gymnotis | reverse complement strand
GGGTATGACTGCTTATAGAGTACAGAGTTCTATGTTCCAAGCTTGGGGGGATGGGCCAGCTCTGCCACACCAGCACTCCTCCTTCCCCAAGAACCCCCAACCTGGACTGGACTTAGATCTTCAGCAGGCTCTGCACTCCTGCTCTGATCTGCCACTTAATTCCTCCTACCAGGTGGGCCTGGGGCCAGAAGCAACTGCAGCTGTAGTTCTAAAGCTGCACCACCTGTGCTGCCCTTGGGGTGGTGGCTGAACCGCAAACTCCCTGTCCCCAGCAGCTTTTCCCACTAACCTTCTCTGTTGTCTTTGGTGTTTGTGGGTTGAGAAGTCTGGTAACTGCCACAGCTCACTGATTCAGGGCGCTAGGGCATGCGCCACCCAGCTCCTGGTCTGGTTGGTCTGTGCCACCCACGCTGGGCTCTGCTCTGCTCCCCTCCCCTCCCTGATCCGTGCGGGATAGACCTTACCCAGAGACCATCCAGGCTGTCCTGGGCTGGAGCCCTGCTTCCCTCTGCTATTTCGTGGGTTCTGCAGTTCTAGAACTGGTTCAGAGCCATTTTTTATAGGTTTTTGGAGGGACTTGGAAGGGACCTCACGCTAGTCCCTGCTTTCCAGCCGCCATCTTGGCTCTACCCCCTGAAGCTCCTAGGGCTGAATTCTTAACAAATCACACACAAAAAAGAAAAATTGAATTATGTGAAATTGAAAATCTTTGCCTGAACAAAAGTAATGAAACTAGGCTAAAAAGGTAAACTGAAACTGGGGAAAAAAATCCCTCTGATAGAGACCTGGTATTCATGATATATAGGAAACTAAAACAAACGCATAAGACCAAGAGGTATTCTCCAGTGAATAAGAGGTAAAAATAAATGAACAAACAGTTCTTGAATTACAAATTCTTAAAAGAAAAACTGCAAATTACTATCTTAAGAGATTGTTCCAAATTATAGAAAAGAGAAATAAAAATAATGCTAGTAACTAGCATTTATATAGTGTTTTAAGGTTTGCAAAGTGTTTAACATACGATAACCCATTTTACACATTAAAACAATTCTGGCATTTAATTTCAAACCCAGAAAACTGGCAAAGATGACATAAGATGATAATAGTTAACTCTGGTGCGGCTTTGGAAGTAAAGACACTGCAATATACTATTAAGGGAGCTATGAATTGGTCCAACCAGTCTGGAAAACAATTTGGAATTATGCAAAAAGAATGTCCATGTCTTCTGACTCAAAGATCTCACTGTTAAGCATGTTCCCCAAAGACGGAAAGGTCCTTCATACACTAAAATGTTTACAGCAGCACTTTTTGCAGCAGCAAAACAGTGGAAACAAAATAAATGCCTATGTATTGGGGATATGGTTGAACAAACTGCAGCATATTAAAGTAATGCAATGCATTACAGAACCAGAAGAAATGATGACCATGAAGACTACAGAGAAGGCTGGGAAGACTTGGAGGAATTGATGCAAAGGGATGTCGACTGAATCAAGAAAATCACATACAAGATGACTACAACGTCAGAGATGGAAAGAACAAAAAAACTGAAACTGAACACTGTGGAATTAGAAGTGATTGAACTTGGACACAAATAGCGGTATAAAAAATACACCTTCCTCCCTTCTTTGCAAAGGGAAACACTGGATATGGTTAGACTCAGTTGATATGCTGGTTAATGTTGCTGAACTTTTTTTTTCTTTGCTTTCTTTTTTAGTCTTTGTTGTAAGGGATGGCTCTCTGAGTAACAGCATAGAGAGAGAGAGAGAGAGTTGAAGATGATGTTATAAACAACAAATTTAAATAAAAATAATGCTAGGTCTTAGTCTTAGAGATATCCTTTTGACCATAATAAGGAAAAGTCTTTTCATTACTATGCTTTTACATTTTTTTAACAACAGAGTACTCTATTTTCTTAAAGGTTTTTTTCACCTATGGATATAATATGGATTCTTCTTGGTTTTGGCTTTTAATTGATTATGCTAATCATCTTCCTGATGTGGAACCATCCTTACATTTCTGGTATAACTCCAACTTGTCCATAATGAAAATTTTGTTGTTGTACTGTAGTTTCTTTGCCAGTATTTCACTTAGCATTTTAGCATCAATATTCATTACTGCTTTATCATTGCCTGTTTTAAACATCAGGACCATAACTATCTCAAAGAGTAGGTTCTTTCTGTTTTTTGAAAAGTTTATGTAACAGAAGGATTATTTTCTTTAAATGTCTCTTAGGATGCTCATGTAAATTTGCATGGTCTCAAAGATTTTTACCCTGTTGAAGTTCATTTATGTTTTGATTAAATTTTTGTTCTAAGTTTGGGCTATTTAGATTATTTATTCCCATTTATTAATTTGGGTATTTGATGATTTCACAGATAATTTTCTTATAAAGCCTTCTTTTGTGGCATCTTGTAAATTTTGGCATATTGTATCATTCTATTAAACATAATTTTTTAGTTTTTCTGACTTGGCCTTTGATCCATTTGTGATTTTGGATGTCTTTTTATACTTTCTTTTTAGGGATATGTCATTTGTTCATTCTTCCTGTATTGATTACTATTTTTTTTTTGTTATGTAGGTTAGTTATTTAGTTTAAGTTATAACTACAGTGTTTAGTTTTATGTTATGGCATCTAAAGGACATATAAAAGATTTCTGTACTTTTGTATTTGGTTATAGAGTTCTGTAAGCCTCAAGCATAAGTGATTTTTGAAAAATCTGATATGAGCCTAAAAATAATTATACCAAGACTTACATTCAATATGCTCTCTATAGATATATCAAATTCAGTTTTTCTATGCTTTTGAGTCCGAAATTTCCTTCTTGGTTCTGTTATATTTGTCAGATTCTGGGGAATAATCATAAAAGTCTGAAACTATTAATGCCTCATTATCTTTGTTATTTTGCTTTTTAGTTTGCTTCTTTCCTTTTAATTTTTACTTTACTGAGCTACTTATTACATACATACTGATATAATTTCATTATACATAATATCTTTACTCAAGATATAGTCTTCCTACTTGTCTCAAAGATATTTTTAGTACTTATTTACACAAAATTATAACGAAATCCTGTTTTTTTAAAAAATTCAGCTGAAGCATAACAAATTTTATTTTAGCCCCACACTTTAAATCTACATGTAAAATGTACGCTTGCCAAGAAGATTATTTTATGAAGAACTCACACGGGGTAAGCATTCACATGGTGGTCAGAAGAAGTGATAAAGGGACAATCTCAAGGTCTCTCTTAAGATTGTGTGACATGGGAGACACTCGCACAGTATTGCTTGGGATGGTGTGCCCACGTCAGCGATGGTGCTGTGCTCTGTGAGCAAAGCAGAATTGAAAACAGCTCAAAGGAAATGCAGGATGCACAAATTTGGAGAATCCACCCCAAATGTGCACATGGACTATTTGTGCCTGATCTGTGGTAGAGCATTCCAAGCTCATACTGGTCTGATTGGCCACAGTCAGACACAAGGAAACTTGGCTTTAGTATGGGGATATCATTTTGGACCTCTTTGAGAATAAAGGATAACAACATCTGTGTTTCAGTTGTATTTTATGTAAGAATCACGTTGTTGAATATTCTAATTCATCCTAGACCTCTCTTCCTTTTTGAGGATAGGTTCAGGTTGTTTACATTCAAGGGTATAATGAATGAAATTGGCTTTCGCTCAATCATATCCTGCTAATTAACCTTTAAAGAAAAAGCCCAGCATGAGACACAACATAGCTTGTTTTGCTTGTATGGACTTAATTCTAGTCTATGTGCATGTGCACACAGACACTCTTCCTTATACCTACTTCAAAAACAGATTATACTTTTACTTGTATCTCTTAAGCATCCCCACTGAGACAAGATAGGAGTGTGTATTATGGATCACTCTTTCCTCTGAAATCCTTTGTTGATTTGTTGACCTGCAGTCTCTAAATATCCCAGATAAAAACATTTTCTCTTCCCCTAACTTTCACTTTCCTTATCTAGGTAACTTATTTCTGTCTTTTCTCCTTTGCAGGAGTTCTGCCTCAATTCTCAGCCTTCATTAAATAACCTTTTTATAAGGTGGGACTTCAAAGAGCCAACAGACTACTTCTTCTTATAGTATGTAAACCCTGAATCAATATGTAAAAATTTGTTTACCGTGTTAAAGTTTCTGCTCTGTGGTTGATTTGCCTATCAAAAGCTCTGCCCAGTTCTGGGTTTTTCTGAGGGAAGAGGCAGAAGTCTTTGATTATATTTAAAAAAAAAAATGCTGGTTGAAGGCCAGTTTTCCCTTTTGTATTTTTAGTATAATATTCCAACCTCTTCTTTTATATGTTATGCTTGTTGAATAATCTTGTGCTTCTTCCTGATTGCTTTTAATTCTGTTTCTTTGATAGTAAAATTCTGGATTTGAAAAATATTTTTGGTTGAGTTAAATTTGGAGTCAGAGGACTTTTGACGTCATCCTGTGAATTATACTGATATGTTTTGCCCTTTTGTTTTCAGTACTTCCAAGCAATTTTAGTATATGATTGCTTATAATATGGTTTTCAGACTCTTCTATAACTTCATATTTTCCTGGGGATACCAGTAATTCTCAGTTTTTTTTGCAAGCCTCAGTACTCTTGCACCATTGCTTTGATTTGTATGGATCAAGTCTTCCACTGGTGACACTTCTTAATTTTGTTTTGTTATTTGAATTGCCATTTCTGCATTTTTATCCTCTACCTGGGCCATCCTAGTCTTCTAAGCATTTACTGCTTAATTTAGCACAGGATGTTCTAAGTTACTAAGTTTCACATTCTTTGTATTTTTCTTTCAATGCTCTTATATCCGTTTTTATAAATGCCACTTTCTTTCATATCACTCCTACTTTTGTAACCATTCTGAAGATTCTTACAATATCTATTTTCTCTGTGTCTATGTCTGGTTCCTCTAGTAGTTTTTCTATTATTTTTTATTTCTGGATTTCCTCTCACTTTCTTTTGCCCCATAATGCCTTTTCATTGTTATTATGCCTCTTTGTGCTTCTGTCTCCTTTTAGTTCTTCAGAAAAATGAAGTTTTCAGTTGGCAGTGATTTCCTTTTCTCCTTTTTATTATTCTTTTATTTTATTTGATGTGCTTGTTGGTGTTTTGATGTAATAAAAGGGAACATGGTTAATTACAACAACTCACTCAGCTGTCCTGGATCTTTTCAATGAAAACTATTTTATCATTACTCTTTCAATGACTTCCTAATGCCTCTTTATTTACTTCTTATTTACTTATTTACTTCTACTTACTTCATATTTCTGCAATATTGACTGGATTGGGAACTCCAAGCCTGCTATACTTATTTCACCACTAGGTGGTATTCATCTCTTGGTAGCCTGTAGCCTTCAGCAAGGGGTATCAAAGGACTTACAGAGAGTCTACCTTCTTAACAAAAGCAGACATAAAAAAGTAGCTTCGAAAGGAATTTTTAATAGATCTAACATGTTTTAACAAGATGACTAACCTCTGAATTGTACTGCAGGTTTTTTCACCAGATAATTCTTTAAACTATTTCTATGCTATATCCTCAGCAATGTATAATTACTTACCAGGTTCTGCTGGTCAGACTTTCCAGTGTGTCTTTGTGCTCAATGTATCTGCCAGTTTGCTTCCTGTATGCTATTCATCTATTAAGATTTGAATCTACCCTAAAGCTAAGCCTTTTGAGCCTTCTGGACTGAGTTATTCAGTAGCCAGTTGATGTTTGTTCCTAAAATTAATCTGTGCTCACCTAATCTGAGAGGGAGGAACCAACTTTTGTCTTCTTGGCTCTCTCGCTTCAACTAAACTGGCTAAAAAAAGGTCATTCCTTTATTTCCTATGTCCAGTTGACTGGTACTGAGATGAGACACTGGACAAGTTGCTCATCTTCCTCAGGCTTGCGCCCTTACATATGAAATGAAAAGTTTAGATAAGGTGATTTATGACAGCTATTTTCACTCTGGAATTCTGATTATCTTCTTCTGTGAACCATAACTAGCCTCACAACATAAAGTTGAACCACACAACATAAATTTAATAGCTTTTCCTCACATGCCTATTGAAGCAAGTCTAAATGCTACCTAACTTTTCAGACCCTACATAATCTGAGCCACGCCCATCCATCCCACCTTATTTCTTCCCTGTTCCTCTGTCCCACACACAGACATCTCCAGTTAAGTCATGCATGTACTAAGCACCTATCAGGTTCATTCTCAACTCTATGCCTATGTTACACCCCTCCACAATCTGTTATGCCTTTTCCTCTCCCTACTATGTATGCAAATCTGAATGATCCTTTCAGATCAAGCAGAAGCCCCTCCTTCATGAAGCTGTTCCTGATCATGACCCAATTCAGTCCTCAATGATCTCTCTTTTCCATAAATTTCTACTGTATATACGGACAGAATATATTTACTTAGTTACATACTCTATTGTATTGCACATGGTCTCATCTTCCTATGTTGTAAACTGTGTGCTTATTATTTTTGTACATAGCACAGTAAAACCTACATACAATAAACAATTGATAAAAACCTATTGACTTGAGGCTGATGAGATTTTAGCTAAGCAGCTTATGGAGCTTTAGAGATTGTTACTTCTACCAGGGGAATGTTATTGCAGGTAAGGCATACTGTTATATTATAATTTCACTTTTAGTACTTTTTCTCATGACTTAACATTTTGTATAACTTTTGCTAGTACTTATTAAGAAAGCTGCTGTTTTTCATTTTACATATGTAAAAATTACATATTAAATTATAACATTACACATATGTAGGCTCTGGAGGCAAGAGTGAGGCTAGTGACTTTGCACCAGCCCTGCCTCATTTGAATCCAATCCACCCGCAAGTGGATTAAAAGTGGACATCACCTTCCTGGCATCATTGGTCCGCTTCGAGAATGAAGGACAAACAACAACAACTAAATATTAATAACTTGATATATTCTTAAAAATATCCATTGAATGGATGACCATACCAGCATTTTTTTTTTTAAAACAGTTGAACACATTTCCAATTCGGTAATAGAAAAATGTGATTCACTAAATAAAAATTGGCTTTGTAATAAGCTTTGCTGTTATACATATTCCATTAAAAGAAAATGAACTACATACCAGGTAATGGGCAAATCTGTTGAAAGGCTATTGTGAGATTAAAATATTAACAACTGATTTTTGTATTACATTTTAAAGTTTGGAAAGTGTTTTATATGCATGATCTTAATCTATTCCTAACAACTCTGTGGTGATAGGGACCATGGGTATTATTATCCAAATTTTACAGACTGAAGAAAAGGAAGTTGAGAGAGACTAAGTGATTGGACTATGGTCATCTAGAATTCACACCTAGATTTTGCCTGCCTCCAAGTCAGGAACTTTGTTCACTCTTTCATGTTGTCTTTTTCAAAGGAGATAAGATACAACCATCTAGCTGTGGTTTAGCTATAGCAGTGTGCAAATACCTCAGGATAAGCAATGACTTTGATATAGTTTCATTTTGTAACAGCAATGGTCACGCAGGTGTGCTCCTACTGATGCTAGGATGACTTAGGTCTGAACTTGGCCAAATGAATCCAATTGAAAAAGTTTCCTCCTCTTTAGTTAGTCATCTGTCAAAGGAGTGCTGGATTTTGTACCGTATGCAGTTGTTTCATTGCTGCCCTTGGTTGTGTTTTTAAGAATCAATATTCAAGAAATATTCAAGAAATTATTCAAACATAGCTCTTTAAGAGCACATCTGAATGAGTGTTAGCCATACTGCAGTGGCTCTGGTGTGGGGAAGTCTAATATTTCAAGAAATGGTTAAGCCCACAATGAAACAATCAGTTTCACCAGAGTATACAGGAAAGTAAGTGCCAAAATGGGAAATGGCTCCAACTGTAAAACAGCCTTATTAATCCTCAAAAAATATGCAATGACTTTCAGCAGAAACCTGGCAGCTGGAGGAACTGCTCCTTTTTTCCTTTACAGTGTAGCATAAGCTTGTTGAAACTGGAAGAACATCGAGAAGACCAGTTTAAAAGAGTTGCCAACTGTTGATAGGAAGAAAAAACACTTGTCACTGGCTCCAAAGACTGAAGCATTGATAATTGGAAAAAAGTAATTTTTACTGATGAAATTCACTTTTTCATTAAAGGTTGTAGCTAGATCTCTTTTAAAAGAGGTCTAAGTGAGTCCATAAAGATCTCATTATCTTCATCAGGCTATAAAACATCCACCCAAAAAATTGTTTGGGGGATTTTTTTTACTTATAGTGGGCCTGAAAATCTTGAACTCTGATAAACACCAATATACCTAGAGGCATAACTTCTCTAATTCCCAATTGGAAATGGAATACACAGTCCTTGCCCATGTTATAAATAATTAAGAAACTGACCCAAGAGATGGAGATAAGTAAGATTTCAATGTCCAGGGAACTAACTTCATTTAAATAACAATGAAATGCTATGGGAACTAGAAAAAAAAAGGACTGTTCGTTGAAGCTACACACAATATCTGATGTGATATGTGAATTCATGATGAAAAATTGAAGAATCTGAGTCAAAATCTTATGAACTCAATGTTGTATCTTGAAAACTGATGGTAGTAAAAAGAGGCTATATGGCATTAAGTTTTTAAAGATGTAAAAAAGTTTCAAAGTTCATTGATTAATTTTTGTCCCACTTACTTTGCACAACACTATAGTTGGTTGGACGGCTACTGCACACTTTTAATCTCCCAGCTGACTTCTGTGACATACAAGGTATTCCCGGGCTACTTTTTTCCTGTTATCGATTACTACTTTCTCAGGTAATGTAGCTGAATATTATTCTTAGTCTGAACCCAATGACGAAGTCATCATAAAATCATATAATGCATTTCACTGAAAAATATAAAAAATTTAGGATAATACACTGCTCTGTATTAGCTGTACTCTCTTCCACGGGCATGGAAATACAGCTGGCTATATGAGCTTTGAGTTATTGGGCAAAAAAGGCTATTATCAAGCGGTCAACCAAAAAATATTTTTTGCGAGATGGCTGCATTCAAAGAACAGCTGTAGGTATTTTGGTGAGATGCCAATAAATGTAAGCCTTAAGACGCAGCTCAGTCATCCTCTGCGTGACGCTTTCCCAGAACCCCAAGCTGCTAACGTCCTCTCCTCAAATAACTTTGTATACATTGGTATTTGTTGTTTTTGTATTTATGATGTGCATTCTTTGTATGTACTTATTGTCTCCCCTTTTAGAACGTAAACTCACTGCAAGGAGGGACTGTTTCATTCTTTGCACTGGCACATCAAGCACTCAGCGCAGGTGCTCGGCACACAGCAGCCACTAGTGAACACCTGTTGATTGACCGACTGTCTTGAGAATTATGGGATCATCAATTCAGAGCGGGGAGAGATCTTAGAAGCCACCCAGTCAAACATCCTCCTTTTACAGACGAGGAAGTTCAGGCCCAGTGGTGTTCAATGGCTTCCCTAAGGTTACAGAGAGAGTCAGTAACAGGTGCATGACTTTAACGCAGGTTGTACTGACTCCAAAGACAGGGCTCTCTCCACTGCACCACACTGTCTTTTATAAACTACTTCAGGAGGAAAGACACAGGCATGTGGAAAGATAGTAAACACTACGTTGTACCACTAGCTGAATGCCAACTGAGTATAAGTATAGCAAATGTTGCAGGAGTTCACAGGATACAGAAATCACTTTTGGCTGGGGGTGGTTACTCGTCTCTCAAGATATTGAGGTGCTCAAAAATACATAAATACACATTTGTAAGAGAAAGAGGTTTCCTAGGTTTTGAAGTACGGTGAGGGTTGTGGAAAGAACATTGGATTTGGAGTTAGGGGTTGTTGTTCAGCTGTGTCCCACTCTCTGTGATCCCATTTTGGGGTTTTCTGGGCAAAGATCCTAGAGTAGTTTGCCATGCCCTTCTCCAGCTCACTTTCCAGATGAGGCAACTGGGGCAAACAGAGTTAAGTGACTTGCCCAGGGTCACACAGCCATTAAGTATCTGAGGCCAGTTTTGAACTTCTGAAGACGATTCCAAGTCCAGTGCTCTAACCATTGTGCCACCCAGCTCCCTGGAGTTAGGGGACCAGAGTTCAAATCCCAGCTCTCCTATTTATTGTCTAGGTGACTTTGGAAGAAGTATTTTCACTTCTTTGCTCATTTATAACATGAGGGGCGTGGACTACAGGACCTCTATGGTCCCTTCCAGGTCTGAATCCAATGATCCTACGATAGGCTAAGGGGCACAAATGAAATGAATGAGGTTAACTCCTGAGGATGCCCAGCTTCCCAGAACTAAAGCATTGCGCAGCCAGAAGGGATCAGATGGTTCATCTGATTTTTTGTATGTTTGTTTTCCTTGAATTCTGAATTAATGAGGTTTTATTGTTTCACAGACTCATTCTAGGGCTGGTTGATAAGACCAATAGATGCTTTTGGATTCTGGCCCTTAAAAAAAGTACTTCTCGACATTTAGATTGATGGAGGATGGACCTGACAAGGATGTGGTACCTCTAAGCCAGCTTCTTCTGGATGCAAAGGGTAAAAAAATTCCACAGCCGCTCTCACCTCTCGCTGACAGCAAGGTTCTGCTGCTTTAAATAACCCAGGAAAGTGCTGAGAATCCAACCAATCACTTTTTTTGGCTCTGCCCTAGTTTCTTTCATCACATTTTGGAAGAATTCCAACAGTCCATCCTCATTCTGTTAAAAAAAAAACACAACCAAAAATAAAATCAGAAAAATCAAAGCCATCATGAGCCAAGCACAAGGGACACCTCTGGTGCAAAGGTCAAACCTGCGAGTCCTCTGCCAGGTCTCTGGGCTGTGGAGGACACCTACTGCTTCCTGGCTACGCACTGGCATTTCACCTCTGATATGTCACCCCAAAGCTTTGATGGCTTTTGCTATTCAGTAATAGTGTTCCTGTGCATAAGAATTATATAATAGTGTCATGTTGTATTTATCAAGCATTTCCTCGGGAATGAAAATGTTTTAGACATACTTGACCCTGATAGTCCACAGCAATGGGCAACAGACAAGGAGGGCCTGGATCAATGAAACTCACTTGATTTGTCCCGAAAGACTCATCTTGGCTAACAGTTTTCAACTCCCCCGGCCCCCACCTCGATCCTTTTTCTAGCAGAGGTGAACATACAGCACAAAACGCCTGCTTGCTGTGAATTTAATCTTCTCTCTCTTCTCCTGCCAACCCTCTGATGGAAATTCTAACGGCCAGAAGAGTAGCAACAATGAAGTAGCTGGCTGGAGGCACCGAGTGCTGAATAAATTGACCACAGGGGCCGCCTGTCCAACAGTTCATCCTTGCATCATCTGGGGATGCGTGGTGTCCTCCTAGCAGAACAGAAACTCCATGAAGGCATCCTGACATCTCATCTCCAACACACAGCCAGGGCGCTGGTTGTAGTAGCCGTGGATAAAGGTCTGCTGCTGAATCATCCCCAAGAGGTACAGAAGGATAAACTGATATTTCCACTGTCAAAAGGAGAAGCCCCTCCTCCCCTGGGCAAAAGGGGAAGTTTAGTGTAGTAGGAAGGGCCCTGGGCTTGGATTCAGGAGACCTGTAATCAAATACTGACGCCGGCTAGAAGTTTCCTTGTATGTTGTTGTTGTTCAGTGGTGTCTGACTCTTTGTGGTCCCATTTGGGGTTTTCTTGGTAAATACATTGGAGTAGTTGCCATTTCCTTCTCTAGCTCATTTTACAGATGAGGAAACTGAGGCAAACAGGGTGAAGTGATTTGTCCAGAGTCACATAGCAATGAACTGTCTGAGGCTGGATTTGAACTCAGGAAGATGAATCTTCTTGACTCCAGGCCTGGCGCTCTGTCCACTGCAGCAGCACCTAGTGCCCTTCCTCCCCCATCTCACCTATCCCACCGTTTTGGAAGGTCATGTGATCCAATGCAAAGATGGCGAGATGTGGAGTCATTAGAGCTGGGATCAAGTCCTCGCTCTGATACTTGTTACCTCCTATGACTCTGGGCAGGTTACTTTTCCTCTCTTGGGCCTGTCTCCCCATCTGTAAGATGAGGGGGCTGGGATGATCTCTGAGGCCCCTTCTAGCTCATAGGCTCTCTGTTCATATGAAAGCTCCGTAATAATGTAACATATGGCATGCTTCGGTTACCACTCAAGTGGGAGCCACTCAGGCCTCTCCTAGCCAGCCCTGGCCTGCTTGTGCTCAGCTCTTATACACTGGGCAGTGCTCAGACTTGCCTGAAGAAGAGACGCCTTCTGACAAAGCCTTCCCTGTCCTCCAAGATCCCCAAATTCAACAAGCATTTATTAAGTTCCTCCGTTGTTCAATTTAATAAACTTTTAGGCACTTCCTATGTGCAAGGCACCAGAGACATAAAAATACATGCACGAAAACTACCTGCCCTAATTTCCGTGGTGAGAGGGAGCTGATAACTGACTTGGGAGAAGCAAAGGCGGCTTCTGAGCCAAGCGAGAAGACCATCTGCTATACTACCACTGTGGCATTAGAAATGAACCTAAAAATGGAGTGATTCCCCAGCTCCGTACACTTTCATAATAAGTTATTGATCAGGGGTGTTCCATTCCCATCTACTTTGGATCAAGTTACTTTCTGAAACATGAGAAAATACAGAAATATGGCCTATGCAGAGAAAGGAAGGCTTCAATTGTCCAGTTTGGAAGAACTGAAAGATCAGAATTTGATCGGATGCAGTCTATTTTAATATATTTTCCCCTACATGCTAATAACTCAAATCAAGTCACAAATCCCTTGAAAATTTCTTTATGGATTCACAATCCAAGCCAATAAGCATTCATTAAGTATCTACCATGTCCAACACAGTAGGGCTACAAAACCCAAAAAAACCTCCCTCAACAACCACAAAAACCATACTGTGCTCAAGGAGCATACTTTTTGGGGGGAGAAAATAGACTACAATGTGTAAGGCATAGGTAGCACAGTGGATAATCCTAACATGGAGTCAGGAAGGTCTGAGTTCAAATGTGGCTTCAGACTCCTATTAGCTGTGTGACCCTGGACAAGTTACTTAACCCTCTCAGCCTCAGTTTCCTCATCTGCAAAAGGGGAAGGATAATAATAGCATTCACCTCCCAGGGTTATTGTGAGGCTAGTAGCAACGAAGTGCTTTGTAAATCTTAAAGCATTATATAAATGCCAGCTATTTTTATTACTATGATTGAAAGCAGGGTCTGTCTCTTGCCTTTCTCTGGATCCCCAGCTCTCAGGACAATACCTGGCACATAGTAGGGGGCTTAACAGGTGTTTACTGACTGACTAAATACATGACAATGGGAGAAGAGAGTGAGCCCCAACAACTACAGGGATCGGATCAGGAAAGGCTTCCTTGAGAAAAGCTAGGGTCTCTGAGAATGAGTAAATAAAAATCATTTCCATATGCCAAGCACAGTGATAAGTGCTAGGGATGAGGAGGGAAGACATTTTAGGCAGGTATACTTAGATAGAGTCCCCTTGTGTCCTGAAGAAGACTTTGTCGGAACACAAGACAGCCTGGAAACAAGGGGGGTAGTTATGGTGCAGAACTCTCTCCAAGATCGGTTCTTAAATTTGGGACTGCAGATGTTATAATATATACATGGCCACACATTCACGAAGGCAGACGCGCCATAATAAAAAAAATCCAGATGCCCTTTGCTATAGAGCTAAATTCTCTAGTGACAAACCTACTGAATAATCCCACAATCATCCTTCTGATCTTTTTCTTAGCTGAGGCTATTATTCTGCTCATGCTAAAACAGGGCAAAAGGCCATCTTAACAGCCAGAACTTTGCTGTAGATAAAGGTGAGTGTAAGCAATTTGAAGAAGGAGTTTTACTTGAACTGTTCTGGGAAAAAAAAGTATTCCAATTCTGACGCTGGTGCAAAACCCACTGGGGAAGCCCCAAAGCAGGAGCGGCTGCCTCATCTAAATCAGACAGGGAGAATTCCCTTTGTTCTCCTCTCGACAGGCTGGCCCGCCAGTGAAATGGGCTGTCAGGAGAACTCTTGGCTTCACCGAGGAAAGGTTTTCTAAATCCTCCTTGAAACACTGCATGCTTGAACTCATGGGTTCGGCTGAGGTGCCGAGATGGTGATGAATATCTATTTCTCTACCCTTGAGTGGTTTTCTACTGGGTGGATAACATGGCAAGTCAGATTTCTGTTTGTCTTTTCATGTCAGCCCTGTGACGAAGCCTCTCTGAGCTGGAACTGTACTCCACTAGGGGATACGTGGTTTCAGTCCTCAATTTAAAGCAGCCAAAAAAATCTGAGATAGGTGATGGGGGGTGGGGGAAGTGCTGAGGGAATGCTAGGCTGTTGGCTGCCCGGATAATAATGAGTCAATAAAAGTTGCATGCAGGTCTCTAGCTCAGGTGCCAGGTTATCATCAGGTCTTTTGTTTTTGCGGAAGACAACATTCTGAGTGAGTTTTTCCTCTTTCTCTGAGGTAGGCAAATGCTGATTAGTTTGGCACACGTCTCAGAAGTCTCCAGTGAATATGGTAGTGTTGGCCATCTGGTTTTGTCAGGAAAACAGCGAGCCAGTAATTCCCTTATTTAAACATCATGTTAAAAGCAAGGCCGAAAAGGCTGTTCCATAAAAGGGCTTTTAATGTCCCTGTCAAAGGCTGTGTGTGTGTGTGTGTGACTGCCAGCCCTGCCTCCCATACGTGTACGGATGGTTTTCGAGGCCCTGCGGCTGGAGGACATCTTTCCTATATTTTAATCAACTTTCCCGGGGAAAGCTTAGATCACACAGTCAGCCCGTATCATCCCTGCTGCTTAGCAGTGAACAGAAATAGTCAAGGCTAGGAGCTTTGTCCAATTACTGATACTAGGGAGGGGGCCTGAACCTGTGATTTCATCAGTGTAGGGAACTCCAGCATGAGAAAACCACTTGTGACAATGCAGGCTGGCTGCTTCTCTGCAACTCAGGGTAGGGGCAGGATTCTTAAACCACAGTTTGTGTCATGGACCCGTTGGGCAGTCTGAAGAAGCCTATGGACTCTTCAGAATAATAGTTTTAAATTTATAAAATAAAATGCAAAAGACTACTAAAGAAAGCAAAAGTTAGTGAAAATAAATATGTGATTCCCTCCCTCCATCCACATCTAGAGACCCTCTGAAAACTAGCCATAGACCCTTGGTTAAGAACCCGTCTTGAAGAATTGCCTAAAACACTAAAGCGTTAGACATCTTGCATGCTGCAAAAGAAAGGGATTGCATTTGCAGTCAGTCATTTGGGTTCCAAGCCTTGCTTTGCCATTTACTAACTGCATCACCCTGGAAAAGTCACTACAGAGCTCTGAGACCCAAGGTTTTCTTTGCCATCTGATAAGGGGATTGGATTAGGTGTCCATTGAAGGCCCTTCCAGCTCTATGAGATCTATGATCTCATTTTCATCACATACCAGTGTGAGGCAGCAAGAGGTTAAGTAACTTGCCCAAGATGGGTTAACTTACCCTAAGTTAAGTAACTTGCCCAATCTGCCTAAAGGCAGATTTGAACTCAGGTCTTCCTGCCTCCAGGACCAATGCACCATCTACTGTGCTACCTAACTGCTTTCATAAAAGAAGGGTGTAAGAAAGCTTTACAAAATTCTTGTAAGCTGTCAAGTTCTACGTAACATCGTCAGTATTTATAGTTTTACACGTCGATGTTGTAATCTCCTTGAGGGCAGGCACCATGTCCCAGTACCCAGCATTTCTGTATGCTCTGTTCCAGCCCAACAGGCCCTTTCTCCCTGATCTTTATATACAATCCTCCATTTCTCATCTCAAGGTCTTTGCTCTGACCTTTCCCTATACTTGGCATGAACTCTTTTCCTTCGAGAAATAGCCTAAACTTGACCTTCCACATGAAGGCTTTCTTGATCCCACAACTGCTAATGCTTTCTCAACTGCCTTGTCATTTACTTATAACTGTTCTTTTCTTTTCTTTTTTTTATTTTTCATTTTTTTTTTGGAGGGGAGGAAGGCAAGGCAATTGGGGTTAAGTGACTTGCCCAAGGTCACACAGCTAGTAAATATGTCAAGAGTCTGAGGCCAGATTTGGACTCAGGTCCTCCTGACTCCAGGGCTGGTGGTCTACTCACTGTGCCACCTAGCTGCCCCATTCTCTTTATATTTATTCTGATTATGTTTATACACACACTTTTTTATCTCCCCCATTAAGAGTATAAACTCTTGGGGAAGAACTGTATCTGCCAACCAAGCACGTAGCACAGTACCAGACACTTTGGCTTTTAATAGACACTTGTGGATTGATTGATATGGAAGATAGTTCCTCTTCATCCCCAAAAGGAAGAACTAGGAGCAAAGGGTTGAAGTTGCAAAGACATAAATTTAAGTTCGATGTCAGGAAAAACTTCCTAACCAGTTGGAGGTGTCTAACAGTAGAAGAGACTGCCTCAAGACAGGAGAGGTTCCAGCTCCTTTGAGCACAGGCTGGATGACTAACCACCTGTCATCTACCTTGGGGATGGGATAGTGAGGGTTCCTTTACATGGATGGCTTGGACTGGATGGTCATTGAGGTCCTTTCTAACTCTCAAAATCCTGTGAATCTGTAGTGAGATATTTTATCACTCTAAAATAAAAGGTGTATGATTATTTTAATTGAAGTGGAAAAAGCTTCTGACAAAATACAATTGTTGCTTTTAAAAATGCCGGGAAGCAAAGGAATAAAGAGAACTCTCCTTAAAATGATAAGTAGCTATCTAAAACCAAGAGGAAGCAGTATCTATAAGAAGGACAAGCTGGAAACCTTTACGGGAAGACCAAGAGTGAAGAAAGGGTGTCCGTTACCAACATCACTATCCAACATTTTATTAGAAATGCAAGTTATACCAATAAAACAAGAAAAAGAAATGAAAGGAATAAGCACAGGCAGAGTTTCCTCTTTGTTTCCAAAGCAATCACTTTTTGCAGATGATGAAACAGTACACTTACAGAATCCTAAGAGAATAGACTAAAAATATAACAAGAATGACTTTAGCAAAATTGCTGGATATAAAATAAACCCACATAAATCATCAGCATTTCTGTATAATGCAGCCAAAATCGAGCAGGAAAAAGGAGAGAAATTCCATTAAAAATAACTAAAGATGGTATAAAATATTTGGGAGGCCACCTGCCAATATACACATGGAACTGTATGAACACAATAACAAAATACTCTTTACAAAAATAAAGGCATACCTAAATAATTGGAGAGATATTAATTTCTCATGGGTAGGCCAAGCCAAATATCATGAAAATGACAATACTTCCTAAATTAATTTACTGATTCAGCGCCATACTAATTAAACTACCAAAGGACTACTTTATAGAGGTATAAAAACCAAAATCCATCTGGAGAAACAAAAGGTGAAGAGTAGCAAGGGAATTATTATATTTTTAAACAGGAAGAAAGGGGTCCTAGTAACACCTGATCTCAAACTATACAATAAAGCTGTAAAGAGAGGTGGATCAATGGAATAAGACAGAAGCAAGTGAGTACAGTAATTTACTTTTTAAGAAACCCAAAGATCCCAGTTATTGGGATAAGAACTCGACATTGAACAAAAATTTGGGAGGAAAATAAAAAAGTCTGGCAGAAACTAGGTATAGAACTACATCTGACATCACCTATCAAAAAAATAAGCTCCAGATATGTACATGATTTAGATGTTAAAGAGTGACACTGTAAGCAAATTAGAGGAACATGGAAGAAATTACTTGTTACATCTATGGACAGGGACAAATGGGACAGAGGAGTTTATAGGAGGTAAAATGGACAATTTTGATTATACGAAGTAAAAAAGAAACAAAATCAATCTAGTTAAAAGTAGAAGAAAAAAACAGGAAATTAGAATAAATGCCATTTCCCAACTGATAAATGGTAAAGGATATGAATGGGCAGGTTTCAGAGAAAGATGTCTAAGCTATCAATAGCCATTATGAAAAAATGCTCTAAATAACTAATAATTAGAAAAATGCAAATTAAAACAACTCTGAGGTAACACCTCACACCCATCAGACTGGCTAAGTTGATAATAAAGGGAAATGACAAGTGCCAGAAGGATTGTGGTATAAGAAGCACATTAACATGCCATTGCTGGCGCTGTGAACTGGTCTAACCATTGTGAAAAGCAATTTGGAATTATGCTCAAAAAGTTGTCAAAACTCTGTACACCCTTTGACCCAGCGATACCAATTCTAGGCCTATGCCTCAAAGATATCAAAGAAAGAAGAAAAGGACCCACATATAAAAAAATATTTATAGCAGTTTTTTTTGTAGTTACATAGAACTGGAAATTGAGGGGATGCTCATTAATGGGAAATTGCTGAACAAATGATGATATACGAATGTGATGGAATACTTGTGAGAGAATGAAGGAGATGGTTTCAGAAAAGCCTGAGAAGATATGTATGAACTGATACAAAGTGAAGTGAATAGAACCAGGGAAACAATTTACCAAAAAAATGATATTGTAAAAATAATCAATTTAGAAAGACTTAAGTACTCTGACACACAATGACCCATTACAATTCCAAAGGACTCACAATGAAACATGCTTTACATGTCCAGATAGAGAGTGGATGGATTCAGGTGCAGAATAAAGAATATTTTCTTTTCTTTTTTTTTTTTGATATGACTAATGTGGGAATTTGTTTTGCATGCCTATACATATTTGTAATGGGCTTTGTTTTTCTTGACTTCTCAATGGGTAAGGAATAGGGGGTGGGGGGAAGAGGGAGAATTTAAAATTGAAAATAAAATACAACTGAATTTAAAAAATACAAATAAAATGATAAAGGGTAGTTGGGCTCTGCAGATAAAATATGTCTCAGGACAAGTTCTGTGTTTAAGTCAAAAGAAAGTTTCTGGTTCTAGCTTGATCACCACAAAAGTAAAGGCAGTGCTGGTATGAGACCAAAAAATCTTGTTTAATCTTGAAAAAAAAGTACCTTACACTTACAAATGGGAACTCCTTTTATAATTTTAAGTATCCTGCTCCAGTTAATAGACGTATGACTGTATTAACCTGCATAGTCTATAGCTCTGCCTGGCTCAAAGTGATCACATGCCTTTCAATATGCTTTCTCTAAAATTTAGCCTGGACCATTTTTACAACCTAGGGGTAGAGGGAAGATTCACTCCAGATCCAACAAGTCTATTGCTGTACTAGAATCATTAGGATCACAGGATTTAAGAGACCTCAGAGGGCCTCTAGTACTGGGGTTCTTTACCTTTTTTTAGGTCATGGACTCTTTTTTGGCGGTATGATGAAACTACTCCTCACAATGTAAGGATACATAGAATTACAAAGGAAGCCAATTCTACCTAAATAGTTATCAAAATATTAGAAAATACAAACAAGTTCACAGACCCCAGATTAAGAAGCCCTCATCCAGTCCAAACTTTCCCAAATCCCCACTTCTACCCATTTTGCAGGTAAGGAAGTGGAAGTCTGGAAGAGTAAAAGGATTTTCCCCAGGTCATACAGGTAGTAAGAACCCAAGTCCTCTGATGCCAGATCTAATAGTCAGTGTTCTAGGAAGACAATTTTCTTTGGATCTCCTTGTTCATCTGGGTCCAAGACAGAAAAACAGATGGTTTTTTAGGCACAGTGTAAAGTGCATCTTTTATTTAACTTCTCCAGAGCAAGTGATATTAGCTTTTTTTTTTCTTACAAAGTGGAGACCGACTCTAAAAGCACCCAGAAGCTGGCAAACAGAGGGTGCAATTTTATAAAATGAACAATAAAATCAATTTTGGAAATTGCATAGAGCTGAAATACGGTGAGTAACGATGTCAACCAAATGGATTTTCCTAACGTGGTAGTCTGAAGGTGAATGCACTGTATCTCAATTGTCCTGGGCAGTCTAAAGTCAGCCAATATGGCTTTCGATGGCTTTTCAAACTACTTAACTTTAAAATGTAATTCGAGACAGAATATATATTTATCATGGGAAATTATTTTATGGGCATTTCATCTAGGAAGCCAACCAGGGCTTCTCAGGTTTACTTAATGCCCAAAGGAAAACTTTGAAAAACAATCCATTTAGCAACAATTCTATTCATTCATCTATTCATGATTTCTTTTCGGCTTCTTTTCCCCAGGAGACCTCCTAACCTTTTCTGTGATGTCAGAAATAAAAGGCTGTGACTTCAGATGGGGAATAACCAGTTGTTGAGGATGAAATCATTCAAATAAGGCTTTTTCATGTAAATATCCTTAGGACTAATAAAAAATGGAGACCAGTATACATATGGTCATACTGTAAGATGCTAGTTAGGAGCTCCCTGGTACAACATACATCAAAGTCCTACTGGGGTTATCCTCAACTTCCAAGTCTTTAAAAACCACACCACTACCACTGGTACTGCTGCCACCGCCGTCGCCACCACCATAACAACAATTACAACCACAAAATACCTTATGTGGACCTCGATATAACTGTATATGTATAGTATATGTTTTTGCATATACCTGTCCACCCAGCAACAGTTTTTTTGATGCCTGATGGGCTGTTTTTGGTTTTTTTGGGGACCCAATGGGGGTTAAATGAGTTATAACTCTTCTCTTGCAGATAGGGAGGCAGATCAAGTTATAAACCCAAAGTCATCCGGTTATTAACTAATAAATTAGAAACTCAGCCAAGAGCTTCTATTCTATTCTCTCTGTCAGAAGTTCATTATATTACATGGGGGTAATACCTAGGAGATAGTTTAACACAATGCTGGGCACACAGATAGTTAACTTTAAATGCTCATAAGACACATCCACAGCTCTCAGATTTAGGACAGGCTTGTGAAATAAGTGCAAAGAACACAGGACCTGGGAATTAAGTACCTTGAATCTAGTCTGGGATCTACCAATAATCAATTAATGTGATGAAAGCCTCAGTTTATGAATTAGATAAACATTTATTAAGTATTTACTACCCATAAGGCATTCTGCCAGCTCCGGATACAAAATCAAAAATTAACAGTGCCTGACTCCAAAGATTTTGCCTTCCTCATCTAAAAGTCTGGGGTCAACTAGATAATCTCTAATGTAATTTGATTCTGTGATTTCTCTTGGGTCCTATTCTCCTTGAGGGAAAAGACTAAGCTTTCGCTTTCCTATGTCCCATCAAGCACCTAATACAGCATGCCTCATAGGTGCTCAAAACATATTTGGACTAAAATATACGGGACTCACTAAGAACAAACAAACTGGAGTTCACAGAATCCACAAACCCAATCCTATGTGGCATCATTTTTCAAAGCGAACCAAGGGCCTTAAGTAAACAGAAAAGAAAATGGAAAACAAAAACCCAAACCTCAGAATAGATGGAGAGGAAGAAAACTGAAGGCCTTTTCTGTGCCTCAATGTCTTCATCTATAAAACAAAGATAATTTCTGCATCTCAGATAATTTGAGAGTGATTATCCGCATTGCCACATTGCTGTTCGGCCTGGATTTATGTTTACTCAGGGAGCATTTAAATAAGAACAAAAACAATAATGATAACTCTCATTTACACTGTATTTTTAAGTGTGTTTCCCAGATGATGAATCATACTGATAAAATTTAAAATGATTCCATTTACATCTATAATACGATTAAAAAAAAACCTCAGAAGAATTCACATACAACTTAAAAAAGAAAAAGTATCATACAAAGTGAATACATTTAGAAGCAGATAAAGGGGGGTGGGGATGACCACTAAATATTCCTAATTATATGGCACTGTCAGGAGGCAGCAGGATGGCTGTGGGAAACGCTAGGTAAAACCAAAGAAGGGGCCCTGAAAGTCCCTGCTCTATCATTTATTAGCAATTGGCTAAGTCATTTAATCAGAGAGTCTGTTTGCTTACCTGTAAAATGGGGATAATCCTAACCCTACCTACAGGTTATGAGGATTAAACGAGACGATGAGTGTGAAAGCCCTCTGTGAAGTGCTATACAAACACAAATTATAAAATGTGCTTCTTGGACTACTATTAAAATTAGTTTACATAACCTGAAGCGCACACCAATCCATTATCAGAGACAGCTCAGTCCATGCCTGGCAAGTTAAAACCCACCTGGGCCTAAGCATTTGCCATAGATAATTCACGTGCATATGATCATTCTAAGCACACAGATGATCATGATTGCCACCTATCTTTGTACACAGAGACTTAAACATTCAGAGTCTTGTGATACTGGCATATCTAGATGGCAAATCCCTTAGTCCTGCATCTGAAACCATGGTTATTGGGTGAAGAGGGCAAGAGGACAGGATGGAGGTAAGAAATGAAATCAGTTGCAGTTTAATCATGAGACAAGATGTCTCATAATGCACCTGGAGGAGAAAAGGATATGGGTTTTCAATTGGGTTGAGCAGTTGGGTCTAGGAAGCAGGGGAGGATGTATTTGTGGAGATTGGCCTGGCTTGAGAAATAGGAAAGTACTGTTTGCAAACAGCTTTAAGAATTCTGGGTGCCTGGACAAAGTCTTTATAGAGATGACCTCTGGAAAACAGAAATCCATCTCCCTGAATGTTTTATTAATATTAATAATAGTGAGTCATTACCATTTTTGGCATCTGACCATAATAAGCAGCGTCAGAAATAATGACAAACCATTTTGCAAATGTTAAGGGCGATCTAAATAATGTAACAATCACTGTGATATTACAGTCCATATCACACAACCTAATAAGAACACAGACAGGCTAGACTCAAAGTGCCCCTCTGTTGTCTACCACCACCATGGCCTTGGGCAAATCTGCTCACTACCTTAGTGACCTTGGGTAAATCACTTGGTTTCTCTGGCCTCAGTTTCCTTGTGTAGAAAATGAAAAGACTGGACAAGATGGTTTCCAAGCCCTTCCGGCTCAAAAATTTATGATTTTTTGGTGCATCTTTAGCACCTGGCATTTAGTAGGCACTTAATAAATGTTTATTGATTAGTTGGTCCTAGGATCCTTCAAAAAAAAAAAAAGATCACAGATAAAAGGTGAGATGAAAGTTTAGTACTGAAGTTTAGACCCTTGTAATTTCTATCCAACGTGTGGGTGGGTGGGAAAGCATAATCGTCTATGAGTGTGTATATCGCTCAGACTAATCAGAAGCAATCCTCTGCTGAGGGCATGGAGCTCTGATGCTTTGGAAAGCACCCCTCCTACTGCTGCTATTTATTTAATGAATACTCTTGGGCACTCTTTAAATTGAAAGATGGTTCATTAGATTGGTGCATCTGCCCCTCTCAGCAATCTGTTGTGTTTCTGACGCCGGCAGAAAAAGCCACAGAAATATCATTTTTCAGGTGTGCTCTGGGTAGCTCAGCTTCTGGGGACTGCAAAGTCATAAAGACAGCCTAATTTCAGGAAAAACAATTTGCCTGAATCACTCAATTTCCTTTCCCCTCTCACTTCACCCTTAATATCTGTGGACATGTCAGACTGAGGAAGTTTGGTTTGTAATGCCAGTAGAAGGCCCTATCACCAACCAGAGTTTATGTATTATGTGCTGTATATGTGTATATATCCCTCTGTCCCAAACAAGTACATGCTTCTATAAAGTCAGCAGACTATGCGAGGAGAGTCTGACTCTTGTGGTACCCAAAGAATGCACGAAGCATACATATGCATTTAGGCTGTGTACCTGAAGGTGAGCAGACACTGCTTCTCCGCCCCCACCCCTCCCCTGCCAAATCCCATGCCTGGGTTGTACTTCTTCCTCATTTTCCTCTGGTAGAATCCTAGATTTCTTTCAAAGCTTGGCTCATGTGCCACCTCTCATGCTGATCTACTCTGATTCCTACTCCTCCCCTAAGAAATTATTTTGTATGTATTTTGTATTAACCTTTCTGTGATCATGTTGTATAACCCAATGGAGTATAAGCCTCTTGGGGCAGACACTTAAAAAAAATCCACAACTCCAGAACCAGGAGAGTGTTTGCCATATAACAGGTATTTTACTTATTATTGAATGAATGATCAAATTAATGGTTTTTGTCATATTCTCAATATGGCTGGTCAACTTTCAAAGCCTTTTTTCTTCTCCTAAGGAAGAAGCTAACTGAAGGAACATAAGACATGCACTGGTATTTTTCTCAGAAATCACAATGTTGGGAACAGGCAAGAAAAGATGTATCAATTCCTAGCTGTCTTACATTACCCTAAAAGACTTGCTTTGTCCAGCTGGGACAGTGCCAAATGAAGATAAGTAATTGATGCTTCTGATGAAGAAGAATCTTCTCCCCTTCTCCCTCCCAGCCTAGTCAGTTAGCAGTATGTAATAAAATGGAAGACTTGTGTTCAGTGGTATTTTGGCTTGGTCAGAAATTTGGGGGCAGGATGGTGGGAAGGATATGTCTGGCAGAAATTCAATTTAGTTAAATCGATTTCTGAAAAATATTTGAGAGATTTAAGCTGCTTCAGGATAAGAGGTGCTACATAAATAATGATTACAATAATTACTTGTGCTAAAATTGTCTTTAATCTGTGAAACTCCAAGTACTGTGCAAAGTAGCTTATTAATGGATGAGGAAGTGGGGGCTTGTGTGTGTGTGTGTGTGTGTGTAGACACACACGCAAATGTAATTCTAAAGAAGAATATCAGTGTCTAGCTAGCATATAAATATTCATTCTAAACCCAGCAAATGTTTAATACTAACTCATTAAAAATATGGGAGTTTGGGTTTTCATTAGGTTTTGCCACAGCAGTAGTAAGAGAATGTCACACAACCAGTTTCTCAAAGGGAGAGAGAACCATTTGTCAGGAGCATGCTCACTCCTTTTCAGACCATAAGAAAACCACCGTGACACCTCCATACATACACAAAAGTAGAAAATTCACCAATGGCATTTGATGCAGAGAAGATGAATTACAGAACTATAGAATCTCAGTGGCCATTTAGTTCACCCCACGCCTGAAGAAAACCCCCTTCTGCAACATCCCTGACTTGTGGTGGGGCATCGAGGGTTCGTGTGGGGACCTCCAGTGATGGGGGAGCCACAATCTCCCACTGCAGTTTTGTAGATCTCTATCAGGAAGACTGTGTCTTTACATTAAGCCTAAATCTATCTCTTTACAACTTTCTCCCTTCGTTTCTAGTTCTTCTCTGAGCCATGCACGACAAATATAATCCTTCACATAACTGGACAGAGCTGTTACAGCCCCAGTGAGTCTTCCCTCCTTCCATTCCAAACCCTCCCAGTTCCTTTGACTGATCCTCTCATGGCATGATCTCAAGGCCCTTCGCTATCTTGGATGCTCTCCTCTAGACATTAATCAGTCTCCTAAAGTGTGGCACCCAGAATCCAACAGAGCACAAATGTTGTAGCTGACTTTCGAAAGGGACAGAAGCAAAAATTTAGAGGAGCCAGGAACAACTCCTTTATATGGATTCCTAATCCCTAACCTTCTTAGGCTACAATTTCCATAATGGCTATCAAAATCAATTTTTTCTTCTACCCGCACTCAGGGAAATAAAGAGCTGCCTTTTGAGAACTTAAAATCTCACTAGATCCTGCCATGGTTTGATACACCAAGAAATGCTGGGCAGATGCTCATATTCTTCTCTGCTCCAGTCACCTGGGAGAGGCTTGTCTATGATGCGAGGTTACCTGGTTGCACAGTGTTCACAGCTGGCCATTTTTACAGGGGAGAAATAATCACAAAGCTAGAAATTTTTCAGTTTCCTGCCCTCACAGAGGGGAAAAAGGGTTACTCCCTAACCTTCTCAAACATCTATAGGAAAATCTAAGAAATCTGCAGGCATGCTCCTAGCACCAAGGACACAAAAGCTGACAGCCAGTTAATGTGACTCCTCAGAGGGTGTTTTCTCAACTGCTGAAACCAGATGCGGTCAGGTTTATTTTAGCAACTGATCAATAGACCTACCAATAGGGCGAAGCTGTGTTCAGGCAGAATCCTGTACTGTTCAACAAGCCTCCCTCTGGTCACGCTGGGGAGCTCGGGAAGTCTCTCTCGAATCCAGTCGATATTTACCACTTGCTGGGGGTCTGCAGCCACAGGCAGAGACTCTGCATCATACAGGATCAATGGGGGAAGATTGGGTTCTGGCATGAACCTAGGCAAAAAGAAGAGACCACTTAGGAACTGATCTGGGGATTCAATTTTCATGAGAAATAATAATAACAATAGAGAAATGAGAATACTGAGGCATGGTGACATTACTCAGTGGAGAGAGCGTGGGCCTCTCTACCCAGGCTGAGCCTCTGACGCATCCTGGCAAGTCACTTAAATCTCTTGTTGCTTCTGACCACTCTCTAAGGTGGGAAGTTGCAGAAAAGATGCTGGCCTGCACTGACTAGTTAATGGTAGTATTCTCTCCAAGACATTTCCCACGCCAATGAACCCACAGGCCCAGGTGAGCTCCTCGTCCTACACTAAGGACATTATTGTGTATGTGTGACCATCGTCAAACATCCTAGATTGTCAAGCTTCCCTATCTTCCAAGAACTCATCCTCATCAATTTGTCTGTTTTAAAGTCAAAGTCTGCCACTAGCTTGGCTACAAGGAATGACTGGGTTTTGAGCTTATAAAATGTAGAAATTTTATGACTGGCTCAAGTCTTCCTGCAAGAATATCCTCTACCTTAGGTATGTAGAGTGTCCATCTTTCTGTGTGTCTCTCCCTCACTCCCTCTTTGATAAACTCTCTGCCTCTTTCATTCTTCCTATCTAACCATGCTTATCAAACAGCTTATAAAAGCAAGGCTGATGCAGAACAGAGGCGCTCCAAAGTCATAAATTAAAGGTCGAGTCAACCTATCACCTCCACTCCTGATGGGTGCTGTGAATCTGAGCCGAGAAAGGACCCAGATCAAGGCTGCCTGCATCGGTGAGTGCTGACTGAGACTTCTCTGCTATTAACTTGAGCAGTCTTGATGGAATCCCCTAGGGAGTGAAGAGTAGTGCTGCCAGGATTGGGGATACACCAAAAGTAAACAGAGTAATGGGCAGCAACAGGATAGAACAAAATAATTCTGAGAAAGAGGGCAGCCCCCAGCCCAAAAGACTGCTAGGATTAGAATGGCCACGACTGCCAGCTTGCAAACAAAGATGCATTCCCTGGGGGCAAAGGCTTCTGGCCTCATCTCTGTCTTCAGCCCTCCTCTCCAGCCTAACTCTTGACAGCCATTCCCAATACTGAAAAGCAGACTGGTACTGGAGGCAGATCATCTGGGATCAAACCCTCCTCTTGACACTTACTATGTGTGTGATGCTGGGCAAGTCACTTGTAAACACCCTGGGCCTTGGGTTTTTGGTCTATAAAAATCAGAAGGTTGGAATAGTTTCTGAGGTCTCTTCCAGCTCTACAACCCTGTGAAAATTGAGTTTACCCATGGATGACAGCAGCACCAACCCTCTAGCACACTTATAGGATCAGAGATCGAGGGCCAGAAGGGACCTAACAAGATCATGTATTCCAACCCCCTCATTTTACAGATGAGGAAACTGAGGCCCAGAGAAATTAAGATGCTTGCCTGAAGTCATGCAAAGGAAGAGTTTAAACATAGGTCTTCATTTGCTGCGCAATAGACAAAAATCTGGGAAAACCAACAAGTCAAACCCCAGTCATACACATATGCCTTGGGTTTTTCTGGACAGCATTCTAGACTTACTTGCTTGGTTTTTTAGCCTATTATTTCACAAATTAGCACATTTATATTTAAAAAGCTTGAAATGACATTAAGCTATGATGAGTGGGGGAAAAAAAGGTTTTAAAGGAATCCCACTGAACACATTCCTCCCTCTCCCTCAGAGGAGTTTTAGTGTGTACAGGAACATACAGGACTCCAGGAGCCAGAGTTCCAATCACTTTTAGATGTTCAGGGAAGCAGGTTTTTCATCAACTGAGACTACAATAAAATAATTCTCTTTTATGCTATTGGGGTCACCCACTCAGTGACCTATTAGCCAGCTCTTAGTTGCTGCTGCCCAGACCTATGATTTCTCTGATTCAGGGAGTGAGCGGCCCTGCTGGGGAAGCTCCCTCTACCAGGGCAGATCAGTGGCTCTGACAGCCGTGTGGGGCCCTGAGAGGTTAAAATGAATGCCCAGGGTTACCGAGCCACTGCTTAGTGGAAAAAGGGCTTGAAACCATGTCTTATGGGCTTCTGGTCTCTGAGGCCCAGATTTCTAATTTCCATCATGCCGTGTAACCCCTCTTAGTATACACAAGGCAGCCTTAAAGTCTCAGTGAAGTTTTGAGCTGAGTCTTTAAACCGCACTGAGACTTTTGGGATGCCCTGTATCGACCGGGAAGGAAGACTGTCTGTAGTTTCTACCATGCAGCAGCAGCAAGAACAGAACAACGACAACGCCATCTCTAAAACTAACGGCAGATAAGGAAGTCGTTGCTTCTGTGTATGTCTGACACAATGGAACCAAATCCCAAATATATCAGAGCATTAGGAGACAAGAGGAGTTTCCTACCGGTAGTCTTGCTTTCCTTCTTTATCCCTCATCGACACAGTACACCTGGCACAAAAATAAAGAGGTCAGTCAACATTACAGAGAGGACCTTCTTCAGAGCCGCTGGGTCCTCTCCAATGGCCAGCTCCGAATGCCACTTCATTCCTAGCCCCCTGACTGAGGGCCGATCTTTATATGGCCCACCTTTCAAAATGGGAATTCAGGAGTCAGAGTAAACTAAATAGAAAATGCAAAAAAGAAGGGTGAAAAGCAAGGCTGCTGGTCTACAAGATGAAGGCCATAAAACCAGAGGAGTAGTTAAATGGTCTCTGGGGGCTAAGGCAAACACTAAATGGGGAACATAAAGCATCGAAGGGGAACAAGGTACCGGATGGGGACAGAAACAAAAATACAAAAACCAGGAATACACACCAAGAAGAGAAACAGATCAGCAGAGGGGCCAGAGGCCATGGATGTATTTTAAGGATCCATCTGATAATCCAGATGCACTGTGACCTGAAGCTTCCGATGCCAGAGAGGGGGAGCCTAGCCATGTTTCCTACTGGACTTGGACTCTCACCCAGATACCTAGGTTACTTTCATTTTGGTCAGACCCTAAAAGTGCATTCTCCACCCCCCACCGACCTTCAACACAAACTCACCCAAGTTTGTCATCAAATGCTCGTGTTTCATTCAGAATTTTGCCTCCATTCTGAAGTTCTTCAATCTGTCTCTGAATTTCATAGTCTGAGAGAAACAAAATGATTTACTATCATGGGATCACACTAGAAATTCTCTGACTAACACCTTTCACTGCCAGTGAGGGAGTAATTAGAAAGAACCTTAAAAAAAATCTTAATTATGCCCAAGTATCAGAAGAAAAGATTACTGCACTAATTATTTCACGACATATGATGGGCTTCCCCCCAACTCTAGCCCAAAGGTAAGTCTTGGTGAACTGAAATCTCAATGTAATTTCCCAAACTTCCTTCTGATAACAGCTTCAGTCTTCTACCAAGCCCCATTTAAAAAAAAAATCTGAGCTACATAGAAGCAACAGCATCGACTGGCGTCCATTTTTGTTCCTTTCCTTGTCCTCTCTGAGGTAGCCTGTTGGCCAAAAAGGCCGTTATAAGAGGGAAGAGGAAGAGGAAAAAATGAGGAGGTTAGATAGGCCCCGAAGACTAAGAGCCCTGAGCTAGAGCCCACGGGCTATCTAGCTCAGGGGTCTACACCTCCCAAATGGTGGCTCATCCTTAGGTCTGCCCTACCTAATGCCCCTGTGCCAAGGAATGATTTCCTTCCAGATCTAAAATTCTACAATGGTGCGGAGGGGTGTTTCACAGAAAGTCAGCCTTAGAAGATGAGGAAATGTCCCCTTGTTCCTGCTAGCTTCCCTTGAAAACACATTAAAATAAAATGACATTTGACATTTATATAGCCCCTTAAAGTTTGCAAAATGTCTTACCTATGTTATCCCATTTGAGCCTGAGAAAAATCCCATGAGGTGCGTGCTGCAGGTAGTATTTTAGAGGGATACTACCTCTAGTATGCCTAGTAAGGCATCTGAGGCTAGGGAGATAAAGTGAATTACTTGCCCACGGACAAATGCAAAGTGAAATGTTGGACAGGGGATTTGAACCCAGCTCTGCATTTGTTTTATGTTCAAAATAACGTTTTTATATAATCACAGCTTCACGTCAGATTGAGATTTCTAAAAGCACAGTGTCCTACAATGTGCTGGTGTTAGGAGGATCTGGGTTCAAATATCACCTAAGTGTATGATGCCAGGTGCATCACTGAATTTGGGTTAGGATAATAAGAGCATCTACCTCACAGGATATGGTCAGGCTCAAATGAGATCGGGAATAGAAAAAGCTTCGCACACATTACAGTGCTATATCACTCACCCCTACTTCCCGCTGCTGAAGGAGCCTGGGTTGACAGCCTGTGACAAAGTAGGTGCTTAATAAATGCCTGTTCACTGACTGACTGAGCCATAAATTCATCTCACTTTTTCTGGAACCATTTTCATTTTTCTGCCTGTACTACGTCCTGGGCTAATGAGTTCTACAAGTTTACCACCTTCTGGGTAAAGGAGATTTTCTCCTTCATTTAGTCTGCAGTTCTTTCTTTCAAGTTTCCATTCTGTTCTGGAAACTCGAGCCTATCGACATCCCTTTTTGTTTTATAATTTGGATCAGCTCCACTGCCAGGCTCTGACTTTGCAGACACAAGAATCCGACGTCTTCGTCTGTCCTCATCCTCCTACTCCTACTGCACTACCTCGATCATTTTAAAATGCTTTTCTCTGAACTTTTCCTTCAGGTCTATTAAGTCTCTTTAAACATTTATAGCCCAGAACCACACACGGAATCCTAGGTCTGAATGAACTAGGAATTTACAGGAGGCCAAGACCATGTTTTTTCTCTTTTGTTTCTAATGCTCTCTCTGATGCTGCCCAGAATTCTGTTGCTTATTTTGGCTACGACAGCACATTTGTAGACTGAGGTCTCCAGGGACCGCACCAAAAGGATTCTGAATGCCCTTTCCTGAGCCCTAATTGCTTTGAGAATATCATCCTGTAGCCCCAGTGGGGCCATTTCCCCTTGCCCTCACCCAGCCTGAATCTCAAGTGCCCCCTTCCTGAGCACAGATCTGGTGACTGACCACTCAAGGTCCTTCCTCACTATCTGTCTCCAAGTAACAAAATAAACAAAGGGACAAAGCTCTAGGCATGGTGTCTCTCACTCTGTCCTTTCTCCCATCTCGGGAGAGACAATGATGCACCAAGCACAAACTTAGGGCCTTCTTTAAGCTGACCCAGGGCTTCAGGAGAGGCACTGTCCCCAAATCAGGATGGATTGAAACCCTTCTCCCACTTCGGAATTTGCAGCTGTCCATTTGTGACCGGCAAATAAGAGTGTGTATTTTAAACACGCTGCTACTTTAATTATTCTGCATTTATTATTCATCAGACTCCCACAATGCATTTACCTTTTCAGCATCTCTTGTGTACATTCCTTTCTCCATATAGCCACCACCATAGTTCAGACTGCCACTGTCTTTTACTGGAGCACACAATAGCCTTCTAGCTCTAAAGGAGCTCCAACGACCTAGGTGCTGTTCCACAAATGCCTCCTCTCTCCATCCCCATCCGCATCTTTCCTCTTGGCTGTCCCTGAGACTTGGGATGCTCTGTTCTGTCACCTCTGCCTCAGGGCTTCCCTGGGACCCTTTAAGACTCAGCTCAAATCCCATTTTCTGCAGGACGCCTTTCATGCTTCTCCCTAAGATGACCTTCAGTCTACTCTGTATATATCTTACGTGCATCCAGTTATTTTCACATTTGTTTCTCCCGTTAGAATGGCAGCTCCTTGAAGGCAGGGATCATGTCTTTGCCTTTCTCAGCACAGTGCCTGACATATACATAGAAAATGTATATAAATAAATACTTATTGACTGATTGACGGAGCATGACTATCACCTATTTTTTAAGGAGCCCATGTTCTAAGGGAGAAGCAAGAAACAAACCTTTTAATCAAGTTAGCAAAAAAAAAATAAAACAAAATCTGGCCAGCCTATGATGAATCTTCAAGGCAGTCTACTTGGAAAACCATAAATTGAGGAGTAACATGACATTTACCTATTGCTTTGGCCAAGAATCTTATGCTGTTGAGATTCTTCACTTCAGTCCTAACTCCCAAAGGCTCCCCAGGATGATGCACAGATATGTTAGCGTCCACTCTCAACTGGCCCTCTGGAATGAGAAAGGAGACAAGGCTTTAAATCAACCTGTTCCAATAAGATCTGTGATGTAATAGGAGTAGTCCGGCTATGTGAACCATATGTAACTTGCAAGTGGGTTTATATAAGATGTCCATCTGGGGGTGAAGGAACGGGGATATGGTTTCTTAAAAACTCATCTGTAGCCTTGGTAACCAGAGCTCCCCTTTTCCATGACACTATTTACTGACAACTTTTAAAATAGGCATGTAGCTCTGGGTATCTTTCAGTGAATTCCTCAAAGAGGACAGAGTCAACAAAGTTTATTCATGGAGGAAGAGTCACAGGGTGAGAGGCAGTGAGTATGTGCACATGCATGTGTGTATGTGCATGGGGTGGGGAAAGAAAAAGAGGGAGAGAGAAAGAAGAAGAGAGGAATAGAGAAAGAAAAGAAGAAAAAAGAACAAGAGGGAGAGAGTGAGGCAGAGAGGATGAAAAGGAGGGAAGAAGGAGGGAGGAAAAGGGGAGAGGGAGAAAAGGAGGGAGAAGGAAAGGGAGGAGAGGAAGGAGGAAAGAAGGAGGAAGAGGGAGAGAGAGAAAGAAGAGGGAAAAAAGCGAGAGGAGAGAAGAAAGGAGGGAGGAGGGAGAGGAAGGAGAGAGAGAAAAAAGAGGGAAGGAGAGAAGAATAGAAAAGCAGGGAGAGAGAAAGAATAAGGGAGGGAGGGTGAGTGAGAAACAGAGAAGGAGAGGAGAGAGCAGGAGGAGACAGGAAGAATGGTAAAGAGAGGTGGAGGGAAAGCAGAGAGATGTGAGGTGGGGAGGACAAGCAAACCTAACTTCCTTTGTACTAAAGAAGAAAAACAACACTGTTCAGATGGAGATTTACTCTGCAGTTTTATTCTGCAGTTTTTTTCCCCAGAGTGTCGGGGGTGGGTGGGGGGGAACCTTCAGAAATTACTATTTGATAGCCCTACACTGCTCTCCAATAGAATGTGGATTTTTCACAGTGATTCTGGGAGATTTATAAGAGAGTCCTTGAGAATTTACGGCTCAAGGGCAAGAGCCAGAAACCCTCCTCATTTTCTCCTTCCTTCACGGTACTGTAATAATCTCCTCCTTCAACAAGTAAGATTTTGGGCCCATCTTGACGGCTGCACACATGCCCTGACAACAGAAAGATGGTCCTGTTAGGCGGCAGAGCGTTCAGCATGGTGGGCTCGGGGGGTGGGGAGAGATGCAGCCCTTATGGCAGGGCCTTCCTGACCCTGAAACTCTTGTTCTCTTTTTCCTTTTTGCTCTTCTGGGAGCCAAACACAACCAAATGATTTGTGGGGAGGCCTGTGAGAACCTATTAGGGAGTAGAGGGCTGTAAAAATCCTGAGCCAAAGGAAAAGGGATCAGTATAAGAAGCGGTCCCATCTTCTCCTCAGTCTATGGCGGTGCAGCACAAATTCTCCATTTTTACCCTTCACCTGTATTCAGAGCCACGACTGAAAAGAGAAGGAAAGGTGAATTTCTTGTTGTTAGTTTCTTTTTTTAATTAAAAAAGTAACTTGCTAAGTAGCAGTGTTGTGATGTGCTGACTGATGAAATACATTTTACCAGGTCCCTCAGGAAGAGCGTTTTTTTAAAGTACAACTGAATTCCTTGCCAAGAAAAAAGCAGAAACTGGAGACTGTACTGTCATGCCTATCCCTTCCCCCTTCTTCTTCCCCATAAAACCCTAACCACACAAGAATAAAGTCTCACTTAATGAATACTGTATGTTTTTTTCAAAGATCCTTCACTTCAAATACAACGTCTTACTCTGCCCTCTTTTGACAAGCTCATAATACAGATGCTTCTAAAGCAAATATTTTGGAAAGAAGTCAGAGGCAAGGAGCCTTATTGCCTGGAAGGAGCACTGTCATTACAGGCAACACCGGGATCTTCTGAGGTCTCACTGTAGTGCAGAAATGCCCTTGGATTCTCCAAGGCTATGCCGCTCCAGCATGTGTTTGGGGCCCCACCAAGCTGGAAAGGCCTAGAGTACAATCCTGAGTTGAAGTTCACTGCTGGGGGGGGAGGGGCACCAGACGGGCCTTTTTTTTTTGGCAATGACAATTCACAAAGGCTATTTGATAAAGAGACTGCTATATGTGTGGATAGAAGGAATGGATATTTGATACGGTGAAATCCTTTAAGTACTGAAGTATTTACATTTCAAGCCATTTGTGTAGTCACCTCCCTGTAAGTATCCCATAGAGCTCACTCCATGGTCCCTTGGTCTCTTCTCTCAATAATTTTCTCTCTCAAACAGTTCATTCACTCCAAAGGCTTCATCTATCACTTTTATACTGATAATAAGGTCCTTTCCAGTCGCAAAATGATGAATAAACTAGATCCCTCAGCCTTACCTTTTAACCCATACTCAAATCAAGTACTTCCAAATTTCCATGGAATATCATCATTTTACTGCTGTCACCTGGAAATGTCTGCGACTGATGTCATCAATTAAATATGTAGTGTAATCCCTATTTGTGTGGTGCGGTAACAAGCCTTTCTGATTAGAGATCCATACAGAGCTTCTTCACTGAGGCACTGAGTTCTCCATCCCTGGAGGGGCTTGAGTAGAGGTCATACTGCCTAGGAAATCACAGTGGAGATTCCTACTTAGGTATGGAATCTAAGGCTCTTTCCAGCTCTGAGACTATCACCTTCCCTCTCCCAAACTAATGCTCCTATCCAGCTTTCGCATTTGTTATCAGCTAGAAAGGCTTGATTCATGTGACTTCCACCATTTCTTTGTCCCTTTTTCCTAATTTGTCACAAAATCTTGCTTGTCCATCCCTTCAAATCCCAAGCCCATTTTTGTCCCTTTGCCATTTCAATTGCCATCACTGTAGCCTAATACTCTTTTCAGCATATACGAGTTCTATTAGATTACTACTACAATGTCCTTTGCTTCCAATGTCCTTCCTTTCCAATATAGCCAATAAATTAACACTACTATCACTGCCAAAAACATACACAATAGCTCCCTATTTGCCTTTTGAGTCAATCCTCTTCCTCACATTAATGTCCTCCAAAATCTGGTCTGACATACACCAATGGATCCCTTCCCTGACACACATGTTCACTGCCTAGAATGCACTGCATCTTTTCTCCAACTGTTCAAATCCAACTCATCCTTTAAGGTCTAGCTCAAATACTGCCTCCTCATTGAAGCCTTTTCCTCAAGACTTGATCCCACATTGATGGCTCCTGAAACTCCACTCACTCTTAAAGCTCTTATAGTATATGCCACACAACTGAGGGCTGGTTTATATCCTGTTTTGCATTGATCTTTCACTTATGGATGAGTCTTATGTGTGAATTTTATCTTGCCAACCAGACTGCAAATACCTTGGAAGGGTTTCCATTAACTAGTATACTGCTGAACACGTGGCAGATACTCAATTCAACTCACACTATCGACTGAACAGAACAGACAGACCTGAGATCTAAATCACTGAAGATTCATTAAGTTCATGGCAGACAGTGTGCAAAGTGTCCTAGACTTTTTATCACGATGGTATCTTGATGATGTCTGGGGTGAGGCCACCTAACTGACTTTTAAAAAATGCTGTTTACTTCCAGGATTAAAAATCCTATTACAGAAAAAAGAGAAAAGCATGAACTTCAGCCTATCCTGGAAAAGACTACACTAAGTGTCTAAGAACCATTTGGTGACCTGTGGTGGTGAAGGAGATGTTCGCTAGCTTGGATTTAAATCTCGTGTCGAACACAATGAGACATTCTGTTCAGCAGTGACAAAATACCTTTTAATCAAATTAAGTTATATCACCTTGGGTCCTGCTCAGCTCATCCTACTAACAACGGGAATTATCTTCAATCACACATTACAGGGAGGGTGATGCAAGAATGTAAACAATTCCTAAGCTCCAGATGTTGTTCTGTAACTAAGAAGACCCTTATGCCACAGGCAAAGATAACAGTGATGTAACAAAGTTATGGCTCTTCTCTTGGAAAACAAACACATCATTAGAGGTCACACTGGAAGTTTAGGAGGACTACAGATTGGTTTTATTCTATATGCAATCTGTGGTCAAATGAAGCTCTCAGATGCTGTTCACGTGAACAAAAAAAAAATTATCATTTCAATATGATTAATTTTCTTTGTGATTTGACAGATTTCTACTTTGGGTATTTGAAAGCATTAAGAGAAAATGATCCATAGGCTTCACAAGAATGCCAAAGAGAGCCACGACACAAAAATTGTGGAAAATCTCTGATTTTGAGCCCCCACAGATGGCTCCTCTATCCTTACTTGTGAAATTTATTTTCTGAACCTAAGAGCAAGAGTTTATATTTATCTGTGTCACATCTGACTTTATTCAAATTGGTCCTTCATTCCGGGCTATCAAATCTTTCGTGATCCTGACTCTTTTTGTCCAATATATTAGAATCATAGAATTGTAGATTTAGAAGGACTCAACCATGAATACCTTCTATAGCATTCTGATAAATAGTTAGGCGCTGACCTTCAGTGATCAGGGAGTTTGCCGTCCCCACTCAAACTGAGAGCAACACTCATCATATTGACCATTTTCTGTATGCTGACCCCAAAGGGGCCTGTACAAGAGCATCAAGCAGAACACACCCGCTTAGCCTTGTTAGCTATCGCTACTGACTTCATGCCACCCGCAAGTAACACACTTATCATGCGGCCTTGATTCAAGTCAACGACAAAAACAGGCCTGAAGACAGAGCCTTTCAGCGTCATACTAGACACTTGTCTCTAGGTTAACCCTAAACCATCATCTGCTACTCTTGTGTCCAGTTACTCAACCCGCTCTAAATCCATCACTTCATTTTATCTGAAGGGACACAGTTGGAGACTTGAGTCAAGCCTTGGCTAAAATTCAGACAGACCACACCCTGGTCATTTCCCTGTGTCATCAGTCTAGTAACTCTATCAAAAAAGGAAACGCCATTAGTCTGACTTGACATGCTGTACTCTCCCTTTCTAAGTGCTCACAAATTACCCCTTTAATAATGCATGCTAGCATTTTTCCTGGAATTGAGGTCAAGCTCACTGTCTGACAGCTTGAAGAATCAATACACCTTTCCTGACCTTTTTTTGGACACTCGGATACTGTCTCCAGTTCTGCAGTGGCCCCCATGATTATCCAGCTTTTCAAAGATCACTGAAAGGGGTTCAGCAATCCCGGCCCTGATACTCACTGGGAGCAACTAGGTCCCTTGTTGTTCTGGATTTCAACTCGCTACTGACCATTTTTGTCCCATCCTTCCCAATCTAAAGATCACCCCAACAATGAAACCAAAAGCAAACCAGGATTTAAGGAGCTCTATTTTATCTCTGCCATCCTTTATTATTTACTCATGCATCCACTCCAAACATCAATTCCATTCCTCCTTTATTCTTTCTTTTGCTCCCAAGATCAATTATTCAATAGACAAAAATCACCAAGTAACTGTTACGTGTCAGGCACTGTGCTAGTAGCTGTGGACACACACACACACACATACACACAAAAAAAAGAAATAGTCTTTGCCCACAGGGAGCTTACAGGCCCATCTATCTAGGGAGATATCCATGTATATGTATAATAAAAATAAATACAAGGTAATTTGGGAGTGGGGGAAGCACCAGTGGTTGAGGGAATCAGGAAAGGACTCTTATCTGACTGGGATGAGCTTTGAAGTAAACGGGGATATCTAAGAGGTGGAGGTGAAGTGGGGATGCATTCCACGAATGGGGGTATAACCTGTGCAAAGGCGTGGAGATGAGATGAAAGAAAAGGAAGGTCAGGTGAGCTGGATCAAAGAGGCATAACATATGGGGAGGTTGGTGTTAGATGGTGAAAGGTCTTAGATGCCAAATAAAAGAATCTGTATTTTACTACAGGGGCAATGGGGAGCCAGTGGATTTTAATGAGTGTCTCAGGGACATGGTCAGATCTGTGCTTTAATCACTCTGGCAGTGTGTGAAGGATGGTCTGGCAAGGGTAAAGACTTAGGGCAGGGAGACCAGTCAGGAAGCTTCTGCAATAGTTCACATGGGAGGTGACAAGAGCCTTAACTGGGACACTGGCTATGTGAGGGGGCAGAAAGGGAGAGGAAAAGGATGCTATGGGGGGAAGAAATGTGTGATTGGGTATGTGGAATGAACAAAAAGGGGATGTCAAAGATGACAATGAGGCTGAGAACTCAAGCGACTGGAAGGATAGAGGTGCCCTGGCCAGAAATGGGAAGGGTCAGTAGACGGCTGGGGGAAGAGGGATGGGAGGGGAGAGTGAGTTTTGTTTTGGATGTAGGCCCCAGGATGACAAGTGCCATGGTCTTTCTACTACTCTGTGCAGCCTCTCTAGGGGTTCTTGTGGAAGGTATGCATCAATAAGAAGGAAAGAGGAGTTATTTTCAACGTTTATGGACTTGGGTGCAAATCTGTGCATTTCTATGGGAAGAAATAAATTCTACTGTACTGTTAGCTTGAGTGTTTGAGTGGAAGTTGAAGATCCTTTTACCTTTTTGTGGAGATACAAATATAAGCTAACTTCAGCTGTTTCTCAGGGAACCCTTGGTAGAAGCATGAGTCAAAAAGAGTATGCCAAGTGAACAGTTCTCCAGATTCAACCTGGTTCATCTGAACTCAGAGATGCTGCTCTGGGCTAGAGGTTTCAACTACAAAGTCCTAAGACTGACTTCCTTTGTGGCTCCAAAGCTGATTCAGAAAGAGGAGTTCTATGAATGTTCTAAGCAAAGGCAGGCAAGACTAAGTGTTTTGTTTTGTTTTTTTTTTTGACAGGGCAATTGGGGTTAAGTGACTTGCCCAAAGTCATACAGCTAGTACATGTGTCAAGCGTCTCGAGGCCACATTTGAACTCACTGCGAGGCCAGTGCCCTACTCACTGTGCCACCTAGCTGCCCCCTAGCTGCCCCCAGGCAAGACTACGTGAATCGCCACTAACCTGGGGTATCACATTGGGAAAGCTGCACAACTTCACTGGGTCTCAGTTTCTTCCTAGATGCTCAGTAAGTGTTTGTTGAATTAAATTGAATTAATGAAATGAAGACTATGGGCTAGGTCCCTTCCACCTCTAACGTTCTATGACTGATTCTAAAAGAAACATGGAAAGCTGCTTGCAATAAATAATCTCATGCCCTGTTTTAACCAAAAGCTTGCCCTCTTCTTTCTGCCCAGAATAGCTTAAGAGCTGGTAGAACTGAATGACTTCCTCCTTTGGCTAGTCTAACAGAGATACTGAGGAGCAAAAGCAAAAGGCAGAATATAAATTCCCATCTACTAAAATATAGTGCCTTCTTCCCTAAAAGGCCCTGTAAGTCAGATTATTCCCCAGTCAGTCCCCCATCACTCAGCAGTGTCCTTTTAAATTATGAAATGTCTGTTTTAGTAGAAAGACTTGGGCAACCACATAGTGGGAAGAAAACAGCACCCAAGGACCCATATCACAGTGAGAGACTGTGCAATGTTTCCCCAAGATCTGGGTAGAAAGTGTCAGATGGCCTAGCAAAGAAACTGGCCAGAGACATGTTACACTTGATACCACTCCCCTTTTCTGGGCAACAGACCTGGGATAATATTGAGCCCATCCTCAAAATAACAATAATTAACATCAGGATCTCAGGTGGTAAACACGTCAGATCCCTGATGGGTATGAGATCGCAGTGAGTGTGAAGTCTGCAAGAAGAAAGGCCTAGGAGCCATGGGCAACATGAAGACAAGCAGAGTGTGGACCCTGGGGAGGTGAGGAGGTGTGACAAGGTGGTACGGTCTGACACGCTCCAGACTGAGAGAAGGGGAACCACTAACAGGACTTTGGTCTAATGTTGTTCTAGTCTTTGGAGCTACAACAAAAGACGTGGGTTACTAGGGCTCATGCCATACCAAAGCCTCTAAAGCAGAGGCTCTGCCCCCCAACACCCAAGGAAGATGGTGGCTCTGTATAGTGCCTGGAGTCAGAAGGACGTGAGCTCAAACCCAGCCTTAGACACCGACTAGCTGTGTGACCTTGGAGAAGCTGCTTCATCTCTGCCTCCCTCAGTCTCCTTGTCTATAAAATGGGCTGCAAAAAGTATATGACAACATCTACCTCCCAGGCCTGTGGAGAGGTTCAAATGAGATAATAACCGTATAGCACTTAGCACAGTGCCTGGTACACAGTAGGCACTTAATTAGTGCTTATTCTCTTCCCCTTAACCTTTTTTGTGTACCACGGACCCTTTCATAGAATATTCTAAATGCATAGAACAAAATACCTAAGATTACAAAGGAAAACAATCATATTAAAATACAATTGTGAAAATTTAAAAAAAGAAGCTCACGGACCACAGGTTAAGACTCTCTTCTAAAAGTTTAAGGAGCTGCAAATAATGGTCATCTACTGTAATTAGGGGGTGTGAGCATGGCCATTCTAAGTTGGGGGAGTATGGTATAATGGAAAAAGCCATGGGAGGGAAGAGAATAAGCATTTATAGCTATGGATACCCCTCCACACCCACACCCCTGTATATATGTGTATGTATCTACTGTGCCACGAGGCCTGGAGTCAGGGAGACTTATCCTTCTGAGTCTAAATCCAGTCTCAGACACTTCCTAGCTGTGTGACCCTAAGCAAGTCACTTACCCCTGCTTGTCTCAATTTCCTCATCTGTAAAATGAGCTAGAGAAGGAAACGGCAAACCACTCCAGCGTCTTTGCCAAGAAAACCCCAAATGGGGTCAGGAAGAGTTGGACACAACTAACTGAATGACAAATATATGTCACATATTACAATGTAATAATTTACAGCCTCTCTCTCTCCCTCTTTATATGTATAATATATGTGTGTATTACATATAATAATGTAATATTATATAGCCTCTCCTCTTCCTCTCTTTAAATACATACATGCGTGTGTTTACAGGCATATGTGTATATAAATAAATGGCTCTTCTCCCCTCCTCTACATATGTGTGTGTGTGTGTGCACACACACATATATTATCTCAAATACAATACATACATATATATATGATATAAAATTACATGGCCTTTCTCTCTCTCTCCCCTTCATTCTCCCTGCCTTCCCCTTTCTATCTTTCTGCTTCTACTTATCCCTCTCTTTCTGTGTCTGTATCTCTTCTTACATATGTATGTATGTATATGTACACACATGCACGCACACACACACACACCCCATTCTGTACTAGTTATGACCTTGGCCACTCACCTCCAGAGAACTCAGTTTCACCATCTACACAATGAAGGATTTGGATGAAATGATCTCTAAGGCTCCTCCTTTTAGGTTTAAAGGTCTAAGGTCTAAGTCACAGCCATCTTCTTCCACAGAACAAACCCACTCTAGATAGAAGCCCCCTTCACAACTCTCAGCAGTTCTAAGTGAAGAAGAAACAGAAAGACATAGCAGTCCCACATGACTGACAAAATAAATACTAGGAGCTTTTAAGAAACTGGGGTTCCCCCCTCTGCCTCTAGAAAATTATTTCCCAAATGCCCTTTGGAATTGCCCCTTGTTGCCTGGCTACTGTGCTAACAGTGAAGCTGGATGAAAACGACGCCCCTCCTTGTACCAACCAATGAGGTTTAATGAACTCTCTGGCTGTCACAGGCTGAGTGCTTGCTGTTACACTTTTTCTCATCACGGGTTCCCAGATGGGACTATTTCTCAGCTAACAGGTGGCCCATTTATTTTTCTACAGGTTGGGCAGGAATTGCAGCTATTCTGGGGAGAATCTAACTTTATTAAAATAAACAGTGGTAGCTTTTGCTAAAGTGTCACAAAACCTAACACATAGCTCATAATTGGATTGCTATCTAACTCTGCACTTTTTGTTTACATTCTACAAGGAAAAAGACTATATGGAGACGAGAGCATTACAGTTCTTCTGCTCCAAAACAGAGGAGAGCTTTTCCCCGTCTGCCAAGCAAATCTGAAAGCAGCTCACACTTATGCACTCCAAACATATGTGCCTGTACTTTTTTCAGTCTTTAATGGTTACCAAGGAACAGTTACTAAGAATAATCAATCCTCTACTCAGATCCTCCTCTGATGTCTCTTCATGGTAAAGAGGTGAGCCTGAATCCTTCCTCAAAGGCCATGAACTATAGAAGGCAATGCCAGTTAGGTTTTAGAAAGCAGGAAAGGCTTCAAGTATGGGCCTGCTCTCCAAACAGCAGTTCCCCCAGGCACAAGGACACTCATCTTAGGATGTTCAGCCAGGAACTGATTGTGATTTGTTGGCCATGGTAACTTTAGGGAATGTGGAGAGGCTGAGATTTGCGTCACCTGAATGAATACTCTCATACTAGTGAAATCTCAGATCTTTCCAATTACCGGAGAAAGGATGATAAACTTGGGGATCCCTTCACTTTCGGGTTCAATAAAAGCTCTGGTGTTAACTGTTTCTGCTCCTGAAATGGCAGGCTTTTAGCTGTGCCATGGGCAGAAGGGTCACTCTAGGAGGGACAAGAAAGGGAGGGTGGAGTGATGACAAACAACAGTGAGAGGGCAAATTCTCTAGCTCTCATTTTACTTCTGTTATCAGTTTTAAGAGAAACAAACAAAAAAAAAAGTTAAGAGGGAGTTGAGACCCAAGATAAGTGAGGGCCCATAGCAGCTGCCCTCTATGGACTTAAATCACCAGGCTCAGACAAACTACATCCTAAGGCAGTAAAAACAGCTGTCATATCTGATTGTCAGTGACCTTTGAAAGATTCTGGGGTATGGAATTGCTGCAGGGACTGGAGAGTGGAAAATGTGGGAAGAAGATAGATTCTTCAAACTATAGTCCAATAAGCTTGACTTTGGTTCCTGGCAAAATTATCATTAGTGGATAATTTGTAAGCATTTTGAAAAGGACCTGGTTATCACTAAAAGCCATCATGCCTCAATTAAGAAATGGTTGCAACCATGTGAAAAACTGCTTCAAATCACAGGTAATTAGAGAAATGCAAATTAAAGCAACTCTGACGCTCAATCTCATACCTACCAGATTGGCAAAACTGACAAAAAAAAAAAAAGAAAAACGACAAATGTTGGAGGCACTGTGGGAAAACAGGCACAATAATACATTGCCAAGGGAGCTGTGGTTCAGTTGTTGTGGAAAGCAATTTGGAACTATGTCCCCAAACATGTTTAACTGTGCAAGCTCCTTTGACCTAGTGAGACCACTGCTAGGTCCGTATCTCCAGAGATTAAACAAAGAAGAAAAGGACCCATATATACAAAAATATTTATAGCAGCTCTTTCTGCTATAGCAAAGCTCTGGAAACTAAAGGGGATCCTCTCAATTGGGGAATGGCTAAACAAATTAGGGTATATGAAAGTAATGGAATATTATTGTACTGTAAGGCGGAGGTGTCAAACATTCATCCTTCCTGAGTATGGATCAAAACAGATTAAAATGTAGCTGGGAAATATTTAACAAAATAAATAAAAATACAATAAAACATAGATAACATTACATTTTAAAACTAAGCCAATTAGTAGCCTGCAGAGATCCTTATGTACATATTAGTGGCCTCTTTTTCTATTAGTTTGACATGAAATTCATGGATGATGATGATGAAGAGAAAAATAACGATGATGACAATTAAGAAAGAGGAGGAGGAGGAAGAGAAGAAAAAGGAGGAGGAGGAGTAGTAGTAGTAGTGATGGTGGTGGGTTCAGAGAGAACTGGCAGGTCTTGCAGGAAGTGATGTAGAGTGAAAAGGGAAGAACAATTTATATAGTAACACTGTAAAGACCAACAACTCAATGTAGTCAGTGTAGTGACTAACCACGATTCCAGAGGACCAATGATGAAGTATCCTACCCATCCCTCTGAGAGTAGTATGGACACAAGAGGCAGAACTGGGAGACATTTTTGGACACAGACAATGAGGAAATTGATTTTGCTTGACTATGTATTTTTGTTACTGGGGTTAAAGGCTAAAACGCTAGGCCATATCTAACGAGGTGAAATTTAACTAGGATAAATGTGAAATTCTGTATGTGGGCTCAAATGATCAACTTTCGAAGTGCTGGATGGGAGAAGCATTAATAAGGCAACAATGAAAAAATGAAACAAAACATAGGGGACTCGGGGAACTCCAAACTCAAAGCGAGTCAAAAGTCTTTAATGGCAGCCCAAAAAACTAACAGAAACAGAGGCGTCATGAAGAGAAAGCCTAGTGTCCAGAATGCGGCAGGTGACAGCCCTGCTGTACTTGGCCCAGGCCAGATTAGGTGGAGTACTGTTTGAAGTTCTTGGTGCTACATTTTAGGAAGAAAGGAAGCTCACAAAAAGGCACATGCTGAAAGGAGGGTGACCAAGGCTTTGACTAGAGATAGTGTTTGAGAAGGATCAGTTGAAGGAACTAGAGATATTTAGCTAAGAGAACAAAAGATTTAAGGGGACATGGAGCAAGAAGACAAAATTTTAGCTCTAGAGCTGGAAGAGACCTTAGAAATCATCAAGTCCAACTGTCTGGGGAAGGGCAAACAACTTGCCCAGTGTCATAGAGGATCCTTACTACAGCAACTGAGGTGGCATCTGAACCCAGATCTTCAGATTTTCGAAGGGCTGCTGCGTAGGAGGACTCATGGACAGAACAAGGTGATGTGCAAAGGCACATTGAAGTGTGAGACAAGGAAGCTGTCCAAAGGGAGAATGGGCCTGACGGGGAAGGGGTGGGCTCCTGCTCACTCGAGGTTTTCAGATGGAGGGCCACTCGTGGGCTAAGCTGCAGAAGGGTTTCCTGGCTGGGGACAGGCTGGCCTAGATGACTCGCAGGTCTCTTCCAACCCTTGTGATCCTGGTATTCAAGGAACTTCCTTGGAAGAAAGGTAGGGAGCAAACCTTTCTTTCAAAAAAAGGTCCCTGTTATGCTTAGTCATGTTGGTGAATTATTAAGACGGCACGGCAGGAGGATGTCTAATTACTACCTAAATCCGCACGCTGTGGGTGGGGCTCGGGCAGCGGAATACTGAACTAGACACCCCCAACTCCGCTTCTGCTTTTTTTCCTGCTCCTTCAGAGACTGTTTTGTGCTGAAGGCCGGAGGAAAAAAGCAGCTGGAAATCAGCAAACCATCTGGGATGGAAAGCCACTAGGCCACCCCCAGAGAGAGAGGTGGGGTCTGAGTACAGATCAAAGCATATTTTGTTTTGGACGTCGCTAATGTGGGAATCTGTTTTGCTTGATACCTATTTGTAGTAAGTTTTGTTCTTGCCTTCTCAATAGGTGGGACAGGGGGAGGATTGGGAAATGAAAATAAAATTGAATTAAAAAAAAAAAGCTGTCAAGAGGGTGTCAGGCCAGGGGTAGAAGGAAGAAAAGCTTCACAAGGAAACTGAACTCGTATATATTCAGATGATAATCTATGATCTCTCTCTGAAACCTGTGAACGCCCCAAATTTGGCAGAAATTTGGCAAAAAATAGGATTTTTTGCTAATAATAACACAACAACAATGAAAGCTAGAATCATTATATAAATGTTGCTGTTGTTCATCCTTCAATTTTGAAGGACTAATGACATCAAATATTACATATTGAGTAAATGTTAATTATAAACAAACATCACATAAATAATAGCATTTACATTGTGCTTTAAGGTTTGCAAAACACTTTTAAAAACATTACCTCATTTTATACTCCCAGAAACCTTGGCCATCAGGGGTAATCATCACCTTCGCCTCGCAGATGGTAAAACTGAGGCAGGCAGAGGTTAACGGCTCGAGTGTCCAGAGTGCCACTCAGCCAGTGTCTGAAGGATCTCAGAACTCAGGTCTTCCTGGTTCCAGGCTCAGCTCTCTCTCCAATGCATCACTTCAGCTGCTACACAGTTTATGAATTCAAGGTCTAATCTAATTTTTAAAGCCATGTAAATGTCACGTCTCTTCTATATTAGGTAATTTCTTGTTTCAGTTGTACGTGGATGAATGTGACATGTAAAAGAAGAGTTAGCTTACAGACTCATCCCCAACACCGGCCAGACCTACTCAACGCCCTTAAGATACGACCTGGCAAAAAAAGCATCATCCTTCGAACCGAATACCTCTGGAGAAACTCTAGTTTCTTCCACCACACTGCTTCAGTAATGCTCCCAACATCATGGCACTGAAGGCCGTTAGCAAATATCAACTCTCATCACACACACGGAAGAGTGAACATCTCACTTCACAAAATGGGGGCCTTCATGGAGCTGAGACAGTTTTCATGATTCTTATCCACATGCCCTCCTCTCTTCCTCTCTGCTGTCCCTATTATCATCACAGGAAAGGCAGGGGGATTCAAAAACAAATACCAAAGACAACCAAAGATTGTCAGATGATATAAAAGGCATCTAAGATGGTGGTGACGGATGGAAGGCAAGGCCAGAAAGCAATGACAAAATTGGGGAGCTACGAGGGAGGAGGTATGGAAGCACAGGAAAACACTTCTGCCGTCTCCTACCTGCCATATTTGCTTGGCTGGTCCCCAGGGCCCGAAGAATTAACTGAAGCTCTCTGACGGCTGTCGCTGCTTCATCCCCACAGCACATATCGGGTTCCGTGACAACCTCCATAAGGCCCACTCCTACCAAAGAGACATGGAATGAGTCCCAACTAGGGCTTTTCATCCTGACATATTAGGCTGCAATGTGATCAACAGATAAAAACATTTGGCCCTTACTTAAGAAAACTCTGGATTACTTAAGGGATGCAGAGTGGTACGGTAGATAGCTCTGGGCCTTGAGTCAGGAAGACCTTGGTATAAATCTAACTTCAGATTACTAGCTGGATGACCCTGGGTGGGTCTGGATAACTTCAGATTACTTAGCTGGATGACCCCAGGTTGGTCTGAACAACTTCAGATGACTAGCTGGATGACCCTGGGTGGGTCTAGACAACTTCAGATGACTAGCTGGAGACCCTGGGTGGGTCTGGATAACTTCAGTTGACTAGCTGGATAACCCTGGGTGGGTCTGGATAACTTCAGATGACTAGCTGGATGAACGCTGGGTGGGTCTAGACAACTTCAGATTACTAGCTGGATGACCCCGGGTGGGTCAGGACAACCTGTGGCTGCCTCAGTTTCCTCAAATGTAAAATGGAGATAATCAAAGCTAGCTTCCTTTCTTCCTCCCTCCCTTCTCTCAGAAAGAACCAGGGGCATGAGTTCTCTCCTCTTTTCTCCTTTTTAATTTCTAAATTTGGTCCTTACCCTCTAGAAACATCAGCACTTTAGTTTTTTTCCTGAGGGATAAGGAAGAAGTCAAGAGGGAAGGAACAGCCTACCTGCTCGGTTCAGATCAATGAGCGTCTGGGACCTCGTGTCATCGTGAAGGCTCTTGCCACTGTCTTGCTCCAGCTGGATCTGCTTGATTCTCACTGTTTTGGTGGCTGACGGACTCCAACGGGAGCCCACACCAAGGCTGTACGTCAAGCTTCCATTCACGGCAATGGGAAGCCTTTGTTGGGTGATCTGGTATCCAGCCTGCGTGCAAGCATGGGATGCAGTCACTAGCCCAACAGGTCAAGTTGAAAAACGAAAAGCCTGGCATTTGCTTTGAATTTTTTTTTTTTAACTTTACAAAATGGTGGTACCATTTAATTTTTTAAAAAATGCTTACACTGTCTCCCCGCCCCCATCCCAACCCATACTATACTGTATGTGCGCCAGGCTACGCAAAGTCTGGTCTTCAATTTTCCCTTCCCCCAGTTTCTCATTAGGAAGATTAAAACACAGTCACCCTCTGCCTCAAACAGCAAGTGACAATAAACAGCGAGCAGCCCATTTCCCCTGCCAAAGTGCTGTTTTCAGGAATAACAATAATCCTACTGTCAGAGGACCCTAAGAGGAGGATTTATTGTTTCCATTTAGCTCATTAGCCTAAACTCTGCATCTTATTACTGGGCTCCTGACAGACCATCCTTATTAAACAGTGCCAGCTAAGCATTCTGGTCCTCAAATTTGACACTGCCGATGGCAGTCGCTACAGCATTTAGACTCATTTTGGTTTTGCTCTTTAAAGCTAACTGAGCATGTGAGGTGTCTTCCTGCCCCGGCTTCCCTTGCTCCCCTTGCCAGAAAATGCTGTGACACGTAGTGACAAGAATGCCAACTGATGTCACAAAGGCTCCTTCACCTCCTCTTGTTTCAAGTCAAACAGATGAGCTGTCTAAACACACAAATCAGCGCAAGCTTCCAGGGAAGGGTGCAAGGAGTAAACTATTGGGGACTGGAAGGATCAGTGAAAATACGTGTGAGCTTCAGTTGGACGATGAAGATTTTCCAAGTGGAGGGTGAAGAACTGTTTGAACAATTCACTTTGTAAGAATAAACTGTTCGTACATTTTGACCCAGTGATCACATTAATGTACACACAACCCAAGGAAGTCAAAGAAAGAAACAAAGGCCTGATGTATGACAAAAACAGTCAAAGCAGCAATTTTTATGGTGGCAAAAAAATAGAAACAAAGGTTTATGAATGTAGTGGAAAACCATGGGGACTTACAAACGATGAACATGACTAGGGTGTAAAAATAAAGGCATAAGAACTTAAAAAAATCTCTCAAATATGCTGCCAAGAAATTTGATTACCTGAGCTGATTGAGGCCAGAGACAAGAGAAATCCATTATTAAAAAAAAAACCCTAACTTAGATTCTTTGGTATAAAAGAGAAGCTGTCTGAGACGGGGGAAAATCAGGGTGATAGAAAAACAAAAGATAGCAATAAAAATCTATTTTTTAAAAGGGAAAAAAGTTCCCTAACCTTAGCCATTTATTCCTTTTTTTTTTTTGAGGGGGAAGGCAGGGCAACTGGGGTTAAGTGACTTGCCCCAGGTCATACAGCCAGTCAGTGTGTCAAGTGTCTGAGGCCACATTTGAACTCAGGTTCTCCTGACTGAGGGGCCAATGCTCTACTCACTGCTCTACCTAGCTGCCTCTGCTCATTCCTTTTTCTGAACCAAACATTGTTATTGTTCATAAAGACTGAGGTCATTCAACTCTTCCGAACTCTACATTTCAAAGACTCTTGATGTCATTCCCTAACATCATCTTTCCTTTACGAGAGTCTCTGATGAACAGGAGACCTTTCTCAACCCTATTCCCTCCTGTCTCTTCCAGCAAACCGCCTTCACTCATCCTTTGTCTTTAAGCTTCACCCTCCCCCCACCTTCTGGCTCCTTCCCGGCCATCCACAAACATGGCCAAGACTCTCCCATCCCTTAATCTCCTCACCAGACGCCATCAGTGAAAGGAGACGGGACTGGGGCCGCACCCGGAATTTCATCCGTATAGTTGACTCCTAGGTGAGTAAACCTTCTCTGCCTGCACAGATGGGCACATTCTCTGAAATTTAGAGGGAGTCTTAGAGAGCTGTCTGTCACACTGATAAGTGAAGAGACCTACCCAGGGTCACAGATCCAGTGTGGGTCAAAGGAGGCAGCAAGATAGTACAGTGGATTGTTAGGAAGACCTAAGTTCAAATTCTGCCTCAGACACTGACTAGCTGTGTGACCCTGAGCAAGTCATTTAACCTCTGCCTCAGTTTCCTCATCTGTAAAATGGGGGGATAATAACAGCACCTGCCTCCCAGGGTTGTTGTGAGGATCAAATGAAGTAATGATTATGAAGTGCTTAGCACTTTTCATGTCTATATACATATGTTATGTGTATGTATATAATAATATATATTATATATTACATATATAATGTACAGACATACAATCATAAAGTGTCTAGTGCATTGTAAGTACTATATAAACGTAAGCCAGCCTCATCACTACTATTTATTACATGATGATGCTGATGAAAGCCATTACTATTGTTGGTGTCACTGTTACTGTGGTTGTAACACCCTCATCTCCCTGGCTTTGTGAGGATGGCTTTCTATCCGCTCTACCACCACTGCCTCTTTCCTAGTGAAATGCTCTGAAAAAGCTGTCTGTACATATTGCCTCTACTTCCTCTCGTCACTGCCTTTTAAACCATCAGTGATCCGTAACCTAGGAGCAAATAAAACTGCTCTCTTCAAAGTTCCCCTCTTCATCACCGAATCAAATCACCTTTTCTCAATTCTCAACCTCATGGACTTCCCTGCAGCACATGATACTACAGACACCCCGCCTGGGATGGTGTCTCTTTTCTTCAGGTTTTCAAGACACTGCTCTGTCTTGGTTCTCCTCCTCATCCTCAGTCTCCTCTGTTGTTTCATGCCTTCTTTCCCTGGGATCTGCACTGGGCCGTCTCCTCTTTTCTCACCATGCCTTTTCACTTGGTGACCCTGCCAGTTCCCATGTAATCAAAAATCATCTCAATGAAGATGAATCCTAGATCTGTATATCTAGCGCCAGTCTCCCTCCAAACTAGTTTCATATCAACTACTCATTTAGATTTCAAAATATCGAGTAGGCAGCTCAAACTCAACACATTCCAAAAAGAAATCTTTCTTTTTCCCCAAAGCCACCCCTCTTTGAAACGTCTGTTTTTGTTGAGGGCACCATCATTCTTCTAGTCACATAGGTTAGCAACACTGGTGATCTCCTGCATCCATCTCTCATTCGTCCACATGTCCAATCAATCGCCACGTCTTATCATTTGTACCCACATCACATCTCTCAAACAGGTTTCCTCCTCTCCATTTAACATATCACTTTCATCTGGATTATTGCAAGATTTGTCTCCTTTTCCCAAGTCCTTCTCTACTCCAGTCTACCCTTTTCTCAGCCACCAAAGTTATTTTCCTAAAGTTCAGGTCTATGTCACTTTCCTACTCAATCAATTCCCTCTTACCTCTAGAATAGGCTCTCTATGCCCTCTAGGATCAAAGGCAAACTCTTCTGTTTGGCATCTAAATCTCTTTATAATCTGCCCCCTTCCTACCTTTCTTCCAGCCTTCTTTTATACCAACTCCCCTTTACAAACTCTACAGCTGTAGCTATTCATCACACACAAGGCCTTATCTATTTCTTGATATCTCTCACTGTGTCTCCTAACGTGCCTTTACATGGGCTGTCCCCAGGCCTGGAATGCTCTTCCTCCTCCTCAGCTCTGTCTCTTGGGATACCTGGTTTCTTCCCAAACCTAGCTCAAGCATCATCTTGGCAAGGCACTCTTCCAGACCCACCCATCTCCTAGTGACTTCCCTTTGTCTCCCCACCCTCTGCCGCCCACCAAGGTGACCTTGCACGATCTATTTTGAATACATCTAAAAACGAGTGTGTGTTTTCCTACAAGGCTCTTGAGGGCAGTAGCTATTCCTTCTTTTTCTGTGTACTCCTATCACCTAATTCACTAAGTACTTAATAACTGCTTGCTGGCTGACTGCTAATGAGTAGCAGAGTGGACTTTGTTGTCCTCTGGTTCTTGTTCATCCCCACCAGAAGTGAAAGAGCAAGACGTCTGACAGAAAACGGAGAAAGGGGAATGGAGAATCTGGGCCCTAAATGTATATTTTAAGGAGAAGGGGAAATTTTAGCCATCTAAAGCCCCTGTGCAAGCCCCTGCTTACTGTACTGCAAAGTCATTTGCTGGCCCATGGTGAGATAACAGAAACATTGCAAAGGGGAGACATCTCTACTATAAGATCTGTTCTTTAAAGGAGAGAAAGAAGCTACCACCATATTTACAAGGCTATAAGCGTGTATTTGCTACAGGGTCAACGCAATGGGCACACGATGTACTCTTACCTTATCAAGCAATTAGCACCAAAGGCTGGGTTTGAAATGAATCTGAGAACATCGGCTTCTTTCTACTCCCTGTTCAATTACAAGAAAGGCACCAGAAGCATGAGGCCGAGCAAGGAGTCGTAATCAGGGCAATCGTGTTTAATCTAGCCAAGCCTCAGGGTGCACCGGTCTGCCCTGGGGCCTAGCACAAGCCCCTGCTGGGATGGACAGCTCCCCGATGGAAACAGGAGCCCTCCTGGAGGGCTGGCCCATCTCCTACCTGGCAGAGGGGGATGCACATCACAAAGCTTTACTTACAGGGAGATCTGCGTAGAAGTAGTGCTTTCTGTCAAACAAAGACTTCTTGTTTACAGTGCAGTTCAGAGCCAGGCCTGTCATCACGGCTGCCTCCACACATCTCCTGTTGAGAACCTATAGAAATAGGACACACAGCTCTTCTCAGATCCTTCATCGGAACAAGTGTTTCTCCCACACACTGGCATACGTAGGGAATATTCCATTTTGATGGGTAGCATCTCTGGCAGAAAGAGTAGATAGCTCAAGTTCAGGAGCCAATTCTACTCAACTAGGAATCTGGAAAATTTTATTTTTAAAAAAAAAATGTGTTCAGTAAGTCTTGCTATATGCCAGACCAGGGCACTGAATCACAGGCTGATTTATTTCCCAATATCCAGGCATCTTTTCCCACTACTCAATTACCTTCTACCAAATGGAGGGAATTAAAAAAAAAAGATAGAAAAAAAATTCCCAGAAAGAGCTTAATGCAGTGGCTACTTCAAGGAGTAGCCAAGTTCAAAGATAACCTTAAGCCTGCCTCTGTCTGTCTGTCCCGCCCCCTTCCCCATCTCCCCAACCCTTTCTGCCATAGTACAGCACCAATCAAAAAAGAAGAGACGATGGTAGCACCTCAGCTGGCTGATGCAAGAAAAATTTCAAGCCAAACAAACAACTTGGTGACCAATTCAATTTAATGAACATTTATTAAGTTCTTAATATGTGCCAGGTACTAGGGGAGGTTTGGGGGATTGTTCATTTTTATATTTCAATCTTGTAGTCCATAAAAACACTGAATATAAAAGAATAGCAATATAGCCACTTGTCCCAGGGTTAATTAAAATGAGAAAATAATAACCGACATTTATATAGAGCTTTAAAGTTTGCAAAGAACTCCAGAGTTATCATGTTGGAAATAATGGATAATTCTATTAGTTCAGACACTATAAATTCTGGAATCAGTGATGACAACCTGGGCTTGACCAAAGTTGACCTTTGTACAATCAATTAAGAAAGGGGTCTGCTAAGCAAAAATAGTACATATATAACAATATTACAGAAGATTTACTTTAACCTATTTAAGAAAATAAACCATTCTTTAGGGATTTTAGCACATTCACTGCTGGAATGAAAACAGATGCTACTAATTACAAATAAAATGTTATTAATTCATTAAAGTAAGCCCTCCAGGACCTCTATTGAGAAATATTTTATAATATTTTTGAAGATAATAAAATTGCATTTTCTTTAAAAAACAGCATTCCAAGGCTGAGACCTGACTTTAGTTCAATCTTGCCTTCCCTTTATTTGATCCAAGGATTCACTGTATTTGTATTTAGATTTTTGCAAACTGAGCACTAATTTTTAAAATGGAGGACTTCTCCCTGCAAACCTGGCTAGCAATTCTTCCACGGCACAGAAAATCAAAGGCTAAGGAGGTACTTTTCAAAAAAGAATAAAAGGCAATTACTCTGTGAAACTAATGTTAGATACTGACAACTCTGATGATTAGAATACAGCATGCTAAACACTTTAATTTATGGAGAGATAGTAATTAAGATTTATTAAGTAAAGATATGGCAGTAAAACAGGCCTTTGTCTTACTGCTAACCGTAAATTTGTCTCAAAGCATGAACTCCCTCTGATTCACATTTGTAGTAAAATTGCGATACATATAAATTTTCCTTCTGGTAAATCAGATTATTCCCCTGTCCCCACTCCCCCCTCTCTCACACACTTACCTACTTTCCTTGAACCCTTTGCTTTTAACCATAAGAGACTGCAAAGATTGCTGAGTTATAATAATAATCCAATGCCCCAATTTTAGCTGCCCAGTTGAATCGGAAGGAGCTCATTTTGAGTACAGCTCTGTTGGCCCAAAGTTATTAGTTTTACCCATACACATATATATTTGAACACAGCATTGCCTAAGTACACAGGGAGAGAAAGTGACAGGTCTGTTTTCTCCTCTTCTTGAACTGTACTGTAATTTAAATTCTCATTCTAAAGAGAAAAGAGTAGGGTCTAACTGCAGGTGTGTATTACCTTAGAAAAGCCCACTGAAGGCACATGACATCATTGCCAAAGGTCTGTGAAGACTTTCGCCAAGAGTACAACTATTTTTTTCATCCAAAGAACTAAGAATTAAATGGTACATATTTCTAAATTTCAGAAATGGAGAAAGCATGGCATATTGCAGAAGACAAAGGATCTGGAGTCAGGACAAGCTAGGATCGACTCTCACCTTTGACATTTATCACCTGCGTGATCACAGGCAAATCACTTAAGCTCTCTCAGCCTCTGTCCTATTCTGTAAACTGGAGGAAATAGCACCTATATTCCCTGTGTCACAGTGTTGTTTTAAGTCCCTAATGAAATAATGTATTCAAAGTACTTTATGAACCTTAAAGCGCTATCATCATCATCATCACCACTATAGTCCAAATAACTAATTTAGATGGGTCTTTAATATTCGGACTTTCTGGGGAGCAAAAGAATCATAGGAAAGAGAATGGGTGTTAGCTCTAAATAGAAAGAGAAGCCTTAATTTGTTGAAACACAATAGAGATTGAAATTACATATGATTTCAGTATTGTAATATCTTCCCCTTAGCTGGCAAGCACCACTTCTTGCAATGATTAGTGGGTTCTCTCCCAAGGATCAGACACCATATTTCTTAATGACTCAGGAAGCCTGGACTACTTTATTTTCTATTCCTTGGTGAAACAAATTTTCCCTAGATAATGTTGTTGTCTGCTTTCCTTATGGTTGGAGAACTCTCCCATAATCAGGTGGAAAAAATGGAGTCTAACAAGCAAAACAATTCATAAGTCAAGTTAAGTGGGCCAATTTTCACCCCCACCCCACTGGGATACCTTATTTTATCCCTGCATAACTTCTAATCTGTCCTGAAAACTACCTTTAAAATTAAAAGGAAAGTTTTTAGAGTAGAGACGTATAAAAGGCATAAGAGGGAAAAAAGAAGCAAATGAAGACAAAAGAAAAGCAAGGTTTATTTCAGATAAAATTTAGAAAGAGGCAGTCATTAATATAGATACAAATGGCCTGCTTGTCTCCCTTTGCCCTGTTCCCAGTCAAAAGCACTGAATCCGTGTTTGTTTTTCTTACATACACTGACACCTGAGAGACTAGAACACAGAAACTGACTGGCCTTATTAGATGTGGCCCTATATTTGGAACAGTCAAATCATTATATGACCTGGCTTCAACTGCAGCAGATGAGACAGACTCTGCACCTGGGAAGAGTAGATGCTATTAAAGTACGTACGGTGCTTAGACACATTGATTTCATGTGTGAAAAGCTTCTCTCGCTAATGACTTTGTAGTCTTCTTCATTTTTATTTATGGGGGAGATTGTTTGTTATTAAGGTGACAGCTTTGATTACCACTGAATAGGAAGCCAAGTATTTGCGGGCTCTACCTCCTGAGCGTGTCCATCAGCGGCTTGGGAGAAAGAGAACTGGGCTGGTATTTAGAAGGCTCCCTGGATTCTGGTTCATCCTCTGCCACTAAATAACGGGGTCCTTGGACAAACTGTTTCAAATCTCTGGGTCTCTGTTTTCTCATCTGTAAAATTAAGGGATTAGACTAGATGACCCCTGAAGTTGTTTACAGCTCAAATAATTCGTGATTTGACTGTTAGCCTGAAGTGACAAAAGGTGGGCATAGAATACTAGCTAGCAAAGCGTTTGCTGTGGTGGCAGTGATAGGATTTAGGGTGGGGCCGCGGGGAGGGAGTGGTGATGGCAAATTCAGGGAAAAGAAAACCCCAAAGAGTTTCCACCGCTCTAGTAACAGTACACTCATCTGCTTGGGGCTTTCACTCCCAGGAAGGTGTAGATAAGTAACCTCTCAGAAGTAACAGACTGTAAGGAGAGGGCTTTTCAGGGAGGATAGCTGGCTATGATTATCTTTCCTTTTATGTATCCAATAGCAACTGAGGATTTTGCTGGAGGGCCCATGAGAACCACGAAGTCAATGAGGAGAGGTCAAGCTTATGCTCAGTGAAAACCTCTGATTCACCCCTATTTGGGCTTTTTTTTTTCTCTAAGAGTAGCTGGAAGGCTCTCTGGAACGTCCTTCAACAAGAGCCCAATAGGCAAATTCAGCTTTGAAAAACAAAAACAAAAACCTCAAATCTAGGTATATTATGTAAGAAGACTGCCCCGGTTTGTTGACTTTTACTTTGAAATCAGCTATCTGCCATAAACCCCATTTACGAAGCACCTCCCTGGAACTATAGATAGTTTAGGTCAAATCAGGTGCCTCTACATGCAGAGTGAACCTCTTATTCTAACCTGGAAACTGGAACATGGGCATTCTCCTGGGTTTGACTGTATCTATATTTAAGTACATCATTAAAAAAGGTGAAATCACAAGTGTGAAAAAGAGAATGGTTTTCCTCCAAAAACAAATTATTTTCCTTAATGGAAAAATAGGGTTTTTTTTTTTTAGCTTAGAAGACCTTTGTGTCACCCAAAAATCGTTTTGCTTCCATTAATCTATCCATCCCATAACCAAATGGTATCAAAAGTCTTTCCTCCCTTTGTGCTTCTTGAAGGACACCAATAATTTAAAACTGTAAACTAATTAATTGACAGATCTTTTTGTTTCAGAGACAATCATGTCTTGGTGCCTTTGGAGTTAGAGCAGGAGTGTTTACTGAAGTTACTGCTTCTCTCTCAACTAGTGACCACTCTGAGAGTATTTGTATTTGTCCTTTAATGGCTCAAAGTTCAGAGTATGAGTACCATAATTAAAGAATTAAATCTTCCCTGCATGGAGGGTGAAACGGAGGAGACTGAGCAATGAGGCAGGCAAGACAGCTGACAGTGACGAGGAAACAAAGGTTATGGGTAACTACAGGCATCTTAAATGTTTACAAGCAGCCATAAAGACAGGATTCACTGTTATGTTTTGTTTGAAATGAACAATTAACAAACGTTGCAGACGGGAACACAGTCTGGATCTTTAAGCTCTGGACTGGGAATCAAACAACCTTCCTATCACTAGTTAAATGCATCCCTGACTTTCCTGTGGCCTTGGGCAACTGAGAGAAGCCTTGAAATCTCCTCTTCTGTAACCAGGGCCAAGGCCCTCAACCTTCTTTCTGAGCATATTTTGGGTAAGTGAGCTATGACTGTGGGAAATGTTACTGATGAGTGTGAGGGAAGCAGAAAGGGAAAGGAGGAAGGGAAGGGGAAAGAGAAAGGGGGAAGGGAAGGGAAAAGGGGGAAGGGAAGGGGAAGGGAAGAGAAAAAGGGAAGGGAAGGGAAAAGGAAAAGAAAGGAAAGCGGAAGGGAAGAGGAAAAGGGGAAGGGAAGGGGGAGGGAAGAGAGAAGGTGAAGGGAAAGGGGAAGGGAAAAGGAAAGACAAAGTAGAAGGGAAGAAGAAAGGTGGAGGGGAGAGGAGGAAGGGAATGGAAAAGGGAAGAGAAAGTAGAAGGGAAGAGGAAAGGGGGAAGGTAAGGGGAGAGAGAAAAGGGGAAGGAGAAGAGGAAGAAGAAGGGAAAAGGGAAGGGAAAGGAAAGGTGTGCTGATCTGGAACCAAAGGTCCTAGATTCAAATTCCACCTCTCATAACTTGTTACCTATTTGTGAAACGTTGGGTAAATCACTCTTCCTTTCCTGTAAAATGAAGCTGGGCTAGATGACCTATAAGGGCCTTTCTGGCTCTAGCTCTAGGATCCTATGAAATAGCTGTTTTGTTATCTCCACAGGAAGCATTTTCTTGTGCTAACTGAAGTATCTATGATTCTGTTGGCATGGGGATGCCCTCCACCTGCACAGATCACACATCCAACCCTCCCTCCACCCCAGGTGCCTTAGCGTATAATACTTATGGATTGTTATGGTCTAAAAGATTCACCACCTAGTGGCCAGTCCTCTGGTGATGAGCTCTTATGTGCTCAGTAAGATACAAAGGAAGCTTTATCCAGAGTGAGACACTTGACCTATTATTTTCCTTCCTCTAAAGTATGAGTTCTGCCCTTGAGATGCCACTCCAGTCATCAGTGCCATCCTTCCTAGGTGATGAAGAGGGCCCCTGTGGGCTAGGAAGCACAAAGCTCACCACCCAGGATGCTGTACCACGGGAGAGATGGGTGTGCACTGCTTTCCCAAGGTGCCAGCCTCATCTGGACCAAAACCACAACCCCCCCCCCCCGAAAGAAAGTGCTCACCCTTGCTTGTGAGGCTCAGTGATGTGATGACAAAATACCTATCCCAGGGTGCCAAGACTGCAAACAGGACAGCATGAGAGGCAGCTAAGAAGAAAGAGCCTGACATACACCCCAAGGAGGTCAATCACAGAAAGGCCCCATATGTACCGCAACGAGCTGGGAACAAAGTGGGAAACCATCCACTGGCGAGTAACTGAACAAACTGAGGTATATGAATGTAATGGAACACTCGGGGCCCCTAAGAACAATGAATATGAGGAATTCAGAGATGGAGGAAAACTGGTATGAACTGATGTTGTGTGAAATGAACAGAACCAGGAGAACAGCATGCACAATGATTTGTTCAGTCGTTTCAGGTGTGTCCAACTCTTCATGACCCCATTAGAGTTTTCTTGGGAAAGATACTAGAGTGGGTTGCCATTTCTTTCTTCAGTTCATTTTACAGAGGAAGAAACGGAGGCAAGCAGGGTTAAGTGACTTGCCCAGGGTCACACAGCTAGTAAGTGTCTGGAGGCCAGATTTGAACTTAGGAAGATGAGTCTTCCTGATTCCAGGCCCAGCGCTCTATCCACTGTGCCACTTAGCTGCCCTCTACACAATGGCTACTATAATGTAAATAAAAAGAACATTTTGTGATCTTGATGAGGTTACCTAGTCTCTCTTGGCCTCAGTTTCCACACCTGTAAAATGAAGGGGCTATAGTAGATGACCTCTGAGTTTTCTTCCAACTCCACATCAATGTTCCTACAAGAAGAAAATGCCAGGGTGGACTGTGGAAGCAGAATTCTGCATCTACTGTTGGCCATGTTTGCAGCACCAGCTGGTTTTGCTTCATGATTTTTCTTTCTAACAAAAGGATGATGATAAATGATGGAACACGGGTAGTATGTCCAGAAATGACTGTGATATAAAAACGGAAGATGTCAATAAAAATTATTTTAAAATAAAAAAGGAATTTAAAAAAAAAACAGTAATTTGCCAAAGTAAAAAAAAAAAAAGTGATAGAAATAAAAAACATGGGACATGTTTGAAAAAACAAAAAGAAAGTAGCTGAGGATTAAAGGACAAGAGACCTAGAGCTAGAAGGGGCCTAAGGCAATTGAGGAAACTGAGGCCCATGACTTGTAACTTGTCTGAGGCCTCATGGGTAGAGAATGTTTGAGGTGGGACTTGAACCTAGGTTCTCGGACTCTATAGCCATGGAAGTAGATAACCCACTCTGCACTCATCTCATTGGCGGAGAGCCATATGAAGGGGTTTCCAAGCAAAGACAGCAGGGGACAGTGCCCAGGGCACACTCCCGGCCCGGGGCAGCACCGGAAAAGGTCATGGAAGCTACATGTTCACATCCTATCTAGCACTAGGGACAGGCAGTGGAGGGTCAGGAACCATTTCTCACTCCTTTGAGAACAGGATTCTGTGTCACTTTTCAGCATAACGCGAAGGACGAAACATTCAAAGCATCTGGGTGTCTCCTCCATGAAGCACAAGAAACCTGAGGGACAGCCCTGCCATCACTGCCAATGTCCCAGGAGGGAGGAGCTGCGGCAATTTTTAAAGCTCCAGCTCTGTCCAAGGGAGAAAAATGAATGGTGGCCAGCTGCATGATCTGAGGCTGTATTTTTATGATAGGTTCCTAGTATAAATCACCAGGACAAAGCCTGAGTCATTTGTATGAGCTCCTTGGATGCCAGAATTAAAAAGAGCATCACCATGCTCAGAAAGGCGCTTCAAAAACCCATTTGCATATTTACATCTACAAAAGACAGCTCCCCTGGACCATCAGCAATCATTTTTGGGGGTACGGTTACATCCCACTGTCTGCACGGTTCCCCTTCAGCTCTGCCACAAGTTTTTGGTGCAGAAGAATTCATAAAATAGGTAAGGTCTTTCACCATCTCTTCTAACAGTAGCTCACTGTTATTGCAGATGACATCTCACTCAAGTGCAAATTTGGGAGAAAGAAAACAGCATAAGGAGACAGAGAAATAATCTAAGAACAGACCTTCCCAAGTGTAATGCTACACTTTCACACACCACAGTGATCCTCAAGGGAGATGAAGGATGCCTGGGGAAAACCTTCTATGACTGTGAAGGGAGTGCTCTGCTCCCAGGGAGCATGGCAGGCTCACAGATGACATGTGGGAGAGATGAGATATGGAGGGAGGGCAGGAGCAGACCTCTGGTCCCATGGGACCTCAGGTCTCTGCAAGAAGATGGAAGGGCACAGAGGAAGAGAGAATACTCAGTTTCTCCTCTTTCTCTTGACTACTAGATTTATCTGCTCTTTCCAGGCTTCTTCCCTTTTTGAAATTCTTCCAAAATGCTACAGAAGGATCTGTGATTTCACTGATGTGAATATTCCTTCCAATGATGCAGATTGCAATCCATTTCTGCCTGTTCATCCTGTGTGACTCTTGTCCATGTTTTCATGCATTCACCATAAGTAAGCCATCCAACATGCTGGGGAGGGTCTTTCTGTTCTCCTGATACTTCAAAGGTACTAGTGGTGCAGGCCAGTGATCTGCATCTCGATTTTGTTGCAGAACAGTATAGATTCGTCTCCCTAAAATTTTTACAGTCCTACATTTCTCTGATGGACTTGAGAACCAGCCTTGAAACCGAAGAAACTGAGAAAACTCAGAAAGAACTGAGTTCAAGTCCCACCTCTGACACATACTGACTGTGCAACTTTGGACAAATCACTGCTCTAGGTGTTGTCAAGGTAACCCTTTAAGGCAATGTGCTGCAGAGAAGACACTGAATTGTCCTGGCAGAGGGAGTTTCTTTGCCAGGAGTCTGCACCAGTGAAATCACAGATCTAGTCCTGATCCCTATTATTCATAACATTTCTGCTGCTAATTCTTCATTCACAACACTTCACAGCCATCTTATCTCTACCAGGAGCCTCTAAACTGCCCTTTGGGTGACTCAGTGTCAGTTCTTTCAAGATGGCGGGAGTCTACAACTCAGTGCCAGACAGTATCAATGGAGGTCTACTGGTGTTAAAAAGATGACTTGACAGCTGTTGGGTGATAAGTTTAGGATTAATTAATATTACCCTATAATTCAATAGAGTATCAAAGCATCATAACCAGAACCCTTGACAACATGTCAACCATTTTCCAAGGTAAAGCTTGTAGTAATTAACAGCACACTATACTTTATCCCAGGATCTTCTTGTACTGTTCAATTCTAGGTCATTGCAAAGCAATAGGTAACATTACACTTACAAGCCAGGGAGATGAACAGCCTTCCTGGGAATCAATCTAGTCTAGCATGCTAGAGGTAAAATTTAGGAAATGGGTAAAGGAAGGAATGGCTAGAGAGAAGCAAAGGAGAGCTGAACACAGTGACTTGTGGATGGATGGAAGAGGTCTAATATTTGACTGTACTTCTTTCTAAATGCTGGATGCCACCTGTTAGGAAGGACAGCAAATAAGCTAGATAGCACGCACAGTGAAAAGCCTCTAGATCATTCTATGGGAGAATCTGGGGATCTTTCAAAGCCTGGAGTCTCAGGGGGGAAGAACAGAACTGTCTTCGAGGATCTGAAGGGCTGTTATTGAGAAATTTTGCTTTGTTCCCCTTGGCCCCCAAGGGTAAAATTAGGAGCAATGAGCAGAAGGTGCCAACAGGCAAATATAACCTAGATATGAAGAAAAATTTCCTGAGAATTAGAGGTTCCCCAGAGGTGAATGGACTGCTCTGGGAGGGAGGCAGATTCCACCTCCATTAAGGTCTTCTGGCAAAAGCTGAATAACCACTTGCCACTTGCATCGTAGAAGGGAACATTCTGCAGGTCTGAGCTGGACTTAAAGGCCAACTCTGACAAGATTCTATGGCTGCACAGGCCAGGTGCAAAGACTGTATGCTGAATTGGGATGAGGAAAAACAAGAGTAGGGTTTATGTATTTTAAGCCGCTAAGATTTATTTAGTAACATTTCTGTTTAGGATAAGTTTAGGATTAATTAATATCACCCTATAATTCAATAGGGTATCAAAGCATCATAACCAGAACATTTGACAATGTTATCCCATCTGATATCCTAGCTGCTAAATAAAATCCGAACAAGCAGAGAGCCCCCGTAGGTGTGTGCTGGAAGCCAAAAGGAAACTGAGGCAATGCATGTTATATAAGAGACTCCTCAAAATATTAACATCAGCAGCTGATTTCAATAATAAGCAAACTCTCAGGTAACTTCATGCAGAAGTCTTTCCAAAGCCCTCCCTTCTAAGAATTACATAGAGGAGCAGGCCCTGTCAGCTGCATTTTTCCTGTGAAGCCATTTAAAGAGACAAAATAAAGTAGACAGAATTCTATTTTCCTTTACATGCAGCTGTGGATACAGAAGCATTTGAGTGCATGTGTAGAAACAGCACCGAGACTATCCCCCACTGTCCCTGTTGTGGGTGTAAGAACGAGAGGAGAAAAATTAAGCAGAGACTCTTCTCGTGATTCTGGCTTTTTGTTATCAGAGCTACTAGTCCTGGTTCACAACTATGATGTGTTACTTTCTCTACATGAAGGAGATCAATTCTAGAGATTCCTATAAACCGACAATTCTGCTTGGTTCTTGTGGTCTGGGTTAGGAGGGGAGAAAGTTAAGACAGATGGGTGGAAGTTTAAGAGAGGCAGATTTTCTATCAATCAGAGCTTCCCAGAAGCAGAATGGGCTCTCCCAGGAGGTGGTAAGTAAAAACCTAGTCCCATCATGGGGAGGGTCTTCAAAAGGAGACCAGATGACTACTTGTTGAGGCTTCTGGCAGAAGGGATTCGTGCTTCAGGATGGGGACTGGCCTTCCAAGGTACCTTCAAACCTTGACATTTTAAGTTTGCAGGGAAATACTTGAATACTTCTCACTGCAAAATACTGTTTCACAAATCTCTCTCTAATGTCTGGTCAATTCTCCTGATTACATCGAGGGAAAAAACCCACTCCACTAGGGTGTCAATCTTGAGCACCTTGCTGCTTCTGATGGTTTCCAGACATTTCTGTCTGATTTTCCAGTCGGAAATTTCTCATTTCCAAGGAGGGAGGGCTGAACTCCAATTCATCAAGAAAGGAGCAGTTGGGTGGTGCAGGGCACAGTCAGGAAGACCTGAATTCAAATCCTGCCTCAAACACTTATTGCTGGGTGACCCTAGACAGACCTCGATTTCTCTGGGCCTCCATTTATTCATCTATAAAATGAGTAAATATGTGCTCCTGCAGTCCTAAGAAAACTATGTCTTAGACTCCCAGGCATCTGGAGGCAGAGTGGGGAGCTAAAACTAGGATACCACTGGGGTAGAAGGCCTATGAAGTGCTTTACTTACACAATCTTATTTAGAGCTGACAAGAGCCCCAAAAGATATACTCCAGCAATTGCTATCCCTATTTAACAGATGCAGAATCTGGGGGTCAGAGAGGACTCGCACACCTACTAAATGTCATAAATCAGAGTCAGACTCTGATGTTTCCTGACGCTTAAGTCCCCCGGCAGCTTCTCCCTTCATAACTAATAAACTGGAAGTAGTCTGAGTGACTTAGGTTGGGGTCTTCCTGCCCAGTGACTGATATTACTATGATTCAAATCTAATTCCCACTAGCTTGAAGGATAGCGATGAGCACCATATCAGTAGGTCCTAAAATGGGGAAGTCAATCTGTTTTCTCTTTGCAATGCTGGGACCTAGAGCGCTCCCAAGTCAGACTCGCTACCACTGTGCAGGAACCCCTTTGCCAGTACCTTGAAAGAAGGCACTTTACCTGACGGGAAGAAGACATGAGCTAGAAGTGGAGAGGTAACATGGGAGAGGCTTGGAGCCCAGGCTGGATGAGAACTGGGGATACTTAAAGCTTAGATAAGGGACGATCAGGCTGAGGAGAGGCTGACTTCAACTCCACAGAAGAAAAACTTCTTAACAATCAGAGGTGTTCAGAAGTGGGAAGGGCAGCCTTGGGGGCAGTGGGGAGGCCATCACTAGAGGGCTTCAAGGAGAGGTTGGAGGACCCCTCAGGAATGCTGAAGCAGGGAGGCATCTCAACAGGTGGTTATTGGCCTAAGTGGTTTGGGACCACTCCCCACTCTGGGATTCTGGTGCTGTTGGCTTAGCTCGGGGGAGGCAATGGCTCCTAGGAGGTGGTACTTTAAGAGACCTGGGTATGTCAGAAGAAGACCAGTGAGGAGCTTGATAGGTCTTACTGGGGAGATGGTTAGAGGCTCACACAAGCCAGTAGCACACACTTCCTAGGGATATTTGAGCCAGTGGAGAGGCATTCAGTCAAAGATATTTTGTAGGATCTGATGTAGGCAGGCACTAGCAAGAGAGGTGAGAAGCAACAACAATAACAATAATAACTAGCAATTACATAGCACTTCAAGTTTGTAAAGCATAAAGAGGATGATCAGAATAATGACACTTACCTAACACTTACTCTATGCCGGGTGCTGTGCTAAGCACTTCCTCAC
>CM053623.1:327612450-327631366 GCA_028646595.1 Phalanger gymnotis | reverse complement strand
CTGCTCTACAAATGTCTCCTTAAATATCTGATTTAGCTTCCATGTTTTGGGGTTAAAGATCATGCTGAGAATTAAATAAATACACAGCAAATGTTTATATCTGATGATTCCTTTTACATAACAAAACCCATTAACCCATTAGCACTGGGTTTATCCATGACAGGCAGAACAGTAGAGGTGTGTCTGACTTTATGTCAATCTCATGTAAGTACATTCAGGTTTTCACAAAAGATAAAATAGAGAGGGACTAGTCACTTTATAAAAAGAGTCACAACAAGGTCTCTTTCAAGAACAAACACCAGGGGAACATTTAAACCAGGGAATCTAAGCCTGGTGTCTGCAGACTTTTTGGAATCATGTGAATATCTGCATTTCAACATAATTGGTTTTCTTTGTAATTCTATGTATTTTATATTATGCATTTAAAAATACATAGAAGAAGGGGTCTAAAAGCTTCATTAGACCACTGAGGGGGTTCATGACACATGAAAGATTAAGAACCCTTGATTTAAATGGGTCTTATTTGCACAAAAATTTTCAAGACCATGTTTACTGCATAAAGCAAGGCATAAGTGGACTGCTTATAAATAGGCACAGTACTTGATACCACCTGTTTCTTGCATTTCTACCACAGTGGTATTGTGATTATGACTGAGATGTCTAAAATGTGCTGAGCTACTGAGGGAGATGCTGCAGAAAGCCCTTAAACACTAACTTTTGTATCATTCTAGCACAACCATGCTTTGGTTTGGAGTTTGCTTAACTCCAACTCTCACTGATAAAGACAGATCCAAAACCCTGAACCATAAGGCTGTTCATAAGGTGAGCACTACATGCAACGGCTAAATAAATAAATAAACAAACAAACAAACAAACAAATAAATAAATGGTAATCGTCTCTTCCCCCACACTGTGTGTGAGCAAGCAGAATTGATGGTTGCTGGGGATTTTTTTCTTTTCTGCACAGATAAGAGCTTCTGGAGGAGGAAGACAAAGAGCAGAGGCACTAATTTCTAATTAATTTAACTGTGGAGCAGCCTGATTATCTGGAGGAGTTATCTATTGAGCACTGCAGCCTTCCAGTGTGCTGAATCTGAGCTTTCCCAATAAACAACAATAGAGCTTGCTCTCCCTTCCGATGCATCGGGGATTCGCACCCAGGAGATAGAAATCATTTTAAACAACAAAGCAAGCATGTGTGAGAATTGGAAACAAGCTCCCTGCCTCGCTGAAATCTCACCTTTTCTCGCCATGTTTTCAGGCCAAATAAAATATGCAACAAGTCGAGTACAGACTCCAATGATGGACACACCAAAGGCTGCCTTCCCTTCCCTCTCACATACACACAGCATGTGAGGGAGGGGGGATCTTTGGTGAATATTCATAAATAGGGCATGACTATTGGCAAATTAATTAATTAGGATCCTGTTGGCAGGATAATCATCTGTTAAATTAAGTAAAAGGCCTTGTGCTTTCATGACAGCTGTCGCCGTATGGATGTACTGAGTGAGGCAGCCTGGCTTGGTGGAGAGGGCTGGACCTTGAGTCAGGAAAACCTGGATCTAAATTCTGTTTCTGATACTTAGTAGTGGGGTAACTGTGCAGAGACCACACAACTATTCTAGGCCTCAATTTACTTACCTGTAAAATGAAGGGCTTAGACTGGATGGCTTCTTTGGCTCTAAATCTATAACCCTGTGATCCCTGCCAAGAAATGTCAAGGTGCCCAATACTAGTTTAGATCGAGACCTTTATGGGAGTAGGATGATAGGCTGAGGATTATTTCCAGCCTCATGATAAAAGAATGAGATTCCATAAAGCTCTAAAATTTAGGGTAAAACAAGGATGAGATTCACAGGGTTCTAAGAAAATCAAAACTTACATGAACAGAGATACACACAAAGACACATACTTAGAGTTGCAAAAAGATCCATCCAGAAAGAGACAGAGAAGATAAGACAAAGAAATAGAGATGGGGTCCACCCGCATCTCATGCCTATCTTGTGTACAGCAAGGTACAGTGCCTTATGATTAATCTTGGGACCTTCTGGGATAACATTAATTTCAATGCATGTGGTTTGTGCGATTACTGCTAGGAATGAGATCACTTCTGGGGACCTAACCTGAAGACTGGATGAAATTAAATAGAGGACCCCTGGACAAAGTTTCCCCACACCTGATCTCAGTCAAACATTGAACCCCACAGCCAGAGATTTCCTATCTCTTCAGAATCCCAGCCCTCTGGAATCTCTTCTTTGCTAAGCTAAAGTCAAAATCTCTACATTCCTCTTCAGAGATGGAGACCCAAAATGATACACTGTCACGTGAGCAGGACTCCACTTGTAAGTTAGCCCGGCTGATCCAGGCTAACGAAAGCAAGATTATGGGTCTTATCTCACTTCCTTCTGCTTTGTTCAGAGCTGCGCCCTGCACTCCTAACCTGCTCTAGCCTTCTCAAAAATGCAAACTATTGGTTGGTCACAAGGTTGCGTGGTAGAGAGAGAAGGTAGAAGAGTTAGGATGGACCCATCAGAGTCCATACACATTGTATTCTAAAAGGTCTCCTTTAAGGTTACCATATTCTTTCTTTCCTAATACAATGCTCAGTGCCTGAACAAGTGGACTAGACACAAATTCTTCCCTTGTGAAAGGTAGATGCTCTCTAAGATCCCTTGCAAAGTCTAAAGTTCTATGATGACTGTCTTGTTCACCTTGTGGTTCACTATGACCCCTAACATCTTTTCAATATTCACACACATTGATCATTCTAACCGAGACAGAAAGAGAAAGAGAGAGAAGGAGAGAGAGAGAGGAAGGGGCGGGGGGAGAGGCAGCGGGGTGAGAGAGAGAATATCTTCTTGGAGAATGCAAGGGTAAGTTTCAGGATCTTAGACCATGGAAAAGAAATTGTAAAGGAATAAGGCCTTGAAAAAGGTTGGCGGGGGGGTCCTTTCATCTATGCCTCAAACATTTCCACCCAGTCTACCTCATTCCTTTTCTCACTCCTATGACTTAAATAGGTATACTAATTCTTTAAGATAGTTAAATTATAATCCCAGGATTTTAAAGCTGTAAGAAACCTTTCAGACTAGCTAGCTGAAGGGTTCCTAACCATTTTTTGCATCATCGATACCTTCAGTAGTTGAAATTCAGGGACGCATTTTCAGAATGTTCTTAAGAAACCAATGGTCTTCCTCTTCTTTTGAGCCATCCTATGTAATCATTTAAAATGATAAGGTACTCATCTGATCCAGTGAACTACATAAAATCATGCAAGTCAAGGGGTTCAAATCTCCAAGTCCACTTTAAGGACACCCATGACACTTTTCTAGCTATTGAGGATAGACATATCTAAAAAGACACCAAGTATCTGATAGAGGTGGCAGATGAGCCTACAGCAAGCAGCAGGGCTAGAGAGAGTCACTGGTCCAAAAATATTGCTGAATTATTAATGCATATGATCAAAAATGCAGAGTAATGAAGCACTTAAGGGTTCTCTTATCACTGAGCTTATTTAGGTTAACAAGACTCAAATTGTGAAGGGATACTTGTAGGGCTCATGGCCAAATCAACCCACCCATGAGGTCCCCTTGCCATGTGGGAATGGTACTTAATGAAAAGGAAAAAAATTGTTCCTAAGCTGGAAGAGAAGATTGCTCAAAAGCAAAAGTTACCCCAAAAGAAATTTAAAAACAAAAACTTATGGCATGAGAGTAAATGTGACATTAGCATGCAAATAAAAGGGAAATTTGAACATTTGTTATAGTAAAATTTTAAAAAATTAACCAATGATCATGAAGTACAATTATCAAATTACTAAAAAAAAAAGAAGTTCCCAGATCCCAGTTTAAGAACTGCAGGTCTAGTCCAACCACTCTCACTTCACAAAAAGAGGAAAATAAGGCTCGAGCACGAATGACTGCTGAACTTGTGGTAGAAAAAACAGAAGCAAAGTGAGTGCCCATTAATCAGGGAATGGCTGGACAAATTGTGGTATATGAATGAAATGGAATCTTCTTGTGATGGGAAGAAATAGTGAAAATCAGGAATTCAGAAAAACATAGGAAGATTTGTGTGAACTGATAGAGAAATAAGGAGAACCAGACCAATTTACAGAAATGACTACAATGACTAGTGTGATTACTAGATCGGACATTTTGGTTTAACTGGTTTTCTTTGATATAACTGAGGGTTCAGTTTGGACGTGCAATATACGTAGGCAAGACTTCCAGAAATGATTGATATTAAAAGACACAAAAAATGAACTTTTTTTTAAATGAATGGTTAAATGACTTACAATGAGCCACATAGCCTAATTACTGTCAGTCTCTTGGCTCGCCATCTGGTATTATTTCTACTCTACCATGATGATCACTTTAGTTCCATGGCAATAAAGTATCTTTTTATAGTCCTAGTTCCTAGCCCAATAAATAATGTTCAAGGAATGTTCTTAGGGACTAAACAGTACTTTGAGTATTAATGATGATTTATTTGCATAGCCCTGGATATCTGTGGCCTTTTCATTCCATTATGCACATGTGCACGCAGGCACACACACACATTCTCTCTCTCTCTCTCCTCTAACATGATTCACAGACTCAAACCAGCTTCCCCCTACTCCAAATCCTTAGTAGCAACAAAGTGTTGACAATGCATAATCTGATTTGCTATAAGTGGTTTCTTGATTTTAGGGTCATTCCTATTCCCAAAAAGGAGTATCATTCTACAGCTGACCTATAAGGTCAGATGATAGATGGTGTCTTACCGTTATCAAAATATCACCAATATCTTTTAAATCAAGCATGAAAAAAAGCCTATTATGATAAACATCATGGGACTGAAATTGTTTTGTTCTAACAGAATGCTGTAATGACTGTTAACAGCTCACATGTGGAAACTTGCTCTCTTTCATACAAGCCCATCTATCTGCAAACAGGCAGATCAGCCCTGACTGAATAAGAAAAGCTTAGGGCTATTCTAAACCATTAATATTCTTGGCTTTGACTTCAGAGAAAGTTGGATAAACAAATCTCTGCCCAAATTGGAATAGTTCTTCTGTTTAGAAAATGGAAGAAGGGAGGGGACAATAATTCTTCCCCTCTCCCTCCCCCCACCACTCCCTTCCAAAAAAAATTGGTCCAAAGTATCCATCAGCAAGGCTGTATTGAGAAGTGTTACATGGTTATGAGCCAAGTTTTAAAGAACAGAGAGACAGAATATTAGTGTGTCTGTGTGTGTGTGGTGGTGGGGGAAGAGCAGAGGTGTGGAAGGGATAGAAATGGGTCAAGAACACAGGAACACCAATTCACATTCATCCTGAATCTCCAGAGCTGACCCTGGGGTGTCACCTTGAGCTATGAGTAGCTAGGTAATGACTGAAGCAGACAGCCTGCAGAGGAGACTCCGGCTGGTAGACACACGCTCAGCTCGCAGATTACACTTAATTGACCTACATCAGGCACAAGGCAAAGGTAGGAGTCTCCTTGTCGCTTTATCTATAATCCTCAGGTTACTGCCTTGTGTCAGCACTCCTTTCGATGCTAATTTTAACCATATTTTTCCTAAGTGAAAGTATTAGGTTGTACACCCAGTGGTGCCCAGTGAGATCTGCCCCAGGTTCCATATACTTCTAGAGAAGGCCCAGAAAACCCATTGGGGTCTGGCTGGGTGGGATTTATTTAAGCAAACCACTTGCCTTGATAGTAATCATCTGACTCCATCCCTCTTTTCTTTAAAACTCAGCTTGATGCCAGTAAAATACATTTTTGTGGTTGGATACTTTAGACCAGTCTCTTGTAAAATTTACATCTGTCATAGTTTTCTTATTTGTTTCCAATGTTAGACTGATAATGGATGTCAAGTCATGGAGCAGCTATTCTATGAAGACTTATAAAACAATTGCAATGGATTCTATTTTCTATTTTTATTAGTATTTACTCATCCTCCGTTTGAATTTTTTTGTAACCCAGACAGATTTCTTTGAGGTCTGGGCTTGTGTCAACTTGTACAACTGTTAAAGCATACACTGGATGATGGCTGCCGAACAAAACACTCTTGTATCTGTTCTCCAATCTCTATCCTGTTGTAGTCAGATCTATAATTTTCATATTAATTGATATATGTGTAATGATTTTGCTAACTATTTAGATTTGTTGTTGTTCTTCTAGTTTCCAGGAGACCCTGACTTGGAAGCTGAGGTTGCAATCAAAGCAATCAATCAAATCTCCTAACAATTCCTGCACTTGTAACTACCAAGTGAACCGAACTGGGTGCCTCGCTTCTGCTCCTGGCCATGCTAACCCTGGTTCTGTGCCCTGCTGAACAATTACAAGGCTCAACAACCCTAATGACTTGGAGACTGCGGTTTTAACGCTTAAAAACCCTACCCTTGTCCTAAGTGGGTGAGCCCCCTTTCTTAGGAAGGAGGGCTTCGCCTGCAAGCTGTTTCCTTCACTTTGAAATTAAACTTCTGTTTGATTCCTGACTCTCCTGTCTTTAGCCTGCTGTGTTCACTTCTGGCCACCCACAGGTTGGAGGCTGGTTTAGTCCAGTGACAATCCTTAATTAACCACATGCCCTTGGACAGGCCACTTTAGTTCTCTACACTTCTGTTTCCTCAGCTGCAAAATAAAAGATCTGGACCACATAAATTTCCACCTCTAAATCACGGGATACTATGAGTTTTTTTCAAACTCAAAACTATTAAATAATTTTGAGTGATTATAAATGCCAGAAGAGAACTGGATTTCTTTTTTTTAATGGGCATCATCTCAATTTTAAAAAACTAGCATCATTACTGACTCTCCATTCTATAAATATAAGAAAAGTCTTAAATGCGTAGAATAATAGACTCAAACATTACAATTTTGTTCACAGCCATTAGGAGAAAATAAATTACTTACCGGCAATGTTCCAGGGAGGGAAGCATCAAAAAAAGAAACCAATGAGTTAGGGGGTGCTAAAAAGGTAACTTGAGATCTGGAGAAAAGTTTTGAATTGGAAGAGATCTGGGCATGAATTTCCAGGCCCACCACAGCTGCCCACTCATGTGCACTAAAGGAAAAAAAAACAAACAGCAATAAATAGATTTCTTACTGTGCAGAAACATCTGAGACCACCAAAACATTCATCTCCTACTTGGATTTTAACTCAGTAAAATTTTATGTCCTTGCATATAAAACTGTATTCTATTTTACTGGTGACTAAATCAAAATTAATCTATAATGAAAATCTTGCAACAGGACTGGGGGAATAAAATTACTTTATTACTTATCATTAGGGAAAGGCCCACTGTACAAACAGGAGAGTGATAGGGGAAAAGAACAATTTGGCATCCTAAAGCAATTCCTAAATGGATTCTACATGTCAACTGCCTGGCTGACTCTTCAGCCAGGAAGAAAGTAGCATTTTCTAAATTAACTGCACACTGTCAACTAATTATCTGTAAACTGAGGAAGGGGGACCTAGGGAACAATATTTAGAACTAACATAACCATCAGGACCCTAGAAATACAGGAACAATTAAGAATTGTGCCAGATCTCATAAAAAAGAAAGGTAATTCTTGATCATTTTACAGATTCACCTTTTTAAGTCTTATAAATATGACTGCTAAATGGAACGGAATGCATAACAATTAATTTACTCTGAAATCAAGGTCCCAATAGAATACAGGAATAATTGGTGATTTCAGTGGTGGGGAGCTCTCTTTGAGGGAACTCTCTCTGCTCGTTCTTAGTCCTTGTAGATAAGTCCTAGCAAGTTATCTGAAGTGCACTGAGATTACATGATTCACTCAGGGTCACAGTTATAGTAGGTGGCAGAGAAGGGATCTAATTTTCTTAACTCTAAGACCAGTCTCTGTTATGCCAGACTGGCTGCTCCGATGCATAGAATAAGATGTATCCTTTTCTAGTGAAATATTTTCCTTTGCTGAAATCTAATTAGATGTTATCAGGGTTATCCTTTCAAACCTCACTGGTATCAAAATGTTAATATCCTAACAACCTCCCTTATCTGGGTCACTTTTATCTCTCGCCCAATATTCATCATCTTGGAATCAGAGGCATACTGGAAAAGTTCCAGTGTGTCACCTTACAAAATCTCTCTGTACTGTTAGGGTCTTTCTACTCTTTTTTTTTTTTTAATGTATCTTGGTGAATTATCTAGACCTTTGTATACAATTAATTCATATGTACCAATGGGATCCTGGGTAAGTCATTTCATCTCTCTGGCCAATCTGATTATCTACAAAATGAAAGTTGAACTATAAGATCTGTAAGGGTCCTCCACTTCTAAATCTCATGATCCTACAAGTTCAAATTTTTTAAAAACTATTTTTAGATTGAGCCGCACAGCCAATAGGTGTGAGAAATTACAGCTGACTGGCCAGAAATTTCCATGTTCACTGTAACATCCTCCTTGTCTTTTGAACAATTTCATCACCCCAGAGAAAAGCAAATGTACTTTTCACTTCCAATGAGTTACCATCATTTAAGAAAAGAACAGAAACTGAAAGTCCGTGTCTAATTCTATCTTCCCAGAACACAATGATTTGGTTCTTCCATTTGGAAAGCTCAGGTAGAAATTTAACAATTCTAACAATTCACAAAGCACCTACATGCTTATGGGTCATTTGGTCCTCAAACCAACCTCGTGAAGAAGGCAAAGAAATCATTCTAATTTCTACTTTGCAGAAGCGGAAACTGAGGTCTGGAGGGATTAAATTATTTAATCAAGGTCATGGCTCTAGTAAAGAGCAATAGGGACTGAAATTCAGGTCTTATGACTCCAAGGGGACAAATAAGATAATGCATTCAGTTCAACAAACTCTTATTGCGGCTTATTGTTATAGTGAACCATAGAGATATAAAGATGAAACAAGAAATAGTCCATCTTCAATGAGCCTAATCTCTCAGTTCCTCTGGCAACCCTTTAAGGCTGTAAGTCACAGAGCTGGTGTAAATCTGTACTGGTAAAAGGATTTTCCCCAGTGAGAGTTCCGTTTATCAATGAAATGACAGATCTGGTCCCTGCCAAAATTGTGCAAGGCTCTATGCTCTTGTACTAGGGATACAAAAGACCCCTTTCACAAGAAGGTCATGCTCAAAATTTGTAGTCAAAGACTATCTTTTCAGTGAGATTTCAAATGGTCATAGGTAATAGCCAGGGGTCTAGTATGGTACAACAGAATGACTGCTGGGTTTGAAATCAGAGGACTCTATTTCTGGCTTTGCCACTTAGTACCTGGATCACTTTAGGCAAGACATTTAATCTCTCTGGGCAGTTACTTTATCTGAAAAAACTGGAACAGAAGATCTACCTCCCAAGTCACTTCCAGTTATCAATCTTCGATCTAGTATAATCTAGTTCTTAATTTTTTTTCAAGTCTGAGCTCCCTTCTCCCGCTTTTTAGTATTAAAAAAAATTCAGAGCCTCACATATGAAGGTAGTTGTACTACTGCTATCTACTGAGAAGATACACGATAAAAAAACCCCCTACTATGAATTTAACAATGCTTTAAAATGCATTTGAATTTTATTCATCATAATAGCATCTATATAAATTTGAAAAATAATGATATTCGTATTTGGGACATTATTCAGTTTACATTAGGTTTCTTTACTTATCTTCAGATTCATTTATCGATTCCTTGATCGGTGGTCTGAGGCCCATAGGTTGGAAATCTCTGGTCTAGTCTAATCTTCGCATTTTATAGATGAGGAAACTGTGGCTCTGAGAGGGTAAAAAAACTTGCCCATGATCACAAAGGTACTAAGTACAACAATAATCTACATTCTTCCAAAAAACCTTAACTGCGTCCAAATGCTTCTCTGCTTTTAACTCCTGCAGATAATCTTCAGAATCTTCAGAATAATTCATTTGGTCACTAAAATATATATATAATTTAGTGACACTGTTACTCAATGATTAAATCAGTCTTCCCAAAGCCTATAAGCCGCTTGAAGTCAGAGACTAAGTTTTACACTACTTTTTATCTCCTACACAGCACCAGTATAGTGCCTGGCACACAGCAAGTATCCAAACGGTCAATGATTTCATTTTGAAAGATGTATCATGGTGTAGGGGAAAGAATACTGGGTTTGGAATCAAACGACCTGCTTTTAAACCCTAGCTCTGCTTGCTACCTGCTCAAGTCCGGGGCTAAGTCACTTCTGCTAAACTCCTACATTTAGATGTGCCAGTGACTCTTGCATACTTAGAACCTAACACAGTGCCTGGCACATAGTAGGTGAATAACAAATGCTTGTGGATTGGCTTACCTAGTCTGGCCAATCCCCTCACTTGACAGATGGGGAAACTGAGGCACAGAGAAGGGAAAATCCAGTGCCTGGCATATAGCAGGTGAATAACAAATGCTTGTGGATTGACTTACCCAGTCTGGCCAGTCCCCTTACTTCACAGATGGGGAAACTGAGGCACTGAGAAGGGAAAATCCTGTGCCTGGCATATAGTAGGTGAATAACAAATGCTTGTGGACCGACTAGTCTTAAGAACTCCCTTATTTAACAACTGAGGAAACTGAGGCAGAGCCAAGATTAGAACTCAGTATGCAGACTCTGCACTGTTTCCATTGTTTCTCTCTGGTAATGTCTCTGCACGTGGTTGAATTAGATTTATTTCTGAGCTTTCTTCTACAAGCTCGGATCTCTCGGCTCTGTCCCTTGCCTCCCCCCCCTCCGCGGTGTTCTGAGGTCCTCAGTTTCCCCATCCATAAAAGGAGCCCTCCAGTTCTGTTTTGGGATCCCCGGGGCTCCCAGTGCAGTGTTCCCCCCACTTCGACTACAACCTTTTCTGATCTGGCTGCTATAGGGTTAAGAAGTGTAAAGCCGACCCCGCCTCCTTCCCATTCCCGCGCCTACCCCACTCTGGGCTCGTCTCCAGAACGGGGTTCTAGAACGCGTTGGGGGTTCCCACTTCCAAAGCCGCACCGACCCACGAGGCCGTGAAGGGGCCTCGCGACAGAGTACCCCAGGGTGGAGTAACGCGGCGGCGCCCTCCCGCCCCCCGGCAGCCCTCCCAACTCCCCCCGCCCCAGCGTCCTGGAGCGCGGCTTCTGTACCCCGGCCTCGGCTCCTGTGCCGCTGCGGAGCTCCGCCCTCTCACCCGGCCCGGAAGGGGCTCGGAGAAAAGCGCCCTCGGGCTGCGGGGACCAGAGCCCAGGGACCAACACCGTCTGACACTGGCGCATCGCAGCACGGGCGCCGCCATCGCGCCTCCGAGGCTAAATCAGGTGACTGCTTTCTGGGCAGCAGCCGCGGGGCTCCCTGGGAAGCGTAGTTCCGGAAGTTTGGAGGCAGGCGGAGGAGGCTCCCAAGGGAAAACTACCGTTCCCGTCGGGCATTGCGGGGCGGAGGGGACCAGAACGTGGGGGAGGAGCTGAAGTGGGTCTGCAAGTGCTTATTCGTGGGGAAGACTGGCCGACTTAGCTAAAGAAAGTAACTAGGCAAACTTTAACTCAATTCAGTTCAATTCACTTCAGTACCAGTTGACCCAGATCCTACTTTGTACCGGCCATTGTGCTAAAAGGCAAAAGTGTCCTGGGGGTTGGATTGGTCCATCTGGGCAAACTCAGGACTGTGCCCCAATTGCTCCCTGGAAATTTCTGTGGACTGCAAGGGCGTGTGTGACAGCATTTATTTGTCGTTGTCTTCCTTCTCGAAGAGGACCAAAATGATGTCACTGCATTGGGGGTCACCTTACAGTGTGTCTGACTATGGCTGACGAGACCACTGGGGGTTGGTTGGTTGTTGTCCTTCCTTCTCTAAGAGGCCCAAAATGGCACCGCTAGGCTAGAGTCAAGTTTCAGTGTGTTGGACTATGGCTGATCAGACCAACATGAGCTCAGAATGCTCCACCACTGGTTGGGCACAAATCGTCTGTGTGAACATTTGGGGTGGATGCTCTAAATTTGTGTATCCTGCATTTCCTCTCAGCTGTTTTACTTCTGCTTTGCTTCACTCCAGTAAAAGGTGTATCCAGCTCCAACTTCAGTAAGCAGGCTAGGCTGACCAAACTGATGAGACAGTAAGAGCTTGGAAGACTCTTCTTCCACAGATCCAGCACAAATAGTCTATATGGACATTTGGAGTGGAGGTGGCTCTAAATTTGCCCATCTCGCCTTTCTTTTGAGCATGGTACCTTCTTTGATGTGGGCACACCATGCTGGGTGGCTCGGTACTAGTGTCTTCCATGTCTAGCAATGGATTCCAAAGTTTTCGGAGAGACCTTGAAACTGTCCTTGTATAGCTGCTTCAGATCTTTGTTAGTGCTTGCCTTGTGTGAGTTCTCCATAAAATAGTTTTTTTAGGTAATTGTGTGTTTGGCATTCAAACCATGTGGCCAGCCCATCAGAGTTGCACCCTCTGCAGAAGAGTGAATGCTTGGCAGTTCAGGAAGGACCTCTGTGCTCAGTACCTTATCTAGCCAGGTGATCTTCGGACTCTCCCTAAGATAATTCAAATGGAAGCCATTCAGTTTTCCGGTGTCCCACTGGTATGCTGTCTAGGTTTCATAGACATACAACAACGAAGTCAGCAAAACAGCTCTGTAGACTTTCAGTTGGTAGGCATTCTAATACCTCTCCTTTCTCATATTTCCTTCGGAGCCTCCCAAACACTGAGCTAGTTCTGGCAGTATGTGCATCAACCTCATCATCTGTGTGTACATCCCTGGCAAGTTTACTGCTAAGGTAAGCGAACTTATCCATAGCATTCAAAATTTCTCTGTTTACTATAAGCAGTGGGTTTTATGTATGGATGGTGTGGTCTGCTTGGTGGTGAACCACTGTTTTCTTGATATTAGTTGTTAGGCACAAGCAGCAGAGTGTAGGGGTGTCCAGAGAAGACTAGTACCTCTGGTGTGAGGGCTATTGAGTCCCTTTCAGGGCTACTTTCCACCTTTGGGGTACACCTGATTCCCCCAACTCTTACCTGTAGCTCCAAGCTATGGTATGCATAGTGGCCATACTCTGGTGAACTGTTTCATCAGACAGGCTAAACCATGTTGAGAGGGTCTGAAACCCCATTGATGAGTTAGGGGGATGTCTATCTCAATAATGTGAAGACTTCCCCATGGCAGATTAGAACAATTTGTTCCAACTTCAGTGAAGGTGGCTGAAGTGTTTAGAGCTTCGTTAAACATCAAAGATGCCAAGGTCATCCACTATATCCCGCGTCATCACCAGTTGTCTTGATTTTTGTCTTACCAGTGGACTTTTATGACTCTGGAAGAGAGAAAGAGTCTGATGACTTCACACAAGTCTGCCTCACTTAAATCCAATTTATGCCCAGGTCAAAAGATATCACTCATACCGTTTTACCATTTTTACCTATCTCAAAGTCCTGTTGTGACAGGCGAGTGATAAAGCAGCAGGTGTAGATACACTGGGAGCTGTAGTGTATGTACAGGGCTGTAACCTTGTGCATAGGCAACACAGGCCACAGGGCCATCTTCTCACCAGGCTAAAGCAGCAGTGAGATTTGGCAGTCCCCTGGGTTTCTGAGCAGCCTTTTTTAGGGACCATACTGCTTACCTACTGGGAGGAATAAGGGGCTAGAAAAGGTGCCCTAAAAATGATCTGTTTCACCCAGCCCTGGTCTTCTTACCGTGGCAGGTGGTCGAAACCCAAAATGATGTACAAAAACTTTTGTGAAGATGATTCCACTCACCATCAGTACGTGGAATATGCTCGTGCTTATAGATAACAAGACATCAAATAGACCTGAAAGATGAACAGCTCTTGTGAGAGAACTCAGCAGGTATTGCATCCAAATAGCAGCCCCGAGCGAAACAAGGCTGGCAGATGAAGGCCAGCTCACCGAAGTCGGAGCTGGATATAGGTTTTTCTGGAGTGGCCACAGTGATGGGGAGCATCGTGAGGCTGGCATAGGTTTTGCAATCAAAAACTGATCTAGTCAATATTTATTTAAATAGGTGATGAAGAACTAGGGTTATTTGGCAATTTAGTATGACAGGGTAAACCATAAACCTGAGATTCTTAACCTGGGATCTGTGAACTTATTTTTTTAAAATATGTACTTTGACAAATATATTCTAAATATATTACTTACTTTGTTATGTATTTCCCAATGACATTTAAAAAATTTTTAACATTCATTTTTAAAAATTTTGAGTTTCAGATTCTCTCCTTCTGGCCCTTCCCTCACCTCTTCAGAAGCCAAACAATATGATATGTATGAAGTCATGCAGAACATGCTTCCATATTAGCCATGTTGCGAAAAAAATACACACAAATGAAAAATAAAGAAAGTGAAAAAAACATGCTTTAATCTGCACTCAGAGTTCATCACTTCTCTTTGGAGGTAGATACCATTTTTCATCATGGGTCCATGGGTCTGTCTTGATCAGAGTAGCCAAGTCTTTCACAGTTGATAGCCAAGTATTGTAATATAATTGGTTTCCCATGTAATCCTATGTGTTTTATTTTATGCTCTTAGAAACATGACTATGACCAAATGAAAAGGGGTCCCCAGTCCATCACTAGATGGGCAAAGGGTCCAGCAAACTAAAAAGGTCTAGAGAGGTCATAGAATAGATTTAGAGCTGGAAGGGGATTTGGAGGCCCTCATGGCTAACCCCTTCATTTCATAAATAGGAAAATTGAGTTTGGAAGAGGTTAAGTGACACATGGTTTATAAGTAGCTGAAGGAAGATTTGAATGTAAGTATCCTTTATGCCTTGTAACTTTGGGGAGGAGGAGGAAACAGTCCTGAACTATGGCAGTTAAAAGAAGTGATAGCTTCTTGGCTGCTCTCTCTTTCCTTTGACACCCTAGGTATCATCACCTCACTGTAAAACTTCCAGTGAGGGGAGAGGATGGCTTGTCTCCACCCCAGCGTCATGATAACCATGCCCTTTTGGTCGCTAGTACAAAGGGAATTGACTAGACAAGCTTGGGCCTGCATCCCCATTGGCTTTTCCTTCTTTTGTCTAAATTCTTTCCTGATCTTAGGTGAATGACTACCTCTCCTGAGATGTATGTGTACACATTTGGAGATGACTTTCTGAGGCTGAGAGGATCAGAAATCCTGGGTGCATCGAGTAAAACTAAGTGGTGTTAAGGAGAGTTGCTTCATTGGAGAGAATGACTACAAGCAAGAAGAGGATGGGCCTTTTTACCTGCAGACCTAGACCAGGAATTGTTTAGACAATGTTGAGCTGAATTGTAAAATGTCATCGGTAGTCCTGCAAACTGCTTTAGGTTCTGATGGTTTACATTACCAGTCTCTCAGTACATTCTAACAATAGTCTTAGGTTAAGTTGCTGAATGGGTCCTGTTTTGTTTATTTTTGTCAAATTTGTACTTGTAGCTATTCTTTTGTTTAACATTCCTTTTGTGTATAATAGGGAATAAATTACTCTCTCATATTTGATTCATATTATACGTTGAGTACCTTTTTAATGTACTCTTTTGGAGAAGCCCTAGATGTGAGCTATAATCTAAGCCCTGAGGAAAATTTGTTTGTGCGTGCAGGTTTGGGGGATAGATTTATTTTCCTGGTTCTGCTCACTTCATTCTGTATTAGTTCATTTAAGTTTTCCTAGGTTTCTCTGAAACCTTTCTTCATCGTTCCCTACAACATGATAATATTCTATTACAGTCACATATGTATTCAGCCATTTCCCAATTGAGGGGCACCCCCTCCTTAATGTCTAGTTATTTGCCACTACAAAAAAGGCTGCTATAAACATGTTTGTACTGCAGGATGTTTTCCTCTTTCTGTGATCTCTTTGGAGCCTAAGCCTTGTGATGTTATTGCTAGGCCATAGGGTATTTGCAGTTTAGTAAATTTATTATATACTATTGTATCTATATCTAAGTATATCTATATAGTAAAATAAATAAGCCACCTTATTTTCCAGGTATCTGTCTCTCTTGTGATGTTTTTCTGCCATTTTAATCCATGCAAACGATAACTACCTTACATTTGGTGTAGCATTTTAAGTATTACAATATACTTTCTTTATAACCCTGTGGTTTAGTTAGGCTAGAGATGAGTAAACTGAGATTCACAGTAATTAGGTGACTTGTCTACAGTCACACGGTCAGTGTCTGACTCAGGATTAGAACTGAGATCTTGCCTGACTCCTACTCCAGCCCTCTTTGTAACGTGTCAGGTAGCTCCTCTCCTCTTGATCTTTGAAAGTATTGAACCAGGTCAATGCAGCTCTGGGTTGCTTCCCCTTCCTCCTTGTCCCAGATAGAACAGTGCCTGTCTAAAGGCATGTGTGCCTGAGGACTGGGCAAAGCACAGCTTCCTTCCACCTTCGGCAGGGCATGTAATTGTTAGGAAGAGGTGACCCGCTTACATGGTATGAATTATTCCACCCAGAGAACAGACTGGGGAGCATTTAGAGTACTTTGGGGTTCCTATGAGCTGGGCAGTGTTTCCCTCATAACAGAGGAAGGATATCAAGCTTTGCAGCCATGTCTAACCACGAAGCTCATGTCCGTATTACCTTGGAGAATGAGAATGGTGGCGACCCTGCTCTTGGGTCAAGTTTATATGTAGCTAGAGGCAGTTTTGAACTTCAGGGAAAAGCATGTCTCCTACTGGACAAAGTGAATTTATCTCACCAGGAGGACTGTTCCAGGGAGGACGCCAGGTGCCATGACAGGGAGAGGTAGAACCCTACTACAAGGAAGGATAACTGCAAAAAGGATTCATGACATCAAGAGAGAGGGAGAAAAAAACAATGCCTGGTGACACCTGGTGGGAGCAGTGTGGAACTGCAGATAGAGGTCAACCCCTGGGATACCTCTTGGGGCAGCAGCAGTGTCCCCACTCCACCGTGGTAGGTTGTTGACAGTAGAGTGCTACTTAGGGCAGCATCCCAAATGAGCTGTGGGATGACCACAGGTGAAGGAACCTGGGTTTGGGGGATAGTATGGACTAGAAGTTTACACAGATTTTGAGAGTGGATTCTTTGGTGGTAGTGAGAAATAAAATACACAATTCGGAGTGAGATGGCCTGATTTTGCCTCTTTCTATCTTTGTGACCTTAGATAACTCATTTAAATTTTCTTGTCCCCCAATTCCTGATCTTTAAAGTGAAGGTGGGGGTGGGGATGCTGCAAGGCTGACGCTGGTAGAATGCTTGAGCTTGAGAGCTTGAGCTGTAATAGGGCTAATATCAGTTGGGTATCTATAGAAAGTCTGGCACCACCATGGTAAGCCCTGAGAAAAGGGGAGTTGTGGGGCACCAGGATGCCTAAGGAGGGGTACACCAAGTGAGGTTGGAAATGGAGCAGGTCAAAACTTCTGTGCCAGCCAACAATGGGAAAGAGATCCTAAGTGGCTGCTGCACGTCCATCCTGGGCAAGATAGAAAAAAATAAGACAAAATAGAGATAGAATTAAATTAGGGGTTCTTATTGTCATGAGCTTCTTTGACAGTCTGATGAAGCCAATGGACACCTCAATCCTTTTTTTATGAATAAAATAAAACAAGTAAGATTATAAAGGAAATCAATCATGTTGAAATGCAGTTATCAAAATATTTTTTAAAAATAAGTTCATGGACCCCAGGTTAAGAACTCCTGGACCAAATAATCTCTTAAGGTCCCATCCAGCTATAAATCTTAGATCTTTAATCTTGTGAATTGTAAATTAACAAGGGGATTTGGTGTTAATTCACCAGATTGTCATGTTTGCAGATTTTCTCAGTGAGACCTAAGAGCCCAAGAAGTGAAAACATCCCCCAAAGTATACCCAAGGCCTTTCATGTTTTAAAAATCTCTACCGCAAGAGTTATGTAAGGATTCCTTTTATCATATCAGTCCTATGGGTAAAAAGTCTTTGATGTCTCCTGATTTCCAAACATATCAAATCTCTGCCTGGCTGGCAAAGTCCTCCAGAATCTGGTCCCAACCTGCCCAGCTAGTCTTATCTCCTACTGTGCCTCCAAACAAACTCCTCTATGCAATAAAATTAATCTCAGCTTTCCCACAAACATACCTTCATGCTTTTGGTCATGTGGGCACCCCTCCCTTACACTTATCTAAGTCCTACACATCCTTGAGGGGCTGGCTCTAGTCCCAACTTTTCCGTGAGACTTCTTCTGGAATTCTACATTATTTCTTGTCTATACTACACACTCTAACATTAAATTATAACACTAAAATTCAGGTATGGCTTATTATAGTTTTGTCTTATTGGTCTTGTTTCTTCACATCATTTCCCTTCGTACACTCTTTATTCTAGTCATATTGGACTATTAGTTAATTCCCAACCTCAACATTGCATTTTCTGTCTCCAAGTCTTTATGCCTACAGTTCCCTGTGTCTTTAAGACATTTCGTTGTTCCTTCTGCCTCTTAGAATCACTTATTCCCTTCAAGACTCGGTTCGGGTGCTGCCACAAAAGAGAAGTTATCCCTCTTCTCTCACATTTTTCATGAACTCTGTCTTCTCAGATTATCTTATATGTTAGTATACATATTATATATGTATATATATACATATATTTCTTCACACTTGCACACTCATAAATATTGTATCTTGCAGAATGTAAGCTCCTTGAGGATAAGAACTGGCTTTGGTTTTTGTCTTTGTCTTTGTATCCACAGTTGTCCTGATCTTGCTACTGGACCCAGATGGCTTTGGAGGAAAGAGTAAGTCTGGTGACTTTGCACAACCTAGCCTCACTTAACTCCAATTCACTTGCAAGACATGGCATTTACTTCTTGATGTCATGCTCTGAGAGCAATCTGTGAGTAGTAGCAGCTGCCCCACTGGCCAGTTCCAGTTGTGCAATGCAACTCCTTCCTCCCTCCCTCCCTCCCTCCCTCCCTCCCTCCCTCACTCTCTCCCTCCTTCCTTCCCTCCCTTCCTCCCTTCCTTCCTTCCTTCCTTCCTTCCTTCCTTCCTTCCTT
>CM053623.1:327584801-327611950 GCA_028646595.1 Phalanger gymnotis | reverse complement strand
CGGAAAAAATCCGAAGCAGAGCCGACCCCTGTGTGGACCCAGGAGTTCGAGTGGTGAATATGATTTACGCCATCTTATTTTTTCTGTGGCCTCCTGGCCACTCTTGTGAGGCGGGCCTACTGGGCCTGGAGGCTTGTGTTCACAATACTGGAATGGGGAGGTTGGTTCGCTAATTTGTTGCTCTGGGCCCTGAATAAATTTTTTGATGCCTTCTGCTTGGAGAATTCTGTATACCCAACGATTTCGAACCATTCTGATATTTATACGATCCTTTTTGAGATCATAAATTCGGCCTTCCTACTACAGCCACATAATGAGGATTGCTGGTTTGCATGACGGTTGAGAGATAGTTAGTACTCTGATGGTGAGCCAGTGGTGTCATCTTTGCATGTGGAGCATGGTGATTCAGGGATACATATATTCAAGCCACATAAAGACCCCTGCCACTAGAGGGTGAGAGAATCCTGTACATAGGAACCTATGTACTCGATTCTACCCGGAGATGGAAACTTCCCAGGTTGGTGCCCATTCCAGCCAATCATGATTCTTGCAGAATTCCACAGCACTCCTGATGACTGTTGGGGGTATAATCTACCTGGCTTTCCATGGCCTTTTCTTTCCTTTCTATAAATAATCCCTTGGCCTCCTTCTGTTGGGTCTGGTATTTGGGAACATGTTGTTTTCCCAGTATGAGAATGTTTCCTTATCCCTCCTGTTTGTCCTTAGCAAGTCAGGTGCTCTCATGCCTCCTTCAGTAGGAATGGTTTGTTAGCTCTCTCCTGCCAGCCAAATCCATCCGTGGACTGTCAGAACTTTTACTGACAGACAGCTCTAGCTGAGACTTCTATTTTGGTCCTGCCAAAAAGGTGACTTCTGTCACTGTGGAGATGCAGAATTTTTTATTGTAGTGAACACAAACCATGTAGAAGACTTTTGTTCCAGATGAAAACAAGATTTTCTGGGAGAGGGCTTAGTTCTGTATTTTATACACCTAATACATATGTTACAAATAATTTTAGAACCAGTAGAAGAAAAAAACAGCAGGACAAAAATGGAGATTTGTCTTAGATTCAGGAAGAAATAGGTTCAAAATCTACCTCTGACATTTATGAGTTGTGTAACTAGACAAGGCATGTAACCCCTGGCCCTCAGGCAACCCCTTAGGAGGCGTTCATAGTCATTGATGGCTGTATTTATGGAGGGAGTTTTCCTACCAGGAGTTCCCTGTGATGATGAAATCATAGACCTTTTGAACTTTAAGAAAGAATTGTCAGGGAAGAATTTTTGAGGTGTCCCTTAAAGGAAGCCAGCATGAGCTAGGAAGTATGCTTTTAATAGCAGCCATAGCTTAGCTAGCATTCTTCATTCACCTGCAAATTAGAATTCAGATATCCGGCTGCCTAAGGGAGTCAGTGAATTCTAAACATCAACTTACCCCAAATTAATAGCACCTTTAGATAGTAAGCCAGGTTGGCAATAAGTGACTTTCTCTTTTTTGTTTTCCACACTAGAGTGTGCATACATAAGAAAAAAACTGATTTTAGGGTTTTTCTAAATAGCCCGAATTGATAGGTGGCATGGTGGGCAGAATACTGGGCCTGGAGTCAGGAAAGCCTGAGTTCAAATCTGGCCTCAGATACTTACTAGCCATGTGACCCTGGGCAAGTCACCTAAACCCATTTGACTCAGTTTCCTCATCTGTTAAATGATCCAGAGAAGGAAATGGCAAACCACTCCAGTATCTCTGCCAAGAAAACTCCAAAATAGGATCACAAAGAGTCGGACATGTCTGAAAATGACTAAACAGCAACTACCTCTATGTTTTAACTCCTTACTAAACTATAAACTCTATGAGGACAGAGACTTTATCTTATTTAAACTTTGCAGCTCTCTCCAACATCTAGCATGGTCCTATTTATCAAACACATCAAGCCTGGCATATGTTTATCAAGTTGAATTGAGATGACATAATTTTGTTAGAACTACATAAATCCTCTTGAGCTTCTCTAAAAACAGAAATAAATTAAAACTGAAAGTTTAAAATGCAGCAAGTTTGGCTTTCTCTAACCTGGTCATTCATATTCATTCATTTATTCAGTGATCATTTATTAAGCTCCTTGAAATAGGACTAATATCTATCAGCATTTCCTCCTTCCCTCCTATGCAGTGGTTCTAGAATCCGATCGGCTCCTGTTTCCTGACTTAGCTTCTCTCTCCTCCTCTCCTCACAACCTGGGCTAGGTGCAGGCACCTCTTCTTCCTTCCTCTTTGCAACAAGGATTAGCTTTCCCCAATCGGAGACAAAGTTGTTCCCCAGGACCTGATTGGCCCTGTCTTCCTTGGTCGAATAAAGGCATAGAAAGTCCCAATCATGTGGAGTTTGAGCCTGTTCAGCTTGGTGAGTTTCTGAAGCTCACTGAAGTCACCACATCCATGTCTCATCCTGATAACCAGATTCATTTCCATGTAGAGGTGAGGGAGGCTGAGGCCTGTGCTATTCTGTACTTATCACATATCCTTGATGTGTTAGGGCAAACTAAACCTCCTTTTGTTAACTGAGCTCCTCATTTCATTCTAACATCTAACCTGGTCTAAGAATTAAGTGCTGGTACTGGACTTTCCTCCAACATATCTATTATGTACAAAGCATTTTTAGGGATATAAAAGTATCTAACATTTGTTTCCTGTTCTCAAGGAGCACGCAACCAGACAGCAAGCTTACGGTCTTATCAGGTATATGCTGATAAGTATAATACAATTTGGTTAAAATAAATGTACATTAAGTACATAACAAATGTAAAGTGTTCTGAGATCAAACTAGAATACCATTTCTAGCTGGAGAAATCAGAGAAAACTTCATGAAGGAGGTGGCATGGCTTCGATGAGGCTGTCAACAGATAAATCCTATCAGCGTGACCCAAAAGCTATCTGATCCGTATCTCAGGCTTCAAAGGCTTCAAATTGTATTAAAGGTAATTCTAGCTTTTGCTCAACCAATTTTTGCCCCTTGTGGAAGTTAAAAAGGGTTATCGAAAGGTAGCAGAACGTAGTGAATGGATTGTCTGTTTAGAATGGAAGAGACATGGATTCTAGGCTTAGCTTTGTTCAGTAATGTCCAACTCTTCATGACCCTTTTTTTTTTTTTTTTGGCAAAGGTACTGAAGTGGTTTGTCAGTCTCTAGCTCATTTTACTGAGCAACGTACTGAGGCAAACAGGGTTAAGCGACTTGCCCAGGGTCACAAGCTAGTAAGTGAATGAAGCTGGATTTGAACTCAGGTCTTCCGGACTTCAGGTCCGGTGCTCTATCCACTGGCACCATCTAGCTGCTGAGACCTTCAGTAAATCAAGTTGTATCTCTATGTCCTAATTTCCTCATCTGTATAATGAGAGGGTTGCACCAGAATAACTCTAAGATCTCTTTTATCTTTATTGTTTAAGCTTCTCTGAATCTACTTAATTGTCTACACCTTAATAAAAAACAAAGTGACTTTGAATTCATCAACAAACATTTATTAAGTACTAACTAGGTGCCAGTCATTGTGCTAATCACTGGGGAATACACATTAAAAACAAAACCATTCTCTGTCCTAAGGAGCTTACTTTCTAGAAGGGAGGGTAGTAGCTGCTAGCATGATCAGGAAAGGCTTCACGTAGAAGATTCTATTTAAGCTGAGACTTGAAAGAAACTAAGGGTTTTGAAAGACAGAGGTGAAGATAGACTGCATTTCAGCCCTGAGGAACAGCTGATGCAAAGGCATGCTGGGGGGAAATGGAGTGCTGGCTGAGGAACAGCAAATAGGCCAGTATGGCTGAATTGCAGAACACACGGTGGGGAACAATGTGTAAGACAGGGTCAAATTGTGAAGAAACGCCATACAGAACAGTTTTTATTTGATCCTTGAGGCAGTAGGGAGCCACTGGAGTTTATTGAGTGGGGGCTGTGTGACCTGCTTAGACTTATGCTTTAGGAAAATGACTTTGGTGGCTGTGAGGAGGATACATTAAGCTGAGGAGAGGCTAGAGAACAATTTGGAGGCTATGCCAGCAGTCCAGGCAAAAGTCGGTGAGAGCATAGTGAACGAGAGCACAGTTGTGGTTTCAATGACCACAGACAACAGATTTAACCTCAATCATGTCTCACATCTCCATGTCATTACTCACCAAGAGTCCAAGGCAAAAGAATACGGCTGTGTGCGTGTGCGTGTGTGTGCACGCGCGTGTGTGTGTTTGTGTATGTGTATGTGTAAATTTATCACTACATTGGGAAAATAGACTCCAAAAGGCATGTACTTTTAGTAGAGGGTCAGTAGCATCTTTTCCATGCATAGAGACTAGAATGTTTAGCTTAGAACAAGAAGGCACTTTGTTGTTGATACTGCAGTCTACAAATCGAGGATCATTTCTGGAAAAAGCCATTTTTAGGGCCAGTTGGTGGCATTAGAAATACTTCTTCCTACTCCAGTACTCCTAAGAACCCATGGTTCCACTGGTTCAGATACTCCCCCCACTGATGTAGGTCTCAACCTTTCTATAACTTGTCATGGGGTCTTTGAGAGTTACTATGACCAACAAAATTGGCTACCAATCTGACGATGAGCCTCTCCAAACTGAGTTGGGCTGACCTTTGGAAAGTAGATATATAGTCTTCCAGCAGGCCTGTTGGAAACAGTGTTGGGAAATATGCCTGTGACAGGCTGTTGGGAGAATGGGTGTTGCTACCTTTTATTTCCCCATGAAAGTTCTAACTTGGATAAATACTAACAGAGAAAACGATTGCCTTCTTCAGAAGATTGCTTTAAGTTAAAGGAATCCATAACTTTTTCTCTTTGCATTGGATGGCAATAGAATACCTTGTACCATGTGTTTGCAGAGATGAACTACTGCCTAGGGAGCAGCCTGTTATGGCCCTGATGCTATAAGTCTTACATGGCCCACGAGTTGTAATATCTATTCAGGCTACTAGGAGCCTCAAGGGACAGCTTGCTATTTTTCTAGGCTTCTTCTTACTTAGTAATCTCACTGATCCCTGAGAGGACACAGGAATTCTGCGTAGGACAAAAGCCCCTCTGAGAGTGTATCAGCTAGATTATGAACGTCCTCAATGTCTTACCATTTAGTTGAAAGAAGATCCTCCTGAATTTCGAGCTAGCGGGTAGAGCTCTCTACAGTCTGCTTTCCTGTAAGCTATGTTTAGCATGTTCTTTGATCCCTTCTGCACACTGGGGAATTTCTCCCCCCTCTTTTTCCTTTTTGCTTCTCCCCCATCATGTATTTTGGCATAAGGGTACTTGAATTTCAAGGTTTGCGCTACAATGTGGGCACACACATGCATGCACACACAATTTGTGTGAGTAGTATCTCATTTCAGCTTTAGACATGAGAAACAATTAGGACCTTTAAGATTTAAAGAAGTGTCTGTCATTTTTATGTTGATATGATTCCCTAGTTCTAAAATATAAAGATGATGGTTTCCTTCTGAAAAGGTGAAGTCAGAAAACCATTCTTCTTCATGATACATGAATTTTTTTTGTACAAGACCTGAGACTTCTAAGATTCCCCCAAAATTACTTTGTTGTTTTTTTAAAATTATATTAAAAAATTTTCAATGAACAAAAATGTTTTTTTTTCTCCCTCCCACTTTCCCTTCCTCACTAAAAAAAAAAAAAAATCCTTGTTAACAAACATGATGACCAAGTGAAACAGGTTCTCGCGTCGGCCATCTCCCAAAATATGTCTTATTCTGTACCTTCAGTCCATCATCTTTCTTTTGGGGATAGGGAGCCTGCTTCATCACTGATCTGTAGCTGTGGTTGGTCATTGTGTTGATCAGAGTTCTTAAATCTTTCAGAGTTGTTTGTCTTTACAATGATATTGTCATACCGTCTGTACTCTTGGTTCTGCTCACTTCATTCTCCATCAATTCATCAAGACTTTTCAGGTTTCCCCAAAGCCATTGCTGTTGTTATTTCTCACTGCACAGTAGAATTTCATTATTTTTAAATACTTTAATTTGTTTAGTTATTCCTCAGTTGATAAGCACCTCAAATTAATTTGCATTTCCTTTGTATATATTTTGTATTTCCTTATCCACGTACACATTTTGGTGTGCGTGTGTTTATAGGTGGAAACCTGTTTACACTAGAGTGTTAACTTGCTCATTTTTGACTGTTTATTTTTGGTTTTGCATTCTCAAGCACGTGCTAGCACAGTAGCTGGCACCGAGTAAATGCTTAATGAAGCCTTTTGGGACTGAATTGGTGGTTTGTTCCTTCAGATTCTGAGTGTCCCACTCCTTGATGCTTCTTAGGAAACAGTAAAGTGTCTACTTGTTTGGTATAAAAGAAAATCAGAATCTGGCTTATCTCACTAGTTACTTATCTGAATCTTATTATCTCAGAATCTGGACTGCCCTGGAACTGAGAATAGATGGGGTGCACAAATCAATGAAAGCTGAGTTCGTTGTGGTAGTTCACCCTCCATGACTTGCCAGATTCAGGGTATAGTTATTGAGAGAGAATTTCATGCCCATGAAGAGGCGGGGGACTGAATTAAAACAGAGCCGCTTAATTCAGATGCATTGGCAATCAAATGATACAACTACAGAGATAAATGCAAGGGAGAGTAAGAGGGAGAAAAATGCCCAACCATCCTTGAATACTAATAAGGGAGGAATAGACCAGCTCAGACATAATTCATGTCTCCTAGGAGTCTGACTCCAGATCCTAATTCACCAATAAGAGTTGATGACTTGGCCCACTAGTCATTTCTGAGCTGATGTTTAGATCAGCTTTGCTGAGGACAAACACATTCCTTTCTCCCTTATGTGGTAGAAATGATAAGACAGAGGGACTGGATGACATGTTATTAATAAGACACAAGAAAACAAAAGTGTAAACTATACTATAGTGGCTTACAATATGGGTCTATCCAATTTAGGATTTTGGCTCAGGCTATTTTAGTTGCATTTCTGGACAGTCTCCAACTCTGTTATCTTTTTTTAACCAGAACTGCATATAGTATTCCAGATGTAGACATGCCATAGGTTTTTTTTTTCTTTCAGAGGTTGGATCAAATTTCCTTCTTCATTTACAGTAACCTTTCTAGGGCTGCCCAATATGTTGTTGGTTTTTATGGCCACTGTTACATGGGAGCAGATTTTCATTCTTTCAACAACATATTTAACTTTGAGCAAACATTTATTTATTAAATACCTTGGGTACAGAGCATTGGGCTAAGTGCTGTAGGAGATACAAAGTTTAAATTAAATAAGATCAGCTCTTGCCCTTATAGAGCTCACAGGAGGTTGTGAAATATACACAGATAATTATAATCCAGAGTAATATATCTGCTTAAGTGCAGTACAAAGTGTTATGTGAGGTGTCAGTGGGGAGGAGCTAGGAATCAAGGAAGCCTTCATGGAAGAGATGACACTTGACTCAGGCTTTCAAGTATGGATTCAATAGGTTAGGGGAGGGGAAGATATGGTATAGCAGATACCATAGACAAAGCCACAGAGGTGGACAAGCAGGAGACATTTATTAAGATAGCATTCAGTGGTTCTTTGTCCTCTTTCCTTGGTTGTAATCGAGAATTCAGAGCACATCCTTTTCGAGATATAGTTCATAGAAGCAGAGTATCATTGATTTAGAGCTGAAAGGCCCCTGAGAGGTCACTTAGATCAACCCCCCTCATTTTATAGATGAGGAAACTGAAGCCCAGAGAAATGGAGACACTTGCCCGAAGTCATATAGGTAGTATGTGGCAGAGGCAGGATTTGAACCCAGGTCCTCTGACTCCAAATTCCACATTCTTTTCTCTGTACCAAGTCCCCAAGAGATGCATGATCAGAGAAAGCCTTATAGCAAGATAGGGCTAACAAATAGATAGCCCTAGTGGTATCTGGTGCTGGCAATCATTTAAGGCCTCTGGTACAATGGATGAGCTCCTATGAAGGATTTATGAATGGATATAAACAAGAGCCACAATGCATGAGAAGGCATGAATGAGTTGCTATCTGCATGGATGAATTGGAAGGAATATTCATCTCTATGAGATCATAGATCTGTCCAGGTACAGTGGTAAACTACAGTTCATGGCTCTCCTGAAATCTATCCATGGGTTAAAAAACCCTGGTCCAAAAGGTCTAAGAATATAGAATAGCTCAAGAACAAAGTAGATTCCTGGAAATTTTGAAGAAAAATAGAAGACAGCCTATTTTTAAATGGAAAGTTGCCACACATAACAGATGTGTTTGATACATGGTTTAATATTTATTATTTTGGATTTGCCAGGACCAAAGATGTTCTCCTGGGACCTTTATCCTATCATAAGTAACTCAAGAATTATGGTGAATGCAGTTTAATGTTACCTTAAATGCATCATCTTACACTTCTGAGTATGAACATACATAAAATAAATGCAAAATCCAAGGTCACCAAAAGGTTAGCACAAATATATTTTCTTGAAATGTAAACTTCATAAGAAATGTGTGACTGGAGGGGGACCAGGATGATAAAGGTCTTCAGGAGGATGCCATGTAAAGATTAGTTGAAAGGACTAGGAATGTTTAGCCTGGAGAAGGGACCACTTTCGGGGAGGGCAGGACATGATAGCTACCTTCATTATTCAAAGGGCTATATTGGGAGCAAAGGAAGAATCAAAGAAAGTATAAAACCTTTGCTTGAGGTGGTACGGATAGCACGATGACTACTGAGAGCGAGAAAAGGCAAAGCTGCTTAAATTTTATTTTCTTCCTATTTTCTCTGCTAAAGGAGAAAACACTGGAAATAGAATAAAAATGACCAACAGCGAATTGATGTCCAAGATAAGTAAGGAAACAGTGAAAGAATACCTAACTACTCTAGAAGAATTCAAGTCACCCAGCCCAAATGAACTATAGCCTTGAGTGTTAAAAGAACCAAACGGTGTGATTCCTAAGATTCTAGGTGACACAGAGCTGAAGGATCATGGGAAAAAGGAGGGGTACCACATGATTAGAAAAGGGCACGTTTTGTCCCAACTCCCCCAAAAGAGAGGAGAACAGAATCTACAAAGTATAGGCCAGTGAGCTTGACTTCAATTCCTGGGAAAATTCTGGAATAAATCATTATAGAGGTAAACATCTACAACAGGCTGTGGTGATTACAAAGAGCCAGCGTGGCTTTATCAAGAACCTGTCATGCCAGACTAACCTCATTGCCTTTTTTTTGGATATGATTACTAAAGCAATAGATGAGGGTGAATTCTATAGATATAACTTGCCTAGATTTTAGCAAAGCTTTTGGGAAAGTATCTCAGACTATTCTTGTGGAGAAGATGCAGAGATAAGGATTAGATGATAACATAATTAGATGGATTCTTACTAGTTGGACGACTGGACTCAAAGAGTAGTTGTTAATGATTGTTAATGGTTCAATGTCAAAGTGGCAGGAGGACTCTGGTGGAGTGCTTTAAGGATCTGGGCTTGGCATTGTTCTGTTTAAACTTTTAAATGATGACTTAAATAAAGGAACACATGGCATTCTTATCAAATTTTGAGATGATAGAAAAGCTGGGAGGTATAAACAATATACTGTATCACAGAGCCAGGATCCAAAATGATCTTAACAAGCCAGAGCACTAGGTTAAACCTAATAGAATGAAATTTAATGGGGATAAAATGTAAAGTCTTGCAACTTAACAAGTATTTGCAGGAAGTATGGTTAGACAACAGTTTTGAAAAGGATTTGTAAGTTATAGTGGAGTGCAAGTTGACTGTGTTGTGGCAGCCAAAAAAAAAAGCTAAGCTGGTCTTAGGACAGGTTAAAAGAGCCATAGCTTCCAAGAAAAGGGAAGTGACAGTCCTACCGTCCTCATTTTGAGCATTATATTCAGTTTGGGGCAGCACTACTTAAAAAAGGACATTGACAAACTAGAAAGTATCCAGAGGGGAGCAATCAGCATGGTGAAGGGCCTTGAGTCCATGCCTTGTGAAGATTGATCGAAAGAATTGGCAATATTTATCCTAGAGAAAACGTGACTGGCATGTGGGAGGGACGCTAGCTGTCCTCATGGTTTTTTTTCATCATTTGAAGGGTGTCATTTAGGGGAGAGATTGAACTTGTTCATTTTGGCCCCAGAGTGTAGAATCAGGACCAAGAGGCAGAAGTTGGAAAAGACTCATTTAGGCTTGATGTCAGGAAAAACTTCCTAACAATTGGAGCTGTCCAAAAGTAGAACGGGCCACTTCTGAACATGTCAAGATCCCCTTCTTCGGAGGTCTTCAGGCAGACACTGGATAATCACTTGTTGGGTACATGCCATAGTGGAATTCCTTTCATGCTCAAGTTGGACCATATAGATGCTGAGGTCCCTCCCAGCTCGTAAATTCTGTGATTCTGCAACCCATCCTCATTTCCATCCCTTCTGATATTATGAGATTTATCCATGGAGGTTTAGCATTTCCCTTTGCAGAGAAGCTCTAGTGTTGTTTGCAAACTTGAAGATGAGGAATAATGAGTCTTGGAAAAATGTTTTGGCATTCTTTGTCCTGAAGCCCATCTACCATCTTTCATGGCACCTAGGCACTTCATACTATCATATATTTATAACTGGAATGTCCTTAGAAGACATGAAGTCCAACCCCCTCAGTTTACAAATGAGAAAACCAAGACTCAGAGGTCAAGTGACTTACTTGTCTAGGACTGCACTGAAGGGAAGGAGCAGCCCTGGGATTTGAACCAGGTCCTGACTCCAAATATATCATCTTGTAGTACATAACAAACAAACAAAAAGCTTTTTGTGGATATCTCCCAACATGCCTCGTGGAAATTCTTTTGTATAGAAGGATTTTTTCTTTCATAAAATGCTGGAGACATTTTCCTGTTGTCCCAGTATTGTTTATCTAGGCTTTTTAGGTTGTCCTCATGCCCTTGTGTCCTCCTGACCCAACAGAGATGAAGGGTGTCACTTTCAAGGTAATCATATCTCTTTGGCATTCCTTCCACAGTGTGATGGGCCAACTTGAACGGTCACCTTCATTGTGCAACTGAAAAGAACCTGTTTACAGGGGGAGGTTTTAGAAAACAAGCTTGGGTGTTTATTTCTTTCTTGGATTTCTTTAGCAGTGTTGTGTTCAGTGTTGCTCCTTCTTCTACCGTGTTGAAAGTTGTGTTGTTTTCTCATTTGCCAAGATACTGGTCTCCGCCCCCTTCTCAGTTGTCATGGAGTGGTAAACATGGTTCTTAGGCTGGCTGAAATAGAATGTACTTAAGTAAAATTATAGGAAAACCGATTAATTTACATTTACAAGACTCACATGAGACCCCATATATCTTTGGTTGGTATGGATAATGTGTGCTTTTTACATGTGATTCAGAAAAGGAAACCATCCTTAAGGTTTCTTCAGGGCAAAAACCAGACATAACCTAGATATGCCACTGCTGTCAGTCACGGTAGTACCAAAAAACTTTCCTCCTTGGACAGCTTCCTTTTTTTTACTTTCTGTTTTAAAACTTTAAAACTTAAAAGTATAGTGAGCATGTGTCAGTTTCTGAGGCCAAATGCTTCCTAAGTTAAGGCCAATCATCTCTGTTTTTTCTTCCATGTAATCTCTGACTTTTTATGTAAGGTTAAGGCTATAAGGTTTCTCTAGCGTGTGGTTTCACATCACTCAGGCCCAGATCAAGAACATTTTCCATGACCCTTTGAAAGAAAGTCAACCAGTCAGGTGCAGTTGTGCAAGGCACATCTGCATCCAAACTTTACAACATTTCCAGTTTTAACGTGGAGCTGAGCATGATCTTCCGGCCAGATCAAAATTGCCTTAAAAGGGATTTCCCTCCCTCTTCAATATGTATTTAAACTGGTTCAGGCTTTCATTTTAGGGATTCATTTCAAGGTTTAAGATATCTCCTGACAACCCAGCCTAGAGAAACAAAAGATATATCCACAAGAAGAGCAAGCCCTAAGTTTGACCAGGACAAACACCAAGCCTCGAATGATTGCAGAAATACACATCAAAGCATTTTTTTTTTTTTTTTACGGCACAGCAGGGCAACCACAATCAAGAAAAATCTTCAATTAACAACGATTTGCACATGGGACGCAGTACAGATGTGTAGGGATGGTTTAACAGAGTGAGGAAGCAACAAACAGCTGGGATTCAGGCAAACTCAAATCTTGGTGCTATTTTGGGGCCTGGAGTTAATTAATTAATTAATTTTTAAAAATGAAAACTTCTCAAAAGTGTCTGCAGTGTTAAATTCCTGCATGGTAGTGCTTTTGTAGAGGGATTTCTGTAAAATGCCAGATTATTTACGGGTTGCTAGTGACTTAAAGAGGTTACAGTATAAAAGAAAACGGCACTCCAGGGCCTTTGTGCTGGGCTGCTTGGGGTTCCCGTTAGCGTGCTCCACTTTCGAGGATTGCTTTTAATCCTCTGAAGCAATAAGGAATGTTGTGAATTAGAATTATTCGCCGATGGAATTTCCTGATTAATTTTTTTTTTTTTGCATTTGATGTTTAACGTAACTACGAGAGGGAGAGTTCAGCATGTCAACTGAGAAACACTTAGCAAAACTGACCACTTCAGATGTAGCCCACCTTCCCTCGGCTTCTCCTTCCCAGTGTCGTGTCGTATATCATCGTTATAATTTCAAAATATGGCCCAAGGCCATTCCTTGCCATAGGTATAGGGTATATTATGAAGTAGAAAGATGAGTGTTGGACGGGGAGATGGTCAGGGGAAAGAGTACTGGATTTAGCATTAGTGTATCTGGGTTCAAATACTTGTTCCCTTTGTGACCTTGAGAAATACACTTGATTTCTTTTTGGCCTTTGTTTACTCATGTGTCAAGTAGCTAGATGATCTCTAAGGTCCCCCCAGCCTGAAGTCTATGATCCTTTGATCCTGAGATGGGTTTGAGTCCCCAATTTGCCACTTACTAGTAAATAGTTGAGAAGCATTTATTAAGTCTTTACTATGTGCTAAACCTCCCCTCTGTTAAACACTCAGGTACAAATAAATAAAATAAAGACAATCCCTGCCCTCAAGAGCAAAAATAAAGACAGCCCTTACCCTCAAGAGCAGACACTAATGGGGGAGTACAACATGCAAAAAAATTGAAAATGGGGTGTAAATTAAAGGCAAGAAGGGGAGGATGGTAGTGAGGGTTGCTTACAGGGTGAGAAGGCTGTTGGGGTATAGTGGAGAAAGAAGATCAGAAAGGCAGGAGTAGGACTTAGAGAATAATGAAGGTGTGAATGTAGCTGGCCTATAGGTTCTTCTTTAAAATGGAGGTCACAGGAAAAAATAACCAGTCAGAGGTAGGGGTCACAGAGTTTAAATGATGTCATCTCAAAGGTCTCCCTTTTACTTTGAAAAAGTCTAATTTTAGGGAAGAATTTTCTTGACCCATTTTCCTTTGTTCTTGGAATATCCCATGATCCCAGACCTCAGCATTTATGGGTACTATTAAAATATTTCAAGCCCCAAATTGTTGTGGGAACTTTTGGGTCAAGTGGACTTGGGGAACACTTATGGCACACCCATGATGAGATGATATTTTCCCCTGCGGTACCATAAGCGCGAAGGCAAGGACTATTTTCTTTTATCTTTGAATCCCCGGAGCCTAGCCAAATGCCCAGCACACAGTAGGCATTTAATAAGAATTTGTTGAACTATGTTGAATATAAGGAAATATTCTCTACTTAGAAGAAGATGGACTGTGAGCATTCCACCATAACTCACGAAAGGGGTTTGATGTGAGCTTGCTTTGGCAGGAATTTTCCTGTTGTGTGGGAACCTTTGAAATAAGCATCTCTTGCACGACATATAAAGCATCTAAATGATTTATTCTAGTAGGGTTCCATCTTTATTATGAAAAGGTTCAGTGGTTTCATGTGTCCTTGTGGGTTCCTGGCCTTTGTTTGTATCCTTGAAGGCAGGCATGGCTGTCCTCTCCCTCCTTCTGCTCCCCCCACATTCTCCCTACAGCTGGGTTCCCAGCATACTACACACGTTCCTGCATTTGATGTGGCACATCTGGGAGGAAAGGAGGGGAGGTTTAACCTGTGCCTAAAATGAAATATTGGTTATTGAGGGGAAGGAGAGTGATGGATATTTGAAAGGCATCTGTTTGACCTCTGACCACCAATTATTAGTGCTTTCTACCTCCTCAAAATACCATGTATGTATTTAGCTGTGTACCTGTTATATTCCTCTTACCCCATCCCCAACCTTCATACAATAGAATGTAAGTTCTTCAAGGGCCCCACACATAGCAGACACTTAATAATTTTCTTTAGAATTAACCTGGATTGAAGTGACTATGATAATGAAAAGGGACACTGTCATGCAGTGCTCAGCCACAAGGGCAGCTCTGTTGCTTTCTTGGGGTTCAGAGGAAGAAGAAATTTGTTGTGTGATAATGCCTTTTAGTTGCCTCAGGCCACATGTGATGGGGAGCTGTTCCACAGAATAAATAAAAATAGGATACAACATAAATAAAGTTAATTTGTGGTTATCTAAGTTAACTTGCAGGCTGTAGGGAATCCATTTCTATTTGAGTTTGACCTCACTGCCCTTGGTAAATTATTTTCATGTATGTGGAGAGACATGGATTAATGGGAATCAGTGGAGTAAGAGCCAGAATCAAGATGTAGGGTTTGGGTCATGTGGAAGAGAAAGCAGAGGCCTAGCTCCAAAGGAAGCACAGTCTATCCCAGAACGATGGCTAAGTAACTGACAGACACTGGTATATCCCAACACACTACATAGGAAGAAATGGTATACAAAGCATACTTCTCTCAGGCATGTTGTGAAATCCATCGGGTTTATGCATCAGTTAGAAACAAAGCTACAACTGTTATAGGGAGGATGAGATGCTGGCCCAGAGTACTGACATATAGGAGACTTGCTTCTTTGATTTGGGGATGCAGGGACATGCTTCTTCCTTACTGACACTGTCATCCTGGTATCTCACTTAGATCCTTGATGCCTCTGGATTGCCTTGTTTTTCTTCCAACCAGACTGTCCCTGTCCCAACAATATAGCTATCTACTACCCTCTTCCAAACTGTTTTTGCCTCAGGTAAAATATGCTCCTGGTTATGTTTCTGATCCAAAAAGTATTTCCAGTCTCATGACTGCTAGCCCACTGTTTTCTGTGTAGCTTCTAAAGAAGGCTCAAGAATCAGTGCACAAAATGCTGGATCAGATGACCTCTGGAGGTGCCTTCCAATTCTAGAATTCTGATAGTCTGTGGTCATATTAAAACAGTAGCTTATCTTCATTTTCACAGCCATATACAAGCTTATATGCTTGGGGTTTCAGAAGATATTTTAAAAAATTATTTCTTTTAACCTAATAAAAAATCTATTTTGCCTTTCATATGTTTCCACTCCCATTGGGGGAAAGAGGGAAAAATAAAGACCTTATAGCAAATATGCATAGTGAAGCAAAAATAATTCCTACATTGGCCATGTCCAAAAATGTCTTCACCCTGAGTCCATTATCTGTGGGTGATATGAGTAATATGCAGGGATGTGCTGGTAAGTATTTAACAACTGGTTCTCCAAAAGGATATGTATGTACAACACACTTTTCTGATTTAACCTTCATTATTAAAATTTTCCCATTCACTTTCTTAAATCTAAACAGTCAATAAAACAATGACTCAAGCTCTGATTTGTAGCATTTGCTAATTTCTGAAATGTAAGTGGTCACACTGAAAATTTAACAGTCAGTTCTTTGGAGCCTGTACAAGTTGGCTCTAGGAAACTCCTTGTAGCATCTTTCATGATGGGTCTAATTTGGAAGAAAATTGATGCTCCATCTTCTGCTGAAATGCAGGTGGTGGTCACTCCTATCAGTCAATAGTCAGTAACTATTGTTTAAACACTCACTGCATACTAGGCATTGTGCTAAATGCTGGGGATACAAAAAGGGACAAAAGGCAGTCCTTGACCTGAAGAAGTTCACAATCTAATGATGTCTTGGGGGGAAAAACAAAAACAGCAAACAATTCGAGGCCTGGGACATGATGGGGAGACCTCATCCTGCAGCAGGGCCTTTGCCCCTAGTATCAGATTGTCAGCCTGATAGTATCCCAAGTACTTCTGCAATGAGTCTGCACAAAGCTGGTGGGGTCATCTTATAAGTAGACTTAAATCATGTTCTGGTAGTCTGACATTTCTTCTACAAGCAGGCTTTAAAGGAACAGTGTGAAGGCATCCAAGTGATATATGGCATAAACTTAGGACCTGGGCTTTGAGATTTCCTGATTGGATTCCTAAATTCTGTTCAGATCTTCGTCAGATTCTTCAAAGAAACGCTGTAGGATTAGGGTTTTACCTTAGGCCTTAAACTAATATAAAGTGAGTAACTGGTTGTTCCCCACTCCCCATATTCAATCTAATAGACCATTTACGTGGAATCAATCTGCTGTTCCAACCTTGATTAAAATGAAAATTTATATAGACATGTTCCAACTAGTAATTAGTTCTTCAAATCACATTTGTAATTTAGGTCACGGTTTCAGGGCAAATCATTGCAAAATCTATTTCTGTTTAAGCAGAACTATTAGTCTATAGGTGGATTAAAGAAAAAAAGTTGGATTTTCTAAGATGTTATCTAGGTATTACATTATGGATTTATAGAATTTGCCCACTATCCAATCCCTCAGATACGTATAAGCCTATTCACACTTGGTTAAGGATAGGATAAGATACTTAAGGCTGGTCTCTATGAAACAGATCATGCTGAAGTGAGAAATGGATATATGTCACATCGATGGCTTGTTTTTACATTAATATTTTCAGTTCTTTCTGTTGAATAAAATTTCATTTTTTAATCTCCCAAGAAAGATTGGAATGAAGTTAAGATAGGAGCCAGGGTTGGAGGTGAGTGAGAGTCTGCAAAGGGCATCTCTATAGCAAAACTCATCTGCAGATGTCTAAAAGATTACATTTGTGTGTCTTTCTGGAATTTGTACCAAGATACTTGCAGGGCAAAAATGCCTCTTCAGGGATATTATGCAGTGGCGCATCTTACGTAGCTGAAGGAATAAATCTCAGACATGCAGAACACACATTCCTTCAACTTCTTTTAGACATGCTGTCAAATCCATGGGGTTTGTGCACCAATCAAAAAAGGCAGTCAGGGCCGGGAGCAAGCTATTGCCAGCCTGAAGCTTACTGTCCATCTTCCTAATGCGGTGGAGTGAAAAATCTTCAAGTTTGCCCTTGTCCTCACCATTGTCTTTTCCTGCACAGTTGCTTCCAAAATGGGGGAAAAATGCAAAAAAAACCACCAAAAACTAACGTGCTGATAAGAGAGCAGCAGTAGATGAAGATGGGGAGGAGACCCTTAGGCAAGAAGGGGTCATGTTTTCAGTGACTGTCTACAAAGGGCAGTGTCAAGCAGCATCACTCACATTGTGCTCTGGCTGCCTTGAAAAAGCCCACTGTGAAATGCAGGCTTTGGAAGCTAGTCAGCCCTCCTAACATGGTCCTGCTTGAACCTCAGTGCTCCCGTATTGGGCCTGCTGTCCTTGGTCTCTGTATGAGAAAGGACAAGACTATCCTTCCTCCAGAAGTATTCTGGTTTTAGTCAAATCTAGCTCATACCTTCCAGACAAACCTGGGATATTCTGTTTACAAAAGATCCATCATACACATGTGAACCTTGTGTTCATGAAGTTTAGGATCAGGGTACTTAGATCAGTCCCTTCAATGTATAGCTGGAAGCCAGATGAGGGTGCCCTGCTGATCTGATGTATATCATACCTGTTCTTGAGATGTGGCAGGACATTTTTGTTTAGGACGTCTGCTGAGCCTCTTTGTGGGTGACAAGTCAGCTGACACAGATGGAGAGTCATACTGAAGGGTGATCAAAGTTAGAGGGCATTTTCAGTACTTCAAATACTGTGGTACATGAAAGGATCACAAAGTCTTAGGATTGAACTGGAAGGAGCCTCAGAGATCATCTAGCTCTCTAGGGATTATTAACCTGGGGTTTGTAAATTTGTTTTAAAATTATATCCATAATTTTAAAACAAGTTAAAATATATAATGTATATTATGCTTTATATGTATATATATATTTCAATATAATTGGTTTCCTTTGTAATCTTATGTATTTTATGCATTTAAAAAGATTATTTAATAACTCATATTTTTCTGGCCAGGCATGGTGCTGAATGCCTCTAATCCTTGCTGCTAGGGAAGCCTAGGGCTGGTGGATTGCTTAAGTTCAGGAGTTCTGAGCTACAGTAAGGCTAAAGCTGAGTGGGTGTTTGTACCAAGTTTGGCACCAATACAATGAGTCCTTGGGAGTGGAGTGGGGAAGAAGGAGAGGGACCCGGCAGCTTAAGGATAGACAAACTGACAAAGTCAGCCCAAGTCACAAGGCATATAGGTCAAATTTTTGTGCTGATCAGCAGTAGGATTGTGTCCATGAGTGGCTGCTGTACTTTGAGCCTGGGAGAGATGGAGAGATCAAATCTCAACAATGATGACAACAAACCACATTATTCTGACAGGCTTCCCCAGGCTGCCCAAGGGGTCCATGACCCAAAAAAGATTAACCCTACTCTGCTTCAGATAGACACAACCTGGCAGAGTGAATAAAGTGAATAAAAACGCTCAGAGTCAAGAATGCCCAGATTTAATTATCACCTTTGCTGCTTCCTAGCTCTATATCTGTGGGCAAGACACTTCACCTTTCTGAGTCTCAGTTACCCCATCTATTAAGTGAGGGTTCATAATAACTGCAGTGCCCATGTTATGGGGATATTGTGAGGCTCACATGAGGAAGTTCATGTAAAGTAACTTGCAAACCATCAAGTATTTTATAAATGTCAGCTAATTCAACTCCTGTATATTTTTCCATTTCTTTGGATTTCAATCCTGTCTCTTTTACTTACTTACTGCAAAGCTCTTGACAAGTCACAGAACCACAAAATTTCAATCTGGGAAGACATTTCCAAGGACATTTAGTCCAACCCTCTACAACATCCCTAGAAGAAATCATCCATTATTTGACCGAAGTCTTCCAATGAGAAGGACCTACTTCCTCCTGAGCGGTCAACCCTCCTCTCCTTTTCTCTTTTATTTATTTTCCTTTATCCTGAGCTAAGCAAATAGCAAATAAAATGAATTTTCATACATATTATAGAGCACAAGGAAAGTCATATATGAAACTGTGAAACTCTGTTGCGTAGAGCTCACTTTTCTTTTAAAGTATATGATAAATTAAATGTGTATCTTTTTAAATTTTAAAAAATTAAACGTGTAGCTTTTAAAGCTGCCCTTCTTGACTATGATTCATTCTGGCATTTCTTCTGGTTTTTTTTCTAATTTTTTTGAGAGAAGAAACCTATCCCTAGCCCTCTTTCCCCTTCCACCTTTTTACAATAGCCTTTTTTTTTTTTAACAAATGAAGAACTTGAAACCCCCAAAGTGGGTTATCCAAGATCATTTAGCAGAGCTGGGATTTAGCCCAGGTCTTCTGCCTCAAAATCCTGTGCTTTTTCTGCTACACAATACCAGGTCTTCTGGGGCATGCTAATGCCTGGGAAGACTCTCGTACCCCTGGTTGATGTGACTGTCTCAAGACAGCTTTAGTTCCCTTATGCTCACCTAAGCCTAGGTCAGTGCTGGACTCTCAGAGCAAACTAGAGAATACCTCTCATGGCAGGTGTGCCATTCTGGAAGTTGCCAAAGTATTACGGCATGTGGTTGAGTGACACAGGTGACAAAGCTCTTCTCAACTGTTGACATACTTAATGGAGCACTCATTTCTAGGAAGTGATACTGTCAAATCACCAGCCCTGACCAGGGTCTCTGTGTCAGCATAAGTATGGATATGCCTCATTTTATGCAACAAATTAATTTCTGAATGCACTATATGGAGACTGAGCTTTTATACTGAATTTCATTTTTTCTCCTTGATTTGCATTAAGCTTTCAGACACAGGTTTCCAGAGAAGCAAATTAGAGAAGGAGCTATGATTTTTGAGGCAAACTCTTTCTACTGATGCAGACCAATAGCTAAATCTATGATATTAGATAAGTCCCAGGGAGTTATCTGGGAGTAAGTTACCCATGGAGCTTAAGTGATTTGCCTATCTCTGTGACCCCCAGGACTTCCAGCTCCAGGGTTAATGATCTGTTCATTACATAATAAACATCAAACAACTAGGTCTTACAATGCTCACAAATGAAAATGTGACTAGGAAATATTTAACAAAATAGATAAAAATACAATATAGAACATAGGCAGTGCTCAAATATGATTTTTTTTTTCTGTCAGTATTCAGCCGGTAAGGGATCCTTCTGTATGGTTTGGTGGTCCCTCTTTATATTTGAGTTTGACATTACTGTGGTACACCATACTGCTGCAGATTACTGGTATACAGTATGTCATATGTTTGCAGTTGGAGCTTCTGGGTCATTTTATTCTACTCACTTATTTTTGTTTATTATGGGAGCAGATTGAGTGGGTGGAGGGAAGGGTACTATTAAAACATTTTTTAAAATACACAATAATACTAAGTCAAATGTTTATTTTGATTAAAAATACTATGGAATACTAAGATTTATACTGATGAATCAGACAGTTCTACCAAAAAAAATTGCAATTAAGGTTTTGATCCATGCCATAACTTACGAGGTGTACAGAGAAAGGAGCTTTTCAATGATTCACTTTCCCCATCTTTAAAAAGGAACAATAATGCCTGTCTCATTTGTCTCATAAAATTTTTGTGGGGCCCAAATGGAAGAAAAATGTGAAAGTGATTTTAAGTTGTAGAGTGAAGAAAAAGTCAGACTAGGTCTAGATTGGAGGCAAGCCAGTGAGTATCTCAAGGAGCTATCCGAGGTACTGAATTTGTGATCCAGTGGACAATAATAGCTAATAACTACATTTATATGGTGCTTACTATGTGCCAGGCACTGTGCCAGGTGCTGTACAATTATTATCTCATTTGATTCTCACAACACACTTGGGGGGGGTAGGTGCTATTATTAGTCCCATTTCACAGATGAAGAAACAGGCAAACTAGTTAAGTGATTTGCCCAAAGTCACACAGAGGCTTGATTTGAACTCAAGTCTTCCCGATTTCAGGCCCAGCACTCTATCCACTGTGCCACCAAAGGCCCCAAGAGCCTTTGTCCTTGTGTATGAATAACTGCCTGTTCCTGCCTTGAAACTTACCTTACCCAGAGTATGTTCTTATCTATCCTGGCTATAATCCAGACCACTAGGCTGATGCTGTAGCCTGGTTCCTGACATTGACAAGGCAGCAGTTCCCTTAGCATTGTGAAGCATAAGTCGTGGAGGGGTAGAAATATGGGCATGGATGTGCATGTGTCTACATGGAATGTGTGCATGAGGATTGTGTATATGCTCACTTATGCTACCCAGTTTTTCCAATGTCTTTGCAGACATCTCATAGATGCTGTCTCTGAAATTCTGATTCTTTGATATCTTCTCATAAAGAAAATATAATACATAGAATGACGGATCTCAAATGTCTTCATCATAAAATGAAGACACAGTACTAATATTTGCCTTTCCCGCTTTGTAAAACTTGCAAGTGAGCTATCATCACAGAGAAAGGAAGAGCTATAAATTTCAAAGATTTATCCCATTTGTTAATATGTAATGATCCAGTTCTCCGATAAGAGATGAAGAAGCAGTATCCTTTAAACATTTAGATTTAGCCTGCAATTTGCTAATTAGAGACTAGCACTGAACTACTATAAGTTCACACCAGCTATTGACTGATAGGTCTATAAAAGGCTCCATACAGAGAAGTCATGACCTGTAATTGTAGGTTTAAAGGCATAAATATCAGGTCGTTTGAAAAAAAGGAAAGAAAAAAGCTCAGCACTCCTCCCCCCTTTTCCCTCTCCCTTAAGATGGGAGGAAAATGTCTCGTAATAGATACTTTGATGTTGGTCTATAACTCTCAGTAAGTAAAAATTGATAGCTGACTACAACAAAACCATTGCCCTCTGTGGTACCAAAATACTTTTAGCATGTGTGTGGAAAGAAAATGTTTTAAAAATTGATAACAGATTTAGAAATACCAGTACACAGTAAGAATGATAAGGGGAAATCTAACTTAATTGGGCAAGACCAGATTTCACCCTTGACACACATAGAAAATTCCCACTGAGATCATTATGCTAATTCAAAAAGTGTATTTGGATCTCAGAGGGGTGTGTGTGTGTGTGTGTGTGTGTGTGTGTGTGTGTGTAGAATTTGGTCTTTTGCACATGATCATTTTTTCATTCCAACAAGTACTTATTACATGCTTGCCATATGCAAAGTACTGAGCTAGGTACTAGGGATACAAAGCAAATGAAATAGGCTCTGCCCTCCAAGAACTTAAAGTTTACCAATGGGATCCAATATTTTCACAGATAAATACATACAAAAGTAAGAGCACTGATGGCTGGGGGAATCAACAAAGGCCTTATGTAGTAGATGGCACCAGAACTGAGCTTTGAAGAAAGTGAAGGATTAAAAGTGGAGATGAAGAGAGAGCAATTTAAGTAGAAGAGACAGCTTGTGTGAGGACATGGTGAGAGGAGATGAAATTCTATGTATGGGCAACAGCAAGTAGCCAGTTTAGCTGTCATGTAGAGTGTGTGAGGGAAAGTAATGTTAAATCATCCTGGAAGGATAGGTTGGCACCACATCATTTGGAGCTTTAAATGTTAAACTTAGGTAATAGGGAGTCATTGAATTTTCTTGAGCAAGAGAGTAACACAGTCCAAACTGTTCCTTAGGAATATCAGTTTTACAGCTGAGTGAAGGATAGACTAGAAAGGAGAGAGAGTAAAAGTAGAGATGCTAATTAGGAAGATATTGCAGTAGGATGGATGAGAGAGAATGAAGGACTGGAACAGAGAGACACGTGAATGGAGAGAAGGGGAGTCAAGAGATATCACGGAAGTAGAATTGATACAACTTAGCAACAAAATAGATTTGTGGAGACGAGTTTGGATGGAGCGGAGTGTGATTCTGAGGTTGCCAATCTGGGTGACTGAAGACAGAAATAGGGAGGTTAGGAAGAGGGATGTAGTTTTGGGGAACCATAATGGGACAGCTAGGTGGCATCATGGATAGAGCACCCATCCCTGAATTCAGGAGGACCTGAGTTCAAATGTGACCTCAAATACTTACCTGCTGTGTGACACTGGGCAAACCACTTAACCCTGATTGCCTAAAAAAAAAAAAAAGAAAAAAGGAAAGATAATGAGCTCTATTTTGAGCAATATGCTGTATGTGCATGTATCTGTATAAATAAAGTTTTCAACTATTCTGCACACAAAAACTAATTTGCAAAATAAAATACAGTAAGTCCACAAGGAAGGTATTAACAAGATACTGTGTAAGGTTACTTAGTCTGTAAGATGGAGAGATCATTTTCTTTAGGGCAAGGCAGAGGCAGAGAAGGCTTCATGGAGAAGGTGGCATTGGCAGATGAGCTAAAAGAGAAGTAAAATTTCAATGGAGTGGGGCTGGGGGCAGAAAGAGGAGAGGAAGATGCATCCCAGGCTTTGGGAATGTCATGAATAAAGGTGTCTGGGTGGGAAAGCATGAGACATGTTCAGGGAGCAACAAAAACACGGCCTCTGAGGTTTGACTGAAACATAGAATACATGAGTGGGAATAGTGTAAGATGAGGTTGGAAAGGCAGATGGGAGCCATTTTATGCAGTCTGAGAACAATGCTGCAGGTAATGGGGAGCCACTTCGGGCTTTTGAGTAATGGAGTGATATGTTCAGTATTATGTATCAAGTATATTAATCTGAAATGCTATATGAATAGGTAGGAGAGAAGCAAAGTGAAGAGACCTGTGAGGCTATTGTCTAGAAAAGAGGTGCTGAAGGCCTAAATTAGATTGCTGTCAGTGTGAATGGAAAGAAGAGGGTGAATATTATAGATGTTGCAACAATGGAATCAGTAGGACTTGACAAGTGACTGGATGTATGTTGGAGGGGAAGAGTGAGGAGTCAAAGAGAATTTGGAGGTGATAAGCATGAATGATGGAATGAAGGCAGGGATATTAAAAGGAACAGAAAATCCTAGAAGAATGGGTTTTGCAGGAAAGATTTCATGCTTGATTTTAGAGATGTCAAGCTTGAAGAGCTAAGCAGAACCACTGATGATCATTCTCATATGTGGTGGAGGTGGAGTCAGGAGGGCATGGGTGATACCAGTCAGAATGCTGTCAACTCTTTCTTACTGAGGCAGGACATGGATAGGCCATTGGACCTATTTTAATTCAAGACCTGATTTCCAGTGCTGCTTCTCAGCCTCAGTCTCTTCATCTATAAAACTGAGATCATAACCCAGTGTTAACCCAGGGCTGTTGTGAGGATCAGATGAGATAATATACATAAAGCATTTTGTAGGCCTTAATATACCATATAATTGTTAGATATTAAATTAGTTTCAGCAAACATTTCTTATTCTTTCGGATCCTATAAAGGAAGATACTTGCAAAGAGGAGGAATACATGACTGAGAACTTTATCTCCTTTTGCCTAAAGATGTTCCATGTAATTGATGTTTTAGGATCCTAGAACAAAAAACAATAATTCTATTTATTTCGGCAACTATCTTTTCATTAGGTCAACAATCATTAAATGGCCAAAAATATTCTTTAAAAATAAAAATCTTTCCCAGTGGAATTAATTCTAGTTGTTTATAAAAATGTTCATCAAGAATGGATTATTTCAGAGATATTACTTCCTAGAAAATAATCATCATATATTTGACTTAGGGTCATAAATTTGGAGCTGGAAGAGAACATGGAGGGCATCTTGTCCAACCTCTTCATTTTTAAGATGAGGAGGCTGAATCCTAGAGAGAAGTCATTGAAATGGTAAGAAGAGATCTGAACCTAGGGTCCAGCATTCCTTCTTCTGTATCACTCTGCTTTCCTTTTTCATGTAAATATTTGTAGAATAGAAAAGCCTCACTTAACGATATATTTAACCTATACTTAGGTTTATATATATGTATCTATATATAGGATGTGTTTATGTATAAATATATTTACATATAGGTACATATATTTACATATATGCATATGTATATATTTACATATGAATATATTTACACATATATTTTATATATATTTGCTTATAAATATATTTACATATCGGCATATATGTGTATTTAACCTATACTTCACTTAAATTTATAATATCCCACAAATAATGTCTACTTTTCAGAATAGATTGATGGAAAATCTTGGCAAAAGACATTATCATTTATTGCTTTCTTTCCTTCTATACTCAATATGTAATATTTACATATTCTGAAAGCTGAAAGACTTAAATGGGTACAGAAACACACACATACACACAAAGGAAGCTTGATCTTATACAGCATAATTACTTTTGACAAGTTAATTTGTAGTAGGTGCCCAATCAAGCTATTGGTTTCAGAGCTTAGCTATTCATTGTCAGACAATGCGTCTGTGTTTTCCTCCGGACTTCCAGTCCAGAGGATAGTGCCAGACTGGCATCTTGTCCTGTGACTTGATAACAGATTCCATTGAGACAGTCACACTAGTGGGACTAACATCCAGTTCCTCTCAGCTGGAAGGAAACCGGTAATTAGTGCCGGACTGAAGAACTTAAGAGCTGCAAGCTTTGGGGCAGCTTGGTGCCAGGCTATGGGGAAAGCCTGTCTCTGGATTCGAATATTGAATACACCCAAGGCTAGGAATAATGAATTGAAGGGGGGAAGAGCGAGAGAGAGTATAGCCTTAAAGATAGGGATTCAAGAACTAGAGGTGAAAAGAGGAAACTGGAAAATGTGGAAAAGAGGAAGGGATGATCTCTTATGTCCTTTCCACTGAGATTCTATGATGGAATACAAAAGCTTGGACAAATTTGGGTACTTCCCACAACAAGGGGTTAACAGTACTGCCACTGTGCCATTGAATTAGGGCCAGGCTTTCCTCTATATTCTATTCAGTGTCTAGCACATTGCTAGTTCTCGATGAGTATCATTATCATTATTAATGATGGTAATAATTGACACTATGGTAAATAATTTAAAAAGAGCTGGTTTTCCCAAGAAAAAAAGAAATTCACAATAATAATGGCTCTTTTACATAGTAACAAATAGCACATTTGTGTCTTAGTATTTTAAATTATGTCTTTGTTTGCTGAGGCTGGAGGGCAGAGGGTGCAATTTTAAAATCCAATAAATGAATAAATGAATTAGCATTAAGAATATGGTACATGTTAATCAAAACCAGCCATTTGTACTAAGGGTCTTTAATCTCTCAGAAATTTTCTTTCTTGCTTTCTGCCCTTCTAATATAATCTGTTTCTAGTTTTCCTTTGCTGTGTAACATTTGGTGATGGAGTAAGAGAGAAGGGTTGGTCATATGCATATCAGTTATCATTATTATTATATTTACTAGAAAAGGCAATTTCATGTCTGACATGAATTCTGGGACTCCAAGAAGGGTGTATTGCCCCCAGACATCCCCTTTATCTCCTTAAAATTCCTTTAACAAAATAATAGAAAGGTTTTTATAGAGGAAGGCATGGGGACCTGAAATGGGAAAAGGAAAGGTGGATAACTCTGTGTGTGTGTATGTATGTGTGTGTGTGTGTTTGTGTTTGTATGTGTGTGTGTGAAGTTATCTCATGAAGATGAGTCTTCCACAATTTTGCCTGGGTCATGTCCTGAGGAACTGAGGAAGGAGAATAAATGAAGAATTTAGGAAGACGTTTTTGGGGGAGGGGAGGGTTGGGCAGTGAGCTTATTTGCATATGTAGTCAAGGTTATTTCTTTGAGGAGTGGGAATAGGGATGACATTGAAAATTAATATCCATAGATAATTTTGTTTTTTAATTTTTTATTTTAATTTTTTTTATTATTTAATATATTCAATTTTCAGCGTTGATTTTCACAGGAGTTTGAATTACAAAATTTCTCCCCATTTCCACCCTCCCCCCCCACTCCAAGATGGAGTATATTGTGGTCGTCCTGTTCCCCAGTCAGCCCTCCCTTCAGTCACCCCACTCCCCTCCCATCCCCTTTTCCCTTTCTTGTAGGGCAAGATAAATTTCTATGCCCCGTTGCCTGTGTATCTTATTTTCTAGTTGCATGCAAAAACTTTTTTTT
>CM053623.1:327492431-327584301 GCA_028646595.1 Phalanger gymnotis | reverse complement strand
ACACAGAAGTCTGGTAACTGCTGCAGCTCACTGATTCAGGGTGCTAGGGCACGCTCCACCTGGCTCCTGGTGTGGTCGGTCTGCGCTGCCCACGCTGGGCTTTGCTCTGCTCAGCTCCGCTCCCCTCCGCTCCCAGCTCAGTGCAGGATAGACCTTACCCAAAGACCATCCAGGCTATATTGGACTAGAGCCCTGCTTCCCTGTGCTGTTTTGTGGGTTCTGCAGTTCTAGAATTGGTTCAGAGCCATTTTTATAGGTTTTTGGAGGGACTTGGTGGGGAGCTCACACTAGTGCCTGCTTTACAGTCGCCATCTTGGCTCTGCTCCCCTCCATAGATAATTTCTAACCTTCCTTTTAGCCACCAGTTTCTGGCCCCCCAAACTTTTTACTTGACAAACTAAGGTGTCTGGTTTCAAATGTGCTTTCTCTCCTGGTCTTTCTATAGAGTAAGAGGAAACTACCCAACAGTGAAACTGCCTTCAACATGGCAGCTGAAAGAAAGCCTGGGGCCCCAAATAGTCAGTTTGGGAATAACCAACATTCAAATCTTTAAGATAACAGTTGCAGAAGCTACAGTTCAATGTATTTTTTTTTTTTGGCTACGAAATGAAAACAATCAGAAAAATTTCAGTTTTTTCCTTTTTTTCTAGATTATAAAATGGTCTGTCATATATCAGTAATTTTTATATCTTTAATTGAAATTTAATTAAGAAAAATATTTTTCAATGTCTTTTACCTATTGTCCAGTTTTGTGTTCTTACTCTCATCATCAAGACAAAACAAACTAATGCCATAAGCAAGCATTTATTAGGCACCTACTGTGTACTAAGGTTTGTGCTAGGTGCTCTAGATTCTAAGACAAAAACTGAAAGGTCTCTGTCCTCAAGGAGCTTACATTCCATTGGGGGAAGAGAATTGCTAAGGGAAAACAAATGATTGACTTCCCTTAAAGGATAGGTTTACTTCTTAACTTTTCTAAGCTTGTTTCCTCATCTGTAAAATGGGCTATAATAGTTGAAATACCTCTAGGAGAAGCAACCTAGCATAGTGGCTAGAGAGCCTTGAAATCAGGAAGCTGGGGATTCAAGGCCAGTCTTTAATGCATATTATCTGGGGAGATCATAGGTAAATCATTTTATTTCTCAATGCTATAGGCCAGATACGTCAAATTTCTACAAAATTCATGCGTGAAGTTGGGAACTAGTTAAAAATGTAATTGGGAAGTGATTAACAAAATAAATAAAAATACGGTAAACACAAATAATGTTAATTCGTGATTTTCTAAGTCAATATATTGCTACAGGGATCTGTTTTTATTTGCATTTGATACCACTGCTTGCTCTAGGCAATGTCTAAGATAATATAGACTGGCTGTATATCAACTGGGGATGAGTTAATTGATGGTGGTGAATCAGAGCCATGTCTTTGGGCCGACTTGTAATGGGGATTCAGTTGCAGAATCTTGCCCTTACTGCCTTTTCCCTTTTCAGAGAGGGCAGGCTAGGGACATAAGAACTGAGAGTTGGCAGAGGTTCTGATAGTGGGCCAGAAAAAGAAAAAAGTTCTTGACCCACAAGTTCCTAGTCCTCACCTTGGAGAGGCAGTGGTATTCCATAGAATTCCAATGAAGGGTTATTACCCTTCAGCCCAAGAAATGACAACTGATGGTGAGGGGAATCACACAGCCAAATGGTAGGAGTTCTTGAGTCCTGTCCTTTCAGATAGAAGAGGTGAAATTTCCCAGGTTGTGCCAGCATTAGGGTGGTATATCTAAGAAATTCAAGTTCAAGAGTTGTTGAATCTAGTCTTCCATTGAGGGAAGGGGAGTTTCTGGGTATAGCCCGTGTTTTGGGGAGCAGAGCATTGTGTATATGCTCCTAAAGCCAGAGGAGCTTTGGGGTGTCTAAATTGCAGTACAAGAGAGCAGAAGATCTAGATTTAGCCTTCTGCTATGACCATGAGTAATTTGGACTGTGCAGATTTTATGGGGCTCTTTCTGTTAATGCTCCATGGGCCTGATTCACACAGTTCAGTGGTGAGTTTCTGTAAGCAGTCTCCAGACATAGCAAAAACTGTAGCAAAACTGAATGAGGCCTAATATCTGTTGGAGATTACCCAACCCTTAGCCAGTTCTCTTTCCTTTGGTCTCTGAAGGGGCAGTGTAAAGGGCCAGACAATTTTAGAACAGTCTGCATTTTATTAAATTATTACTTGTCTATCTATCCTTTATGTAAAGTGCCATTTTACCCTATCCCTGGCATGTGTCCTATGAAACCTTTTGAGGATAGGGGGCTCTCTCCCTTTCCCTCAGAATCATTGGATTTCACTGGACTCCAGGTGGTAGAAGGCAACTGACACCCTGCAAAATATGTGTGTGCGTACGTGTGTGTGTGTGTGTGTGTGTGTGTGTGTGTGTGTGTGTGTGTGTGTGTGTTAGAAGAAGTGGGGCAAGGGGTAGGAAGTTTGCTTTAGTTCTTTTTCTTTCTTATTGGGTTTTTATTGGATTCTCTTCTTTTTTGCTTCAGCTCTTTCCTGTTACTTTTTAATATATAAAAACTAACCTAAAAGTTGCCTTCCTTCTACTATAGCCCTCTTTGCTCATCCAAAAGTCCCTCCCCATTCTCTGCTCCCAGAGTGGCAGATGGACAGAGGACTCAGAATTGACCTCACAAAGACTAGGAGGATGAGAGCTTAGGAGAAGTTCCCAAAAAGCAGAGGCCAACTCTTTTTGCAAAGGCAACTCTCCGTTGGCCACACTGCCAAACTAACTTTGAGAGCTTTAACAGCTCTTGTCTTCGATTCAGTTCAATTCAAATTAGTTTGGTTTAATTCAATTCAATTGAACATCACCTAATATGTATAAGGCAGAATACTCTAGTACAGTAGGATATGTAGTGGGAGATACAAAAATAAATAAAACAGAGTTCCTGCCCCCAAAGAGTTTACAATCTAATGAAAATTAAAATGTAGTTAAGTCTATATGAGATGGGTTCGATAACAGTATTTACATAGTGTTTAAGGTTTGCAAAGCGCTTTACAAATATCTCATTTAATCCTTACAATTACACTGGGATGTAGGTGCTATTATTATCTCCATTTTATAGCTGAGGAAACTAAGACAGACAGAAGTTAAATTGAATGGGATGGATAATTGTGAAGACTTCACAGGGTATGTCTAAGGGAGTAGGAGAGGTTTGGGATTTGCCCTTGTGATTCTGGAAGCCTGGAGCTGTGGGCATGCCCTTCCCCCTCTCTCTCAGACATTAGAGCTATTTGTTCTCTGCTCCAGGAAGGTGTCCGGGCCCCCCACCCCTGCCATTTCTTCTCCTAGACTTTCAGACGCCACCCAGGCAGTTGAGTTCCGATAGGGAAAACCTGAATGGACCGGATCAACCTTGGTCCTCTGCCTAGTTTTCACGCCTAGACTGTAAGCCCAGCTCCCAGCCAATGGTGAGAAGGGATAGAGGCAGGTGGGAATTTTTTCATTAAGAGTATAAATTAAGGCAGGTTCCCTTTTACCTCGCTTCCTCCATTATGGAGGTGTGCCCAAATCTTGCAAGGTTTGTAAAATAAATTTGCTTTGTTTTTCCTAAAGATGTGTCTCCTATTATTTGAAGATTCTGTCCCATACAAAATGTCTTGCTGAAGGTCACACAGCTAGGGAGTATCTGAGGTAGGATAGGAATTTGGGACTTCCTGATTGCAAGTCCACCACTCTATCCACCGCACCATTGCTATTAGTTCAGATGAGAGAGTGATCCCTTCCACTTGGACAAGGTATTGGGCAGTAAGAGTCGGACCACACTGGATACTCCTTAACATCCCCCTTCCCCAACTTTATTCTACTTTTCTGTGCCCCTCCCTTTAAGAATAGTGGATGGATTCTACCCCAGGGCAGCCAATTTGGGGCAGATCTTAAACAGAGTGGGAGCTCCTAGGGTCATTTATCTGGCCTTAATTTTATTTTTAAACCCAGGTCTTTCCATGGTGGGGTTGGGTGAATACATTGTTGTGGATGGGTGGGGTGGGGCAAGGGGGCAGCAGAATTAGGAGAGAAGGATCCAGTGCTCACTGCCTTGTGGGGTGTATGAGTATAATTATTCAGCTTGACTTGGGAGCTCATACACTGCAATCATCAGATACTTCGTCCCAAAGAAGGCTTTGTAGGTTTCTGGTTGTTTAGTGAGAGGAGCCAATTTTTGTAATTTTTATTCCTGACCTTGTATTTTTTTCTGCAGGCAATTATGCAGACATATTTGAATGACTCATCCCTTCAAACAGGGTGCTCTCTCTGCTCAGCAACCCCCCCAGCCACTCAAGCCAGCTGCCCTGAGCTCATGCTGTACCAATCAGCCAGCTAGGAGAAAGCTGGGGTAATGCAGAACCTGCTGTGTCTCATATGCAGCATGATCAGGCCGATGCATGAGAGAGAGAGAAAAAGAGGGCAACTTTCTCCCACATCCTCTCATGGATGATGAGGAAATGATAGGGAGTCCAGGAGGGAAAGCCTCAGGTTAGGGTTAGGGCTATTTGAACAGCATTTGAGCCAGAGAAGGCAGATGTTTGCTGCCTTTGCCAGGTCTGGCAGCTCTGTGTATTTTCCTTTATCTCCTTTTGCCTACAAAAACATGAATTAAGAACGATACAGTGATCGAATTCTCTGGCATTCCCCTCCTCTTTCACCTCCTTGGGTCTCATGTTGCTAGAAAGTAATTGCCTAGTTCCATTATAGCTTAGAATGGCTTATGTGGTCTGTGAAGGTGGGAGCTGTGGTCACCAAGATTCTAAAGACCCAGGCATCTTCCTAAGGATCTCAGAAGGCATCTGGTCCCACTTAGATCTGTTATGAGTTTCCTCTACAATGTTCCTAACAAGTTGTCACACAATCTTTGTTTGAAGATCTTACAGGCCCAGAGGTCTATAAAACTGTGTATACCCTTTGACCCAGCAATACTACTTAGTCTATATCTCAAAGAGATCAAAGAACAAGAAAAAGGACCTATTTATATGCAAATATTTATAGCAACTCTTTTTGTGGTGACAAAGAAGAATTGGAAACCAAGGGGATGACCATGAGCTGGGTAACAGCTGAACAACTTGTGGTGTATGATTGTGATGGAATACTATTATGATATAAGAAATTGTAAAGGGGATAGTTTCAGAAAACCTGGGAAGGCTCGTATGAATTGATGTGAAGTGAAGAGAGCAAAACCAGGAGAATGTTGGACACTCTAACAGTACTATTTTAATGATAACATAATGTGAAAGATTCAGTTATTCTGATCAATACAATGATCCAAGATAATTCCAAAAGATTCATGATGAAAAATGCTGTCTGCCTGCAGAGAAAGAGCTGATAAACTCTGGGTGTAAATTGAAGCATACTTTTTCACTTTATTTTTCTTGCATTTTTTGGAAACATGGCTAATACGGAAATATATTTTGTATGACTTCACATATATAATTGATATCATATTGCTTGCCTTCTCAAGGGGTGGGAGAAAAGCTGGAGGGAGAAAGAGGATTTGGAACTCAAAATTTTAAAAAATGAATGTCAAAGGGAGTGCAAAGCCAAGATGGCAGAGTAAAAGCAGGGACATACTTGAGCTCTCCCCCAAACCCCTCCAAATACCCATAAAATGACTCTAAACAAATTCTAGAGCAGCACAACCCACAAAATGACAGAGTGAAACAAATCTCCAGCCAAAGACAACCTGGAAGGTGGACAGGAAAGGTTTGTTGCGCCAGTCTGAGAAAGGAGTGCAGTCTAGTGTGGGAAGCACCAGCACAGCTAGAGCAGTCCTCGGGAGTGAATCAGTGGCAGCTATGGTGGTTTCCAGATTTCTCAACCCACAAATGCCAAAGACAACTTAGAAGGTCAGTAGGAAAGGTCTGTTGGACCTGTGAGAGAGGAGCAAGGTCTGCCTTGGCCCTAGCCCTAGGGTGGTGGCAGAAGCAGTGGCTGCTTCTGGAGCTCTTGGCCCACAGACAGTGGGGGGGAATCAAGCAGCTGATCAGAGGTGGATTGCAGGGATCTCTTTGGTGGCATTGAGGCAAGATTCTCTTGCTTTGCTTGTGCCTGGATCTGGGTCGCAGTCCTGGGTGGTGATCCTGGAGTGAGGTGAAGCACTGGCATGGTGGAGCTTGTGGTGGAGGTGGAGAGGGAATCCTCCTCACAGTTCCAAGGCAGAAAAGAGTGCTCGTGGTCTCTCATAGACCAGAGCACAGACCAGCAAAGGAGTAAACACCTCTCCTTTCATCATACAACTTTGAAAGAACTGAAAATTTACAGATCCCTAGAAATATCTCTGAAAACAGCTGCACAAAACCCCTGAAGCTAGGGACAGTGAACCTTCCACCCTGGAAGCAGAGACCTACCTTAACAAAGAACTAAAAAGTCAAGTAATTGACTGGGAAAATGAGCAAACAATAGAAAAATATCAGACTATAGAATCTTATTTTGGTGACAAGGAAGATCAAAACATACAACCAGAAGAAAACAATAAAATTAAAGCTCCTACATCAAAAGCCTCCAAGAAATATGAATTGGTCACAGGCCATGGAAGAGCTCAAAAAGGATTTTAAAAATCAAGTAAGAGAAGTAGAGGAAAAACTGGGAAGAGAAATAAGAATGATGCAAGAAAATCGTGAAAAATAATTCAAGAGCTTGCTAAAGAGACTCCAAAAATGCTGAAGAAAATAACACCTTAAAAAAATAGATTAACCCAAATGACAAAAGAGGTCCAAAAAGCCAATGAGGAGAAGAATGCCTTAAAAAGTAGAATTGGCTAAATTGAAAGGGAGGTCCAAAAGCTCACTCAAGAAAATTATTCCTTAAAAATTAAAACGGAGCAAATGGAAGCTAATAACTTTATGAGAAATCAAGAAATTATAAACAAAACCAAAAGAAGGAAAAAAAATAGAAGACAATGTGAAATATCTCATTGGAAAAACAACTTACCTGGAAAACAGATCCAGGAGAGATAATTTTAAAAATTATTGGACTGCCTGAAAGCCGTGATCAATAAAAGAGCCTAGACATCGTCTTTCAAGAAATCATTAAGGAAAACTACCCTGATATTCTAGAAACAGAGGAGATAATAGAAATCTAATGAATCCACTGATCACATCCTGAAAGAGATCCCAAAAGGAAAACTCCTGGGAATATTGTAGCCAGATTCCAGAGTTCCCAAGTCAAAGAGAAAATATTGCAAGCAGCCAGAAAGAAACAATTCAAGTATTATGGAAACACAATTAGGCTAACACAAGATTTAGCAGCTTCTACATTAAGGGATCAGAGGGCTTGGAATATGATATTCCGGAGGTCAGAGGATCTAGGATTAAAACCAAGAATCACCTACCCAGAAAAACTGAATATAATACTCCAGGGGAAAAAATGGATATTCAGTGAAATAGAAGACTTTCAAGCATTCTTGATGAAAAGACCAGAGCTGAATAGAAAATTAGACTTTCAAATACCAGACTCAAGAGAAGCATGAAAAGGTAAACAGGAAAGAGAAATCATAAGGGACTTATTAAAGTTGAACTGTTTACATTCCTACATGAAAAGGTGGTATTTGTAACTCATAAGACCTTTCTCATTATTAGGGTAGTTGGAGGGTGTGTGTTTATACATACATACATACATATATTTATATATAATATATAAATATTATATATAATACCTATAATACATACATATATAATATATAAATAATAAAAATAAAATTAAAGGGTGAGAGAGGAATGTACTGGGAGAAGGAGAAAGAGAGAGATAGAATGGGGTAAATTGTCTCACATAAAAGAGGCAAGAAAAAGCTTTTACAGTGAAGGGGAAGGGAGTGATAGGAGGGAATGAACCTTACTGTCATAGGATTTGGCTTAAGGAGAGAATAACATACACACTCAATTGGGTATGGAAATCTATCTTACCCTACAGGAAAGTAGGGGGGGAAGGGGATAAGAAGAGGGTTTTGATAGAAGAGAGGGCAAATGGGAGGAGGGGGGTAATCAGAAGTAAACCCTTTTGAGGAGGAACGGGGTCAAAGGAGAGAATAGAATAAATGGGAGCCAGGATAGGATGGAGGGAATTATAGTTAGTCTTTCACAATATGACTGTTATGGAAGTGTTTTGCATGACTACAAATGTATAACCTGTATCAAATTGCTTGCCTTCTCAATGAGGGTAGGTGGGGAGGGAGGAAGGGAGAGAATGTGGAACTCAAAGTTTTAAAAAGGAATGTTAAAAATTGTTTGTACATGCAACTGGGAAATAAAATATACAGGCAATGGTGTATAGCAATTTATCTTGCCCTACAGGAAAATAGAAGGGAAAAGGATAAGAGAAGGCGGGGCATTGATAGAAGGGCGAGAAGGGGGTAATCAGAATGCATAATGCCTTGGAGTTGGGGGAGACGTGAGATGGGGAGAAAATTTGGAACTCAAAATCTTGTGGAAGTGAATGTTGAAAACTAAAAATAAATTGATTAATAAAAAGAAAAAATGAATGTTAAGAATAAATAAATAATAAAAATTTAAAAAAATCTTACAGAGGAAACTCATCAGGTCCCAAGATAGTCCTCATTCCACTTTGGAAAAGCTCTAGTAGTTTAGAAGTTTTTCCTCACATTCTACCTAAAGACACCGCTCTACAACTTTCACCCTTTGCTGCTAGGTCAACTCACTGCTGAAGGAACATCTCAGAGAATAGCTGGAGATTAGGTAGTCTTGGTATTTCATTTTACAAATCAGGAAACTAAAGCTGAAAGAGGGGAGAGGACTCAAGTCATTCACTCATTGCTGTTCACTGATACTAAGTAACATTGTTGAGATTTGAACCCATGTCCTCTTACTTCAAAATTCAGTGATCTTTCTGCTATACAATAGATGTTATGGGAAAGAAATCCCCTAGCAAAGACACATGCAGTATATGAGTGATACAGAAACATATCCTAGCCTCTTGAGCATAGTCTCCTTGGTATAGCAAGCACTAATTAAATACCTGCTGTATGCACTGTATTTGACACTCCAAAAGTATACTGTATGAATCCCTGATGTGGCAAATTCTGTAGGCCAGAGGTTACCAAAATTATTTGCCCTACTGCCCCCTTTTCAAAAAAAAAATTACTCAGCAAACCCTGGAAATCTACTTTCTTTAACTCTTTAATGGTTTTTTTTTTAAATTTGTGTCATTTCAAAATATATATATATATATTTAAAAATGACACATCTTAAGTTTAATAATTTATTGTAAATTTGTGGGCTTTTTCCTGCATTGAAGTTTTGATGACTCAGTATTGTATCATGTAACCATATAGTATCATATTGTAAACAAGTCATTACATGCACATATTCCTGCCGATGCAGTCTTGCCAGCAACTTCCTAGCAATGCACAACACAGTCCCCTGCCAAAACTTGCTTGTTAAGACCTGTGGGCAGACTTGACCACTGATTGGTTATAACTTGCATTTTGTGTATTTATTTGGGAGATAATGTAATCACTATGACTTTTATTCTGTTACGCAATAAATGAAATGTGTATCAATGGTTTTTCAAAAATTTGCTTATGCTTCATGACCCCCTTATTTTTATTCAACAGGCTCCAATTGTGCCTGAGGCTACTATCACTACCTGCATAGTTCCAATGACCCGCAGTGGGTGGTATCACCCACTTTAGGAACCTCTGTATAGGCAACCACTTAAGAATTACATGTAGTGATGAAGCCTACCAGAACAGCTCCCAAATAGAAGATTCCCAAATTCTTTACTGCTTAAAATATTTTGCTGCCACCAGCCAAGGGAATAGACGTTTATATTCCCAAAACTTTGACATTTCTACTGAGATAATTTCTTTTTACGTCTTTCTGGGGCTGTAATAGCCTATCTGCATTCTCTGATCTATACATCTAATATTTTCAGCAGAGCTCACTGAACTACAATTTGTAATTTCAACCACAACTCAGATCCTAGGCTAAAAATAGCTAACACTTACACAGCATTTTACATACATTGTCTTGTTTGATCCTTACAATAACCTTGTGAAGCAGGTGCTTGTCTGTGTGCTTCCATATGTTAAACACGATGAGACCATTAAATGTGATGGGAGTCTTTCTCATATTTTTTATATCATAGGAATACCAGAGGATTACAAGAGGTGTTCCATGTTATCCTTTGCTCTTGGCACTTTTTTAAAAAATCATACATTTCTTTGGCAGTATTCTGTACTCAAGTTCTTGTTATGTGCTATACATGCTGTTCATACCCTCAACATTCTCATAATTCTATCACTCTCCAACAGGCTCCTCCCTACACACACACACACACACACACACACACACACACACACACAGACACACACAGTCTAATCTAGCTGCTTTTTTATCTTTGTTCTCTTGAATGTGATTTCTGCTTCTGCTATAAGCGCATCTGGGACTATGATATTATAATCCAGGTGTGGTGGCTTTACTGTCCTTGGTGGTAAAAACAGTTTGTTATAAAAAAGTCTTTGCAGATTTTTTCCATTTTTTTTCCTGTTTGTTTCCTTCCTTCCATTTTCTTCCTTAAATGCCCTTGAGGTGATTTAGCTTAGATTTATGGACAATCTTACTTTAGTTTTACTGTCCACTGCTTCTCTTTGCTTTATGAGGAAATAATGTTCATATTCTTGCATTATCTTTCTTCATAGGATTTTCCAATTGAGTTTACATTTTAAACTAGTATTGTCTTAGGCTGCCCTCTCTTTCTTCTTAGCAAGTAAATTAAGTGTTTACTGCCTTAGACACTATTAAAAAGCACTTAATAACTTAATAAATACTTGCTGATTGATTTTACAGTTCTTTTGATTTCCTTGTTTTAGGAACCTCATTTAGACTTCCAAATAACATGATTGTATGTAGTATTGTTCTTTCTTCAACCTATATCCCATTTTCATCAGATAATTTATTTGAGTAGGTCAGATTCATCTTAATTGCATGTCTTTTTCTCATTTGTATTCTTTCTTCTAGTTTTGTACTAATTTTGATCTTTGCTCTAACAAGTTCGTGGTCTTACTATACAGAGACAACTGATTGAGGAATTATATAGCTGTTTTCTGTCTGTTAAAATGTAACCAATTCTTTCTGGTGATGTTATTTGGTGATTTCCATGTCCCAGTACCTTCTGATTATTTTCTTCAAAGAAGTATTAATGATGTATAGGTATGAGGCTTCTGTGTAATCTACAAGGTCTTTGTCCTCACTCATTCCTTATTCATACCCATATTTCCAACAATTTCTTTGTCCTCCTCAACTATTCTCATCTTTACATGGAAGTCACCAAGTGTGAAAATATATGCTGATTTAATTTGGAGGGTCTTACCAAGTTCTTGGTAGAATTACTCTACCTCTTTATCTTCTGCAGCCAGTGTTGGTACAACTATTTTCTTGGTGGTCTTTTTGCAAATACTTATAATGAACTCTGCAACATAAGATGACTAAATGTCCCATGAAACAAACTTTGTCACTGCATTTGGGGTCAGAGAAAAGCTAATTCTTCCAGCTCCCCCATTTGCCTCTCTAAAGAGAACTTCTGAGACATCTTTTTATTTAGTTGAAACTTCCTCCTGGTTTTGTAAATAGCAAGAATGTTGATTAATATGATTCAGTTCCTCTTGTATGGCTATTCATTTGGTCATTAGATAATGACATCACATTTAGAGTACTAACAATTAAGGTAAAGTTTATAGATCATATAAATGGTAAGATTCTTAGCATCCTCTGCCCATCTTTGGACTTTGACCATCACTACAAAACAAAAAGGAGGCCACATAGGATTGAGAGCCAATTTTCATTTTTCTTTATTTCATGAGTTCATATGGGCAAAATGTTTATCACCAAATAGCCAACTTATTGGTGATGAGCCTTTCTATAAAAATGGTTAAAGGTACAGACTCAGTCTATACTTGAAGACTTTCAAACATGGGAAAACCAACCAAATCAATCCATCATGGTAGAATGAATCAATCAGTAAGCATTTTTTAAGCTCCTCCTTTATGCCAAGGAGGGCAGCTATGTGGCCTAGAAGACTCATCTTCCTGAATTCAAATCTGGTCTCAGACACTTCACTAGCTCTGTGACCCTGGACAAGTCACTCAACCCCAGTTTCCTCATCTATACAGTGAGCTGGAGAAGGAAATGGCAAACCACTGTAGTACCTTTGCACAAAAAAACCCCAAATGGGGTCATGAAGAGTCAGACATGACTGAAACAACTGAACAACAACAACAAAATGCGCCAGGCCCTATGTCAGGGGTTAGGGATAAAAAAAAAACAAGAAAGAAATTCTTAATACTTGTGTGACCTTGGGTTTGGAGTCAGTGAACTTGAGTTCAACTCCTACCTCTGACTCGTATTACTTGTGTGACCTTGGGCAAGCTGTATAACCTCCTCACATCTCAGTTTCCCCATCTGTAGAACGAGGGGATCAGGTTAGATGTCCTCTGAAGCCTATTCTAGTTCTACATCTATGATCCCACAATCTGCTGGACCCTCGGTGTCCTTGTCTGCAAAAAGAAGAGGGGAGGGACTAGATGATCTCTAAGGTCTATTTTATCAGGATAATCCTTGGTCATATTAAATTATCTTATTAGTAAGATCATAACTTTACAGTTGGAAAGGACCTTAATGGTTATTTAATCCAATACCTTCATTTTACCTAAGAAGAAACGGATTCAATTAAATCTTTGTAAATCACCGTGATTTTTATAGCATTGTACCAGAATTCCTCGTGGATAAAAAATATTTCATCCTTCTAGACCTGTTAGAAAATTAGCCAGGTGTGTCATCATAGGAAATTCTTCATCCATTTGAATAGAAACTCTAGTTTAATGAAATGAAAGGGTCTATGGCAACCTGTAGTTAGTTAAAAGTCTTCCTGACACCCAGGTGAAGGCCACAGCTGTATCTCTGTCACTTGTCCCCCTTCCTTCCTAGTGAAAATGTGTTTTGAACATGAATTTCCTAGTTGAATTTCCTGTGAAACAATCTCATCAATTTACTATGAATTTCCTTTTCCTCTTCCAAGTGACAGGTGTCTAGGAACCTCTTGGGATTTTCTTCCCTGGCTGGACTCACACCAACCTTCTTAGCTTTCATCTGGAAAGCCAGGAACCTATCCAGTTTTCCATCTCATAGTGCCTGTGGGGAGGGTGTCTCTCTTTTTTTCCTACCAGTTTTCCTCTCTTCTTGCCCTGTGTTGAATGTGGATTTGTTTTTCCTAAAGCAATCAGTATAGATTCCACATTGAACATGTAAGTACCTGCAAGTTTCTTACCAGCTCTTGCAGTGTTTTCTACCAGTTTCCAAATAGATGTAAAAGATCTTTTCTGTGAATCACTCTTGGACCTGGCCCTTTCCATTAAAAAAAATTAAACAAGGCTTTGTTGTATTGAATCTCAGTTTGTTCTGTATCTGATAGCCATGGTTGGAAGGTTTGAGAACCACATTGGAAGCCAGGATTTACTTCTGGCTCTCATCGATGATTCCTTCTGGGCTCTGCTGTTAATTTATATAGTAAAAAGTAACCAGCACCTCAAGATCTCTTCAAGGAACTGATAAAAATCCACAAGCATTGAGTGCCAATCTAAATCTGGTATTGATTAGTTTGTTTCAATTTATGTGTGTTCAATTTAGTTACATAGGCTCTCATTAGTGCAGTGCTGGGCGCCAGTGTGTTGGATGACAATAATTGCAGATAAATAAACAGCTCAGTACAATAGTGGGGATGGCAGGTGAGCAGCGATGGAGGTGCTGAAATCAATGCACACTTGAGATTGCCCATAAAAGAGAAAAGCACTCCCCATTACCCTTCTCATGAGTGTGACTCTTTCTATTAGCAGGCATTAAGGCATCTACCCCTCACTGTTTGGCCTCGGCTTACTCAGTAGGGCTCTTTTCTAAAGAGTCCAATTAAGTTCAGAGCTTACTTCCCTTTATTTCCCTCTTGTATTTTCCCTCAAACAGACCAGAGAATAAGGAAAGCAAGGAGGAAACCAGAGGCAATTTTGAAATGACATTTTTCTTACTTAACCTGACAATCTGGGTGAGATACCAGGTCTGTGTTGCACAATGTTGGAATTTCTTGGGCTTTTTTTGAGGGGGAGGTAGGCTTTCAAGACACCTTCTTTCCCTGCCCCCGGGGGACTTTGTCAGCCTGGTTTGATGGATCTTCATGCAAGTCATGTTGGCTAATAGTGGATATCCCCACCAGGATAGAGCTAGTGGGCTCTATTCTGACATCTTCTTTTCTCTTTCTATGCTATTTCACTTGGTAATCTCATCAGCCTCTATGGATTCAATTATCAAATGAAGAGAAATCTCTGCTGATGATTCTCAAATCTACTCATTCAGTGCTAATCTCTCTGACTGACCTCCAGTCTTGAATCTTCCATCGCCTACTGGAGAAATCTCATAGCTATAAGTCAAAGTCAAAAACCAGCTTTTTTCAGCATTTATTATGTGCCAGGCACTGTGCTAAGCACTGGAAATAAACTCAACATGTCCCAGCTGACCTCATTATCTTCCCCCCAGACCCTTCCCCATTACTGCTGAGGGCACAGCTGTTCTCTTAGTCACCCCAGGCTCAAAGTCTAAGTATTATTCTTGACTTCTCACTCCCACTCACCCTCCCTATTCAATTTGTGGGATTTTACCTTTGTAATATTTCTTATATACGCCACTTTCCCTCCTGTGACAAAGCCAGCACCTTTATACAAGCCCCTCACCACCTTGTGCCTGGACTGTTGCAACAGGTTTCTTGGGGATCTCCCTTCCTCAAACTTCTCCCTCCTCCAGGCTATCCTCCACTTAGCTGTCAATTTGATCTTCCTTAAATGCAAGCCTCCGACCTCTCTATTCAACAGATTTTAGAGGCTGCTCCTCACCTCCAGGAACAAATTTATAATGCTCTGTTTAGTGGACGAAGTCCTTCATAACTTGGTCCCCTACTGCTTTTCTAGTGTTTTCATTTCCTTACTCTGAAACCCCCCACCCCCCAACATGTAGGCTATGATCCAGTACTATTCGTTAGACAAAATACTCCATCTCTAGACGTTGAGCATGTTTACCAGTGCTTCCCTGTGCTTATATCCCTTTCCACCTTGTCCCTGCCATCTGGCTTCCTTCAAATCCCAGTTAAAGTTTCACTTTCTACAAGGAGCCTTTCCTGATTTCCCCTAATGGTAATCATTGTTGATGATATAGATCTTACTACAATCCAGTTCAATTCATTACACATTTATTAAGTGCCTGCTATGTGCCAGGCATTGTACTAAGTGCTGGGGATACAAATAGGTAAAAGAGAGATCATCCTTGCCCTCAGGAAGCTTACTGTCTAACAGGGGAAGACAATACACAAAAGGTAGCTGGAAAGTGGAGAGGAAGGATACCCCCTGCAGTGGGAGCATCTTGTTTCAGGGAATAGGAACCAAGCAGAGCTGCAGATGGAAAGTAGAAAGAGAACTTGGAAATCCAGGTCTCTGCTCTCTCAAGGAAAACTCTGGGCGGAGTTTAGCGCTCTATCCTTTGGCATTCAAGGTGGGGAGGAGGTGCAGAGGAGGCTGAGGGAGATGAGAAGGTGCTGATAAACAGCACGATGAGATTTCTGATGATCAGTTTATCCAGCTAGGGGCATCTTGTTCCATGGAGTTCAAAGTGAGCAGAGCTGCCGGTAGTGGAGGATGAGCTGGAAAGTCCAGGTCCCACCCTCTGTAAAGGAAAGCTTTGCAGTTGCTTGCATATTTTCTTCCCCCATTAGGCTGTGAGTTCCTTGAGAGCAGACACTGTCTTTTACCTTTCTTTCATCCCCAGCACTTAACACAGTGCCTGGCACATAGTAGGTACTTAGTAAATTCTTATTGACCTTCTGAATGTAGAATAATGTAGTCAGAACCAGGAGAACAATTACATGATGACCACAGTGATATAGGGGAAAACAGAACTCTGATCGATGCATTACTGAATTGTGATTTCAGAATTTCTCATTTTCTGTAAAAAGCACTACCGTCCTTCTAGTCACCCAAGTTCTGAGTGTCACCTTCAACTTCTCCTTCACACTTATCCCCCATAGCCACAAAGTTTCCAAATCTTGTCATTTCTATAACTACAATATCTCCTGCATTATCTTTTCCTCTCCACCTTAGTTCAGGCACTCATTGCCTCTTGCATAGACTGTCCCAATGGCTTTCTCATTGCCCTGCCTCAAGTTTGTCTCTACTCCAATCTATCCCCCCAAATGACACACCTGCAAAAGTGATTTTCTTAAAGCGATCATGTCACTACTGGCCATTGCCAGTTATCTTGACTTTTGTCTTACCACTGGACTCTGATGACTCTGGAGGAGAGAATGAGGCTGATGACTTTGCGGGTTCCATCTCACTTAAATCCAATTCACTGCAAGTCAAGACATCATCTTTGTGACAAATGACAACAATGTTTCCACTCTTTTTGCTAACTCCAATGGCTGTCACCTCTAAAATCAAACATAAAGTCTGCTGGCATTTAAATCCCTTAACAGCTTGGCCCCACCTATCTTTCCCTGCTTCATTGCACATTACTCCCCTCCATGAACATAACAGTCTAGCCAGACTGGGCCTCTTAATGTTCATCTTACATGACACCATCTTGTACCTCTGTTCCTTTTCATGGTTAGAATGTAATCCTTCCTTATCTCCATCTCTGAGAAGTTTTAGTTTCCTTCAAGCCCCAAACAACTCAAATGTACCTTATAAGATGAAGCGTTTCTGGACCTTGCCACCCCTAACCCCCAGCTTCTTATGCCTTATTGCCCAAATCAATTTGTATTTATCTCTAACATTGAGAAACTGCCTCAAGCCCTCTAGGAGTTAGGCTACTGTGTTACTCCCCTTTTTCACTAAAGGGTCCCCCCTTCTCTGGACCCAGAGTCATGGTTATACTGGGTTAAGTCCTTGGAGAGCCTGGTTTCTAGGAAGAGAGGTTGGGTTCCCTTTTCTCAGTCTTTAACTCAGGGCTGTCCAACCTTAGGTTATCTTAGGGCCATATTAAAATAAGATAATTATTCAAGGGCTGCACACAGAATAAAAAATATAGTATGCTAATAGAAAATGGGGGAACGTTCATCATCAATATGACAGGTGAAGGTGCGAAGCACAAAAACAAACACAAAACAACAAAGCGACAACACAACAGTATAAATGTAGGTGCATACTGACTAGTCTGCATTGTACAGACAGAATGCCTCCCACAGATGGATTGAAAATTCCGTGTGATATGTTCCATCTCTAATACTGCTTAAAAACACCAAAGGAAATTAACATCAACAAGATTATTTATTAGTGATGGAATTAAAAAATCCAATACATATTCCATGGAAATTATTATTTTATTTTTTCACTTGTGAAAATTAAAACCCACAGGCGGGCTGCATGTGGCCCGCACCATATTTTGGACAGCCCTGCTTTAACTCATTAAATTCCTACCGTTGTGCCTAAGGGAAAAAAGTATTTAAGCTGATGTTCTGGGTTTCCCTCAAAAGGGCAGAGAATAGAAAGGTACTCAATGTACAACATGAATTAGGTATGGAATGTGCATTTTATTTCTATCCACAAAAGAAATAGTAATTAGAATAGACCCACAACTCACATTAGCTAAAGAATTTAAAACAGGATTTGATAATTTAACTTATGACTACTGTTATAGTCTATTGGGAATATAATACTTAAACTTCAACAGACCATGAAGCATTTTGTGGGATTGCTGATTAGACATTTTATATTTTGCCTTGACTCTGCCATGTCCAAATAACTGTCATGTGACAGCTGATAAGCAGCCAGAATTGAAGGTATACTCTTGTTGGTGGTCATATTCTCAGACATAAATGCTTCTTTGGCTGCCATGTTCACTCAGCTCCAAACACAACCATCCTCTGAACTTTGTGCTCAGGCCTTTGGTTACTTCTACTATTTACCCCTACCACTGCCATCATCAGTTTCTCCTCTCATTGGACCCAGGACCTCAGAACTGCATGAACTGAAAAGGATGCCTCCAAGCCTGGATGTGTCCCTCTTGGGACAGATGCTTGTTTATCTAAGTTCCAGAAATAACAAATGTAAACGTGAGCAAGGAAGTCAAGAGGCCAGGCAAACAAGTGACTAGTTGAGTTCCTTTGTAGTAGCAGGCATGTGGGAGAGGTCACCTTGGTGCTACAGTAGAGAAGGGCCAGCCCTTTACCATCCTTCACTGGAAATCTCAGGGTCATATGATGTCCCCTGGAGGGCTGAATAAAGAGAGTACCATCTAGGAACTCTTCCTACTTTTAACTAATAAAATACCCTGTCCCCCTCCCACCATCTTGGGGTAGGAGGAAGACAAAGAGACAACCTCTTTTAGTACTAGGTCATCATAAGGTTGGAAACAGGCTCCAAATCTTTCTTGTAGTCAGAACCAGGAATGGCAGTCCTGACCATGTTCCATGGGATGGCCCTGGACACACTTTTATATATATGTAATTATATACATTTTGTCTCCTCCAGCTAGGCCATAAGCTCCTTAATAGGAGGGATGGTTTCTCTTTTGTCTTCGTGTCCCCCGTGTCTAGACTAATACCTGGCACATAGTAGATGATTTATCCAAATTCGTTGATTGATTGAAAAAGCTTATATTTTTTTCTTGGCAACATAACACGTCAGCAGACAATTACATACATAATTATTAGAGGAGGGAGAGGACCATTCAAAGAATTTGGGGAAAGTCTTTCTGGGGGAGATATCATGAGTTTAGCCTTGAAGGAGCCTGGGATTCTAAGAGGAAGAGCTGATGATGGAGTGAGGATCCATGTACAGGGCAGAGTCTATGCAAATATATGGAGTGAAAAAAAAGTAACACTAGGTCTTGGGAACATCAAGATAGACCAGGTTTGCTGGAATGTAGAGTGTGAAGACAGCATACTGTGACATAAGACTGGAAGTGGAGGCTGGAGTCAGATTGTAAAGGGTTTCAGATTTAAAGTATGTAGTTTATTCTACATGTATAGGGACCTACTGAAATTTTTTGAGCTAGGGAGTATCAGAGTCATACTGATGCTTTCAGAAGACCATTGTGTAGATGAGGAATTGAAAAGTAGAGAGGCTGGAAGCCAGTCCAATTTTACAAGGCTATTGCAATTGTCCTGGCAAGATATGATGAGGGCTTGGACTAGGCAGGTGATTGTCTGAGTGGAGAAAAAATAATGGCTATGAGACGTGTTTAAGATACAGAATGGAGAAATCTTAGCAACTGATTGTATATGGGGGATGAGGGAAAAGGAAGAGATGAGGATTAGGTCAAGGTTGCAGATCTGGATAACTAGGAGGATGGTGACACTCTTGAGAGAAATCTAGAAGTTTTGAAGAGGAGTAGACCTAGAAGAGGAATAGAATGTAGGCCATTTTGGTTGTGATTTTAACAGAGAGTATTTATGTAGCACTTTAAGGTTTGTGCTTTATTATTATGTCATTTGACCCTCACAGCAACCTAGGGAGATTTTTACAGGTGAGAAAATTGAGGTAAACAGAGGTTAAGTGACTTTCCTAGGGTCACACTGCTAGTAAGTATCTCAGGTCAAATTTGAACTCAGATCTTTCTGACTCCAAGTCCATCCCATAGAGGCTGGTACATGTGTGATCATCCAGCAAAGGAGACTGAGACAGACAGGAGGAGAATCCACAGACAACATGAAAACCCAAGGACAAGAGAATTTCTAGTGAGAGACAGGTCAAAGTGTCACATGCTACAGAGAGGTCAAGAAGGATGAGAGCTGAGAAAAGGCCATTGGATTTGTCAATTAAGAGATCGTTGTTAACTTTTAGATTCTTGGTTAAAACCCCTTTCCCCCAACAGTAGATTTTCAGTCCATGCACCAACTTCTTTAGAAGTTTTCCAGTATAGATGAGTAGGTTGGGAAAATGGCACAGAGACAAAGCTAAGCCTAGGGGATAAGATCATTGGCTCTTCAGTCAAAATAGCCTTATTCTTGTCTTTTCACATGTAGATTTGACAATCCAAATACTGGAAGCCCTCAGAAGAGAAAAGGAAGGGAGAAAAGGAAGAAGAGAAGAGAAAGAAAAGAATGAGAAGAGAGAAGGGATAAAGAACAGGAGAGAGAGAGAGATAGAGAGAGAGAGAGAGGAGGGGCGGGGGAGAGGGAGAGGGAGAGAGATAAGAGAGAAGAAAAGAAGAGGATGATCAGTTCACTCAACAAGCATTTATTAAGTTCTCTTTATGTTCCAGGCACTATGCTAGCTATTAGGGATACAAATACAAAGAATGAAACAAATTCCTGTTTGCATTCTAATGGTGGGAAATGAAAAGTAAATGAATGAATGAATATATAAAAGTAAATAAATAAAAATGAGAAAGAGGAAAGAAGTGAGAAAGAGAAATACAAGGGGTGAAAGAGAAGAGGAGGGAGAGAGAGAGAGAGAGAGAGAGAGAGAGAGAGAGTTGCTTTTAGCCCCAAGATGTAGTGCAAATGGCTTTAATAGCTAAGCCATATCTCCTTTGTGCAGTTACAAAGACTGGAGAATTCCATTAAAAAAAAAATCTCATAGATGCCCTAAGTGCACTTGGTACCATGCAAGATGAATCTTGCCTCTGCCATATAGCTCACATTGACAGATTCTCTAGAGAGGTCACTGACACTGGGTTTGGATTTCTCTTTTTCTTTTGAGCAAAGAATCATTTCATTTTCCTTAGTATCCTGTGTGGAGTTATAGAACCATAGCATCTGAAAGCTAGAAGGACCTTAGACATCATCTAGCCCAGCCCCTCCATTTCATAGATGAGGAAATGGAAGCTCACATAGCCAGTACAGGCTCATTACAGTTACTTAACATTCATTATGCACTCTGGCTTTGGATGTATTTCTTTAGTGCAAGGATAAGAATGCCCTGGCCCTTTGCAGAATTCAGACTGGATAGCCTTAGAAGCATCAGCAAGTATGCCATCTAACTAAATGCATCATAGCCTCACTATATGGTATAGCATATGTTTGAAAGACATGGTCTACAAACTAAGTAGGAAGTAAAAAATCCTGGTGGTGCCTGCTGCAGGACTTCTACCCCATAATAGTATAGGTCTGTAAGGAATTTACCCAGCAACCTGAATGACTTTGGTTGGCATAAAAATGGCTCATTTCTGAAAAGGACCCAAAGAAGCCTAGAAGATTTAGCAAATGTTCTCCAGAAAGTAATTTTCAAACTTCTCACCAGTAGGACTAGCCCTGAGGTGCTTAGAGCACCCAAGGTACCACGTACAAGAATGAGAATGTTCATGTTTATTTCCATACTGGCATTAAAGGGGTGGGTGAGACCTTGTTGGATTTTAATGGCATTTGACCTGTGGACCAGTTGTAGGCAAAGAAGAGGCTCTAACCTAAACATGGCCTCCCCTACTTACTCCTGAGGTAGTTGTTATGGTAATTAGAGTGGGACTTTTTTAAAAATGTTTTCTCTTTTGGAATGCTGAGGTAATCAAGTACCTTTGATGAGTTTTGCCTTTCAAATGTAATGGTAAGGCAAAGTGGACTTTTTGTTGTCTTTTGTTTCTCTGAATCAAGAGTCTTTGACTTGCTTAAAAAACAAGAAAGCCTACTTCACATAGGTTTGAATCACATGGTTGTGACACCCTTTGACCCTGAAGAAGTGCATATAAACTCAGACATAAGTGTTTTTGCCTTTGGGGGAACACTCATTGAAAGAGTATTAGTGATAAGACTCTGGGTAGCCATTGAAGCAGCGCCACCCCCCCTCCCCTGGCTTTGAAAACCCAGATATTGGTGCTTCTGTCTTGTGATGTGATGTCTTGATCAGACAAAGCCTATCTGTTGATTTGTGTTATTTGCTCTGTTTGTATTTTCTCTGTTTGTAATTACTATTTGTATTTGCTCTGAAGTTCAGGGTGCTGGCTTTTCACCCTGAACTAAGTGAATGGTATATGTATGTTTGATTAAAGTGAGATTGTTAACCACTTAAAGTTGCTTACCTTAGAAAAGCAGATCAAAGAAGCTATGCTAGCAGCCCTCCTGTGTGCTGGTGTTGTTGGTCTTTCACCCCCACAACAGCTGCTGGCAACATTGTTGTTACAGTAGTGTAAACCGTATAGGTGACATGCAACAAAATCAAATACTGAGAACCAACAGGACTTCGTTTTATCTCCCCTGAACTATTCTGACAGCTTCATTTAATCTTTCCGGATCTCAGTTTCCTCAGATATAAAAATGAGGGTGTTGAACTTGATGGCTTCTAAGGTCCCTTTTAGCTCTATACATTTATTTTCCTAATTGGACTCAGGTTCTCCTCCCAGTGTTCTCCCACCCCTATCCCAATCTATTCTGCTCATAGCTGGCAAAATTATCTTCTTAAAGCACAAGGACCCAGTCATTCTCCCTGGGTGAGACCTTTCACTGGTTTCCTATTACTTTTAAGATAAAACGCAAACTCTTCAGTTTTGCATTTAAAACCCTTCTTAGTCTAACTCCAATTTTAACTTTTTCTAATTTATTTCACGTTGTTGTGGTGACACATTTTGCCTTCCAGCCTGGTCTACTTGTTGCTGTCCAAACTTGGCATTCCCACCTCTGTTGCTTTGCATAGGCTGCTCCCCATGCCTGGAATGCCATCCTTCCTTCTCCTTAGAGTTCTTGACTTCCTTTAGGGCTCAGCTACTATGCTCGCTCATGTGGGAAGCCTTTCCTGATCTAGTTGTTGGTTCCTGCTCGTGCTGCAAATAATCATCTATGTATTTATCTGTTTCTGTCTTGTATTCCCTGTGCCACCCAAAGTAGATTGTAAGCTTTTTGAGGGCAGAGACTGCTTTCTGTTTTGTCTTTGTATTCCCCAGCTCCTAGTATGGTGTCTTAAGCTTAGTAGGAGTTTGACAAACACTTGTTGGATTGTAGTGGCATAAGCCCTACCCTCATAGAGATGCCTGTCATGTAAGGCAAGGTCACCCTTTTGTCTTTGGTCTTCAGTGTAAGCCTCAGGAGGAAGTGGTACCTATGGGTTTAGCCAGCAGACATAAGACCTAAAGGGAAGAGGAAGAAAAGCTGGAGGAGGGTTGGGGAGGAGGCAGGAAAGTAAGACATGAAGAGAAGAGATATCTTCACATTTGTTAGTTTTGTTTCCCTTTATAAGCTAGAAGCTTTTTGAAGGCAAGGACTATTTCATACCTATATTACCCAAAGTATCCATCATAGCTTTTGTTTTTACCCGGATCTATGGTTTCACTGATGTCGAGAACTCCTGGGGAGTAAATCCTGTTTAGCAATGCAGAACAGCTGTTCTGTAATTTGTTCTTGTGGAGCTGCCTGAGAAGGTGGGTGACTTGCCCAGGGTAAACAGCCAGTGTGTGTCAGTTCGAACCAGAATCCACGTTTTCCTCATTCCAAGGTCAGGGCTCTATCCACCACCCCATGTTTTATTGGAGCACAAGGTTACATTTATCATGCACTCCTTAATTGGATTTTGGAATCTAGTTTCTTAATGATTCATAAAATGTTGAAACTGGTGGGACCTTGCAGATTATTTGGTTGAGCCCTTACCAATGCCTGAGTTTGCCTACTTCTTTTCTCAAGAGAGAAAAATAAGTTAGCATCTATCTTCATTTTCTCATAATATTTATAGGACTATAAATAGTCCTTGAAGTCCTGAAGCTAGTTTGGCACTGGGTGGATGTCCAAAAACCAAAACCCAGAAACAAAAAAATCTTTACCTGGTAACCATCTGTAGTTCCAGTATCCTTATTCAACCTTTAAGACCACTGCTGGTCCTTGGAAACTTTCCTCTATAAAAAGAATTGTGCTGAGTCTATGGGAGTGATGGGATTATGTTGCTTCCATACTGTTGTACAAAAAAATTAATTCATTTTTCTAAGGAGTCTTGTGTGCAGCTGTCCTATGCTTGATTTTGTATATTTGAAAAGTCATTTTTGATTTTAACAAGAAAAACATATGTAAAATCTTATACCTACCATCTGGAGGCTGTTTGCTGGCCTGTGTGAAATGAGTTAGTAACAGAAGTCAAATTTCCTGTGGACAAAAGTCCATACTTTAAGAACCCTTCATATATGTGTGTATGTGTGTGTGTGTGTGTGTATGCAGGTATACATATACACAACACACACACATATATACACATACACATATATACACACATACATATATACATACATGCATATGCATATATGCATGTATGTATGTATGATTGTATGTATATTTCTTTGGAAATATAGGTGCATCCTGTTGGCCAAGGAAAGATTGTCCAGCCATGGTGCAGGTTGTATCTGTTCCATGGAAAACATCATTTTTTTTTCAATTCTCCTGTCAAACTTACAGCTGTTACATTTGCTAAGTTAGTTTGAAATGAAATATAACAAAGGATAAAAAAATGGAATGGATGCCAGATCTCCCCAAGCCCTGCTGCCCACTTGTTTGTTTTTCATGAGATTTGCTGCATTAGAAACTTGGATATAAACGATGAATGCTTATTGGATTGTTTTCAATCGCTGTGGTGGGACCATGATTTTAGAGTCCACTCGGCTATTAGCCAATAATTTTATTACTCTCATTTACATATTTCAGTCCTATTGGTTGAAAAGCCATAATGACCCTCTTGACTTTTCCATGGGAATTGAGATTACTTTAGAAAATAACTTCCCCTGATGGTAGCCATACAAAGTAATATTCATTCAAAATAACATCTTGCAATTTTTACCTTGCTGATAAGTATCAATGTGTCCTTAGCTTGGGAAATTCTACAACATGGCAAAATATCATATCTGTTATAATGAGAGTAATTTAAAAATGGAAATGACTTAGGTATATTGGCTTCTTTTCTTGGGCTAGGAGGGCTGTGTGGGGTCTTTCTTCCTTTTCTCCTTTCTTTCTTTTGACTATCTGTAAGTGACTGATGAAGTAAATAACAGGTAGATGCATTACAAAGCCGTAATTCCATTGAGGGTTCTGCAAACAGCTTTTTGGCTATGAGAACCAAGCTCTTGCAGTTTGTATCAGGATCAGAACTGCAAGACAGAATTATAGCCTCATAACTCAAACTTTGCTTGTTGTTAATTTTATGGAGGATATAAAAACCAATGTAGAGCATCTGGTCCACCAGTGGCCCCTTTAAGAAAACCTATGCACTCAGCAGCTGGCAGCAAATAGAAACAGAGGCCTGAAATACTCACAGAATAAAGAAGCACTATGGCATGCCCATATTTCTTTACATGTCCTAGAGTCTGGGGTCAAATTACCCTAGACAAGTGACTTCACCTTTCTGGGCCTGAGTTCCTTCATCTATAAAATAAGAGGGTTTGGAATAGGTGGCATTTGATGGCCCTTTCAGTCATAGACCTATGTTCCTATGGGGATGGTGTATGTGTGTGTGTGTGTGTGTGTGTGTGTGTGAGAGAGAGAGAGAGAGAGAGAGAGAGGAGGGAGTGTCTATAGTCAACAGGCTTTGTGTCTGGTGATAATTTCATTCCATAAGCCTTCTACTGCATGCCTGCTGAACCCAAGCCATGTTTAATGGTAATGTTTAACAACAAGGCTCTTTGGGGAAAAATATATGCATGCATACTTTTAAGTTTTAATTTCTATTAATAACACTTTCTAAGTCTAGAAAATGAAAAATAACCCCAACAACAAATCGACCCCTGATTTGCAGAAATTTCTGAGGTATGAATATTCACCCTGAAAATTTAACAATTTCTTACGAGCTCATTAGAGCCATTTCCAGCACGCTCCTACTTCTCCACTTCTAGATATATGAACTCTGATTTAGGAATATGAACTTTACCATTAGATGGAGACTGGACTGGAAAAGGGAGAGGCTGCCAGCAAGGACACCAATTTCAAAGCTATTGCAATAGTCCCGGTAATAGAACTAGAATGGGGAGGAGAGGATGGATGTCAGAGGCAATGCAGAGATAAGATCAGCAAGACTGGGCCACTGGATAAATGGGGCTGAGGGAGAGAGAAGACTCAATGATGACTCCAAGGTTGTGAATCTGAATGTTCAGAAGGATCTTGGTGCTCTTTGCAGACCTGGGAAATTGGAGATGATGGGGGGTTTGGGAAGAAATACAACGATCTTGGACATATTAAGTTTGAGATGTCTTTCTAGATGCAGGTGTTTGAGAGGGAGTTGGTAAGATGGAATTCAAGTCTGAGAGACTGAAACGGGTGATACAGATTTGAGTCATCTCCCTAGAAATGATCACTAAACCCATGGAAACTGACGAGATCACTAAAGGAAATAAGGTAAAAAGAAGGGAGAAGAGGGCCTGAGGAGAATCTTGATTCTATGACAATGTGAATCTATGAAGTCAAAGAGACAATTTTATAGCTCCATATAGTGAAAAAATGTCTTAACGATTAGACAATCAAAGAATTGTAGATTTAATAATAATAGCTAGCATTTGTGTAGTGTTTTAAAGTTTCCAAAGCACTTTACATATGTTAGCTCATCTGATCCTTACAACAACCCTGTGCTATTAAGACCACCCCTCATTTTAGAGTTGAGGAAACTGAGGCAGACAGAGGTTAAATGACTTGCCCAGGGTCACACAGGTAGTAAGTGTGTCTGAGACAGAATTCAAACTCCCTGACTCCGAGTCCTGCACTTTATCCCCTGTGTCAACTGACCAGAATCTAGGAGTAGGGAGAGAGTGGTACTGAGGACTGTCCAGATACAGTCATTTAGAGCTAGAAGGAAACTTAGGCCTTTGAATCTAAACTTTTAATTTCATAAATGAGGAAACTGAAACTTAGAGAGGGTGAATGATTTGCCAAGGTCACTCAGTCAGTGGTAGGATTCTAATCAAAGTCCTCAGAATACAAATCCAGTTCTCTTATCTCTGTGCCATGCTACAAAATCAAAGAGTGGAATAGGTTGAATTGATAATGAGTGGGTTCCTTCTGTCTTGTGGTCCTTACAGAAAAGGTAGAAGACCACTTTACAGGGATGTCAGAGAAGAGATTTCCACTCAGGGGCAGGTTGCATTAGATGGTCTGTGATGTGTCTTCTGTCCCAGGAGTGGTTCCCACACCCTATCCAATAGGCTACTTAGAATCCGAGGGCTCAAAGCAAACATACTCAAGATAAGGAGGATTCATGGGGGAATCATGTATGGTTTTTCTATACTTCCTGTCCCCTTAGGGCCTACAGCTGGGTCTCAGATCATTAACTTGAACTGCTTCAGGTCTCTTTCAGTGTCTTGACTTACAACAGTCTAGGTAGGTGAGTTGCCCCAGGACTACTACCAATGTGTCCCAGGACACCTTCCAACTCTGGGATGCTATAGGTCTGCTTACCTGCCCTTCTTGTTTCTAGAGCAGGGGACACATTCTTAGTATCTAAGTATGGATATTATCAGAGTTGCCTGATCATAAATGTGCTCCTTACCTTTTCCTACACTAGAGTGAATATAGGAGGAGAAACCAGGCAGTGAACATTAACCAGGCACTGGTTATATCAGTGGTGTTGTTGGCCAGTCATTTTCAGTCATATTTGACTCTTTGTGACTCCATTTGGGATTTTCTTGGCAAAGATATGAGAGTCCTTTGCCATGCCCTTCTCCAGCTCATTTTATAGATGAGGAACTGAGGCAAACAGGGTTAAGTGACTTGCCCAGGGTCACATGAATAGTAACTATCTGAGGCCAGTTTTGAACTCAGGAAGATGAGTCTCTTTGACTCCAGGCCTGGCCCTCTATCCATTGTGCCACCTGCTAGGTGTGTCCCTAGATCAATGGCACCTTCGTCTATTTCCTTCTGTTGTAGTATGGCACTACAATATAATAGCTTTTTAGCTGACACCTTGTTATCAGTCTTATTATGGCTTTCTTCATTCCTGTCATTGGATTATGGTAATTTTTTTCATCATGGATTTTAATCAAAGTAGAAGTCTTCCAGTTACTGACAGCTTGGGAGAGCTGTAACTACAGTTAGTCTGACTTCACACTGTCACCAAATTAGAACACAAACAGAAAGCTAGAGGCTTTCGCGAGTCTCCTCCCACCCTCCAATTAAAAACAAAGCAACTTTCTGAACAGCAGGCTCCTTTTTCAGGCTTTAGACAAAAGGGAAATAGGCAGAGGGCGCCTGCTTTTTCCTTCCTCCTTCCTCTTTCCTCTGAGGGTTCAAAGCAAGGAGCTGGAATCCAGCAGAGGGCGGGCCTCATATCAGATATTGCAATTTGGCTAATGGCATCTCCAGCAAAATGTCATTCGCTTGTCATACTGTGGTGCTTAAACAGCATCAAGGCCTTGGCAGATCCTTCTGACCCGGTGGAGACACCCTGTATGTGGGGCCTTTTGGTCAGACTTCATGGAGAGCAGCTGTAACTAGCAATCCTGGTACCTGGGGCCACCTCTGTTGAGCAGATGCTGAGAGTAGGGGAAGAATGGTTCTGAGGACAGCCTGAATACTGACTGGTACGACCTCAGGGGCGTGGGAAGGTAGAGTGCCCTATGGCAATGTCTTGGTGGCCCCATGATAGTTATGCCTCTGATGGAGGACTCAGAATCTGAGTTGAGCCTTAAGCCATTAGCACCAGAACATTACCTGAAAATTTCTTGGTACATACCCTATTAAGAGCAAAGAGAGTTGAATGTTCTAAAGGGAAATTTCCATGAAGCTAGGGTAACTGTTCCACATAGTGCTGCTTGCCATCATCAGCACCCTTCACCAGGAATAGGAAATCAAGGGTGAGCTGGGTTTGTACCATTGGGATAGGCAGTACTATGCTGAAATTGAACAAAGCTCCCATCATCCCTTACTTTCCTGGTTCTGCTGTGCAGGGTATACAAGAGATCTGGGGTAGCTGCATGGGAATACTTATGCAACATCCCCCTCCATATCCTCCCTTTGCAGGCTTTGGCGGTAGAGGGGCAGTGACACCAGTGACCTTATCCTGTAGTGGGTTTGTAAATATATTCTCAGAAAAAGTGACAGGGAGAAGCCATTTAGGATCTTTCATCACCTTGTTCTTGAGACAGTAGCATCATAGAACTAGCAAGGTCTGGAAGAGACCTCAGAGACTCCTTAGTCCAGCCCCCTTGTTTGGTTATTGGTGTTCAATCATTTTCAGTTGTGTCTGACTCTTCATGACCCCATTTGGAGTTTTTTTTTGGCAAAGATACAGGAGTTGCCATTTCTTTCTCCAGCTCATTTTACAGATGAGGAAACTGACGCAAGCAAGGTGAAGTGACTTGCCCAGGGTCACATACCTCATAAGTGTGTGAGGCCAGATTTGAGCTCAGGAAGATGATTCTTGATTCTAGGCTTGGCGCTCTATCTACTTCACCTAGCTGCTCCTCCCTTCATTTTACAGATGAAGAAACTGAGGCCCAGACAGTTAAGTACTTGCCCAGGCTCACAGAGGTAGTACCATAGGTGGGATTAGAGTCCAGGGACTCTGACTCCAGAACCAGTGCTCTTTCTGTGTGCTATGTTTCAGCCAGACTGGCCTGCTTTTGCACAGGATATACCTATGCTTGGAATACCTTCCCTTCTCAGCTCTCCCTCTTGGAATCCCTAGCTCCATTTAAGGTTCTAATCAGGTACCATCTACTCCATGAAGCCTCTCATAATTCTGCGTGTGATTAGTGCTGTCTCCCAAGCCTGGAGTGGTATATTAAAGATAACATGCAGATTTCTATACAGGCTGATCGCTGCTGTGAGCCTCTCCTCACCAGCCATGAGAGTTGACTGCTGGTGTGTACTCACTCAGCTGCATCTTTATACAGATACCCGCAATTCAGAGGCTAGCAGAGAATATTAGCTAAACTGAGTCACACGATGAGTCCATGTGATTTCCTTCTCTGCAGAGAGCATTTGCCAGAGAACTGCATGCAGTCTGGTAGGTATAATTGTTCTTCCACTATAAAAAGCTAGTTGTGCATATGCTCTGTCAAAGACACTGCAGAGGAAGAAAGGGGTGGGGCCTTGAGCAGAAGGCCCTACTTGATTTTACAAAGTCATGCCAGGAAGTCTATTTGGGAAGGCTCTGGGCCTCCTTTCTCATACCTTCTCCCTCCCCTTTGTCATCCTCATTCAAGGACTTTTTTCTACTATTGAGCACACATATACCTGGCTTTTATTTTGGATAAAGTAGACTAAATGATAAGGGATTACTTTTTAAATGCACGTTAAAACCTGTCCTAGATCCCTTGCTTTGGGACTATGATATATGTCTAGGTTTAATCGGTCCAGTTGCTACCTTACAACGGAAACATTCTATTGGTGGTGTTCTGGTGCTTTCTGCAATCACATTATTACCATATCATAATATAATTTTATGACTGACTTGCCTACAACTTTATGGGGCTGCTACAAACCTCACATCTGCCACCAGAGATGGGCCCGCTTAGCTTTCTAATCCTTTTCCCCTCCCTTTTCCCTCTCTGTTTCCCCCTCTAATCCTTCTGTCCCAGCCCTGGCAAATCCTTTTCCTCCTGCTAGCCAATGAACACTGCTTTTCTTATGAGTCACTACTCCTCCATCAGCATGCTTCTGCCATAGGCATTAATCCATCACAGTATATCTTTTGCTTGTCCTTTGCTAGGCCCACTGATGCCCCTTCCCTGTTTGCCTGCATGCCAATATATCATTTCCCCATCATTGACATAGTCCATCAAGGAGGGGAGGTCTAACTCATTCTTCTCCTTTTGACACTCAAGGGTAAGATACAGAGTTCATTTGGAACTTCATATGGAAGTTCGCATCTTCCTAAGAAGAGCTGTCTTGAATGTCACTTGTAGTGAGAACACTGGATTTGGGCTCAGAGACCTGGGTTTGAATTCTGCCTCTGATACTCACTACCTGGATGATCTTGGTTGAGTTGCTTCACCTTTATAAAGCACTTTCTAACTCTAAGTGACAAACTGAGTATTCCAAAAGACCTTGGACTCCAAAGACAAACACTCTTTCTGGAGCAAAAAAAGCTACCTGCGGTCAAAATTCTGGGAATCTACAAATCTCCGTTTATGTTATGGGGACGAGAAGAGCTCATAGTTTACCCTAGTCTGACTATAAATATGTGAAAGTCCTATTCCCTAAAAGAGCTGAAGATGAAGTCTTTAAGAAGAAAACTAAAAAGGATATGCTAGAGCCCACGCTTCCTCTTATGGGGAAAGGATTGCCCCTCAACTGAAGATTCTTGCTAAAGCCAGAAATTTTAGCAGACCACAACCACGCGTTTCGCAGAACACCATCAAGCACCAACACCGCCGTGCCATGCGAGACCAGCGGGAGCAGCTAGATCTCATCGCTGAAAGAAATAAATGTCCGTGCATTACCAAACATTGCTCCTTTGTTTCTATATCCTGGCCACATGTGTTCCCTGAGTGTGCTCCCCACCACTCATGTACCCTAGGGAGTATCCAGTCTTTCTGCTCCTGGTATATGTTCTTGTTGCAGCATGTGTCTCCCTAAAGGGAGAAACATTACTTTATAATGCCATATTATTAAATGCCTAATTGTGTTTTCTGGTCATTAGTAAAAGCAAACATGTTGGTGGATTCTTGTGGATCCTGGTTTGTATTACCCACAGTACATCTTAAACCTAGGGTAGCCATTTTGGGGGCACCAAAGGCAAAAGAGGGACCCCGCAGATGCTACAACTGTAAAATAAGATAAAATGATCTCAGAGGTCCAGGCTGGCTCTGATATTCTGTGAACACGAGGGAGTTCCACGTTTTGGAGCCTGTTAAAAACTCCCAAACTGTCACTAATCATAATGGTGTGACTTCACTTTTGCCACATAAGCCTCTTTCCAAAAGGCATGTGCTAGGTAGAGAAGACATTCTGAGGCCATGTCAATGGCCAAATCAATTTTTTCCTCTTCTCCTTCCATGGAAAAAAAGGACTTCTCCTTCTTTGGTATAAACTTAGGTGCCTTTCTAATCTGCTGCTTTTGGTATCCCCCATGACACCCCCCCAGATTAGCAGGGGAGAGAGCAGCAAAGAGCATTGACTAGAAGGGTTCTGCCTCCCTTCAGGCAACACTCTCCTTTTTGGAGATGTAGTGAATAGTGGGATATACATAATGGATAATTCTAGCCTAAATATCTGGGAAGACCTGGGATCAAATTCTGCCTCAAGTCTTGACTGTATGATCTGGGGTAAGCTGATTTACCTTTCTGGGTCTTAGTTTCCTCACCTGTAAAAGTAGGCCTTGAGAGCTTCTAAGGTCCTGTCCAGCCCTAAATCTATGGGCCTATGCATCTGTGGTCCCTTCCTTTGGGTGCTCCCCTTTTCAAGGTGTTGTCCACCACAAATGTGAGTGGTATTCCACACATGTAGCCAGCAACAGCTGGAGTCTGGTATGGTATAGCAGAGAGAGGCAGGGGAGCTGGGAACCACCCTAACAAAACTATTAAAAATCTAAATGCTTTTGGAACTTATTAATGTGTCACAGCAGCAACCTCTCTAGTGGGGACCATTTAATTCATGTTAATTGCTGATGGTTCACTATGTAGCTGGGGAAGGATTTACTGAAAATCTCTACAATGGGCCACCCCATAAAAGAGTCATTGCTTCTAAAAGCCCCATAACTCATTCTGGGGACACTGGTCTGCTACTCTTCATTGTTCACACCAGAATACACATACTATCCATTATCAGCACTGCCCCTCATAGGGGTAACTAGCTGAAACTTGCCCTGGGGCAATTTCAGTTGGAGGTGGGTAGTCCTGGGCAGCTAGGTGGCACAGTCATCAGGCCTGGAGTCAAGAAGACCTGAGTTTAAATCCAGCCTCAGACATTTACTAGTTGTGTGACCCTGGGCAAGTCACTTAACTCTGTTTGCCTCAGTTTCCTCATCTATAAAATGAACTGGAGGAGGAAATGGCAAACCACTCCAGTATCTTTGCCAATAAAACCCCAAATGGGGTCACAAAGAGTCAGACAGGATTGAAAAACAATGGAACAACAGAGGGAGACGCAAGGTGCAGTATGATGGGGATCGGAGGAAGACATGGCTGTGTAGGGGGTAATTCAGTGGGGGAAAGGGGAAAATGTGACACAGCAATTCTGCAATTAGAGTAAGAGGGGACAGCCTGTCCCGCACCCCCAGCTCCCACCTGGGACCAATTGTGTCCTGGGCTTCTGGAGGGTGAGCAGATGAGATTTGCAAGGGATCTTGGCAGAGGACATGGGCACTGCTTCCCACTCTCCAGCCCTAGATGTTGGCACTTTGGAGCAGAACTCTGTTTCCTTGTGATCATTATCGATCTGCTATCTCGTTAACTCACTCCTTCCCACCTTTCTCTCTCAGAGGGAAAAGATCTTTCCCCTCTTTCAGTGCTAGGAAAAGGATTTTTTTGAAGGTTTATTTGTATGATTTTCGTGTCCTATTGCAAGACTTTCAAAATGGACATGGGAGCTAAAAGAGAAGGGGGAGATGTTTTTCCCAGGTGAAAACCAAACCTCTAATGGGGTACACCACAGAGCAATAGTTTCTAATTTGCTTTATAAAGGGAGCTGGCTTAGGTGATAAAATACAGTGGAAAACAGTATTGGTTTTGGAGTCAGAGACCCTGAGTTCCAATGACAGCTTTTCCACTTCCTACCTGTGTCACTTAGTCTCTTTGGATCTCAATTTCCTCATCTATAAAACAAGATGAGGGAGGGGAGGTTCTGATTCAGATAGTCTATAAGCTCCTTTCTAGCTCTAGTTTGATGATGTTATGATCTTACCTGTGTGACCTTAGGCATATCAGTTAAACTCTCTGGATCTCAGTTTCCATGTCTATAAAATGGGAGGCATAGACTAGATTAGGAGTGTCAAACACACTGCATGCAGCCCACAAAACTTCCCAGTGTGACCTGAACCAGATTAAGATGTAATTGGGAAATATTTAACAAAATAGATTAAAATTCAATAAAAGGTAGATGAATATGTAGTTTTCCACATCAATGTGCAGCTTGCCAGGATCTTTGTGTACCATTTAGTGGCTCCCATTTCTAGTTAATTTTGACACCATTAAATTAGATGACCTTTTAGGTCTCTTCCATGTGTTCCACGTGAAAGAGATGTCTGATTCCATGGCATCTTTGGCCAAATCTTTCAGGCTCTTTGGAACAAATGGTGGTCCTACTGATTCTTCAATTTTTTTTTACCACCCTCCCAATACACATGCTTCTTCCACTACATTGTCTATATGAGAGAAGAGATTGACTTGAAATAAAGGCTGGGTAATGGTCCCCCCCAAAAGCTGACCTTGTACCCCTGGAGAAGCATCTGAGTACCTTCTAGTGATGGCTCCAGTGTAAAGTTAATAGAGTATAAGGGAGAAGGAATTTCTGGGTGGGAGACAGGTCTGTGCTAGCCCCATGTTGGCAGACTATAGACATTTGAGAAAAAAGGGAAGACATTTGCCCTTTTAACATTTCCCTTTATCCTGCGTCCCTGCTTCTTCATCTCTCAATTCTCCTTCATTTGAAAGAGATGTAGGTGTATTTTAGATCTGTTCATGCTCTGCTTCAATTACCTGCAGCAGGAACTCAGTTCACGTATTTATTACTCCTCTGTGAGAAGTTGTGCCTGACTTGCTTTCATTCCTTTAGCTTTAAAAAAAATCATTTCTCACAGATGTTGTTTTTTCTTCTGTAAAAAGTGTTTTTTGGTCAACTTCTGAAATTTCTTTCAGGATCTTGGAAAACTCTAATATCCCCCTGCCCCTACCCTGGCCCCTGCTCTGCTCCTCCAGAACCAGTGCAGTCAGACTTCTTTACTCAAGAGTGAATGAAATCCACCTTAGCACACAGTCGTAAGAACATGGTTCTAGGGTCAAGGGACCTGGATTCAAATTCTGATTCTAATATTTACTACTATATGACTTGGGGCAGTTAGGTGATGCCATAGTGCATCTAAAGCTAAGAAAGCTCATCTTCCTGAATTCAAATCCAGCCTCAGACACTTAGTGGCAGTGTGACCCTGGAGAAGTTACTTCACCCTGTTTGCCTCAGTTTCCTCATCTGTAAAAGGAGGGGTTTGTACTAGGTGATCTTTGAGGTGCCTTCCAGCTCTTGCACTCTCCACTATATGGAAATCCTATCTCCTTTCTCAGAAAACATTTCCTGACCATAAGAAACAATAGCAGTCAGCAAATGGGCCAGAAACACTGTCTGTTTTCATTCTGCTCTATGCTACATTCATCTCAAGCAAGTGACCAGTCCCACAGCCTTCCTGATTCTAGCACAAATCCTCTTCAGTAAGAATGATTATATTTTTAGTCTCATATTCTATCCAGACACAAAAAATGTGTATTTATTTTGTAAGAATGTAACCAGGCTTCTAACCAAACAGGGGCATTTTATATGTATCACCATATGTGACAGCAGAGTCACATTCCCTCTGGATTGGGGGAAAGGATGCCAAAGGGACATTGTGTAGCTGGTTAAGGGACAGAGTTGGTGTCAGAGTTTTGTTTTTTTTTGAGAGAAACAGAGATATGATGAAGTCATGGAAGGAAAGCTAGCTCCTTGAAATGTCTCTAATTTCTAGCTTGCCTCCCTAGAGACTGCTAGAATGGAAATTCATGGATGAGATCAGGCCTTCTCTCTTGGTTTAAGCCGAGTTCTCATCTTGCTTCCCAGCAGTAGAGCTCATTCACTCTTGTATATTCTAATTTGTATAATTTCTCCAATTTCTCTTTGTTATTTGCTTGGACAAAAAATGGTTGACTTGCTACTTGCTATGGTTTTTTGAATAACCAGCATTTGTTGGGAAAGGGCTATGCTGGTATAAGCTAAGGGCTCTTGTTCCCTTTAAGAGCAACCAGGTAAGTGAATTTTCCTCTAAATTCAGACACATACCCTTAGGTTAGACAAGAGATAACTGAGTGGGCGGGTACAGATAATTCTAGCCCAATACCCCCTGTTAGAGATAGGCGAGGAAAAGAACAAGTACGCAGCCAGTGCTCCTCTTCTGCTCACCTTAAGGCATAAATCCTAGTCATCCTTAGAGAGGAGTCCAGATTCCAGAGAGATTTATTCATTCTACCCTCATGGTGCATCTATATATTTAGCCAACCTATATGGACATACTTATCTTATAGAGAATATATATTATGTCTTATATATACATATATTATATATAATTTATACATATATAACGTGTTTACATATATATCATGTATATTTTGTATTTTCTTATCTCTGTATATATGTGTATATATGTATATATGTGTTATGTGTGTGTGTGTATATATATATATACGTGTGTGTGTGTGTGTGTTTATGTGTACTATGTAGTTTTCTTCTGGTTCATAAATGAACTCCTTAAGGCCAGGGAACATTTCACTTTTGTCTTTCTATGAATGCTTAGCTCAGTGTAGACATTTATAAATGCTTATTGATTTGAAATGAACCATTGTGCATCCTGGTCTGTATTTTTTTCTAAGGTGCACTGAGATAACAGGATTGATGTTTACACATGTGCCCCAAAACTGTTTTACTGTCTCCCTGCTATGTAATTGTTCTGTTCATTTCCCAGTTCTTTAGAGTGTATGATAATTGGTCTGGGAGCTACGACCCATTTTTCTCCATCGAGCAGCCTGTGCCATCTGCGAGTCCCCTCGCCTGAATGATCTGAATTCTCTAGAATCCAGTTTTCTGTCACTTGTCATTTGCTCTGCATCTCAGCTCAGCACCATGGGCTAATCTGGAGATCTCAATTTCTGTCAGTTTTCTCTTTCCCGTCTGTACATGAAATGACATGGATTTGGTGATACCGTTGTAGGGGAGGGAAAGACAATGCCGCAGGAGAGGTCGGGTCTCCCCCATTTGTCAGCCTCCTTTCTCACAGAACCATTCTGTTTGTAATCCTATCCAGGACCCTGTCTGTGCTCTGAGGCAGGGAAATTGAACCAATACCTTAAACGGTTTCCTGAAACCCTCTGACAAGTAGAAATCCCACTCAATTCATGGAGTTTGGGTTGTGTTTCCCCGTATTTCCTAGGCAGCGTTGCTGGATGCAATGTAGTACAGTACAAAGAAATGCTAGATTTACAGTCAGAGATCCTAGTTTGAATTCTGGCTACCTCTGTGATTTTAGGCAAATTACAATCTCTTTGGGCTTCAGTTTCTTCACATGTAAAATGAGACCCTAGATGACTTCTAAGGACTCCTGCAGGTCTAAATCTATGATTATGACCCTGATTTCTACTTTCTTCTTCTTCTTCTTCTTCTTCTTCTTCTTCTTCTTCTTCTTCTTCTTCTTCTTCTTCTTCTTCTTCTTCTTCTCTCTCTCTCTCTCTCTCTCTCTCTCTCTCTCTCTCTCTCTCTCTCTCTTTAAATAAGGCTGTGAGGATCTGTAGCAAACATGCTCACAAATCCAGATTTCCCATACATGATAGAACTAATATCTACCAATGTTTGCCCACACTATAGAACAGGTCCAGACCTCTCCTCTTTGCATCTTGCAACAGGAATTCTCTTTCCCTAAAAGGAGACAAGGCTGTATGACTCACACAGCTTCCTGGTCTGTGCCTGTAAAGACATAGAAAGTCCCAGCCAAGTGGAATCTAAGCCCCTCCAACTTGGTCTAAAGATCATGAAAGTTACTATGTCCTTTACCGTATCCTGTGTTTCCATTCCTACCTCTCAGTGAGGGAGACTGAGCCCAGATAAACTAGATGCCATTGTGTCATTGTTGTGTATGCTTGCTGAATTAGGGCAAAGTAAGCCTTTTTTTTGGGTGGTGGTAGGAGGGGGGCAGTTAAGTGGCTCAATGGATAGAGCACCAGGCTTGAAGTCGGGAAGACTCATCTTCCTGAGTTCAAATCTGACCTCAGACACTTACTAGCTGTGTGACCCTGGTCAAGTCACTTAACTCTGTTTGCCTCAGTTTTCCATCTGTAAAATGAACTGTAGAAGGAAATAGCAAACCACTCAAGTATCTCAGCCAAGATAACCCCAACTGGGGTTATGAAGAGTCAGACATGACTGAAGAACACAAAAAACCTTTAAAAATATTTAATGACTTGCAAATCATTCTGTTCCAACGTTGAATCTGAACTGAGAGTGCTCTTGTTCGAACTGCATCTAACATCAGGAAAATTAGAGAAGGTGGGTCAGATTATATTCATTGTTTCTTTTAGATCTGCTATCTAATTTCTTTTATGGTATAGCTAGGAGGAGGACTAATTTCTTTCAGGTAGCATGTATATACTCTGCCAACATTCATCATTACTGATGAGTCTAGAAAACTATGGGATTAAGTGAGCTGGAAGGGACTTTCTAGATTGTCTAGTTCAATCCCTTCATTTTACAGGTGTTTATTTTGAGGCCCACAGAGGGAAATGACCCACTTCAAGTCATACAACTGATAAGCAACAGAGCCAGGATCCAGTGCTCAGAAGAGTTCTCATTGGTCAAGGATACTCTATTTTCCATACACCACTGAATTAGAGCAAAAAGGAGGCAGATCTTAGTTTTTGTTCAGAGTTCTGAAGTCTCTTCAGCCCTAACAATGCCCCATTCCCAACTTTTAAGGTGAATAACCCACCTATAGTTTCACATTAACCTTGAGTCTGGAAGTCAGGGGATAGTAGGGACTATTTAAATTTTATATAATATATATTATTATATTATATTATTATTATATATTATTATTTTAATATAATTTTTATATAATATTATATATAATAATATATAATATTATATATGTCATATATAGTTCATATACAATTATTTATTAATTTATTATTATAATATATTATATATAATCATATATAAAATAATAAATAATATTTATTATTATATATTATATTATAATAATTAAATATATAATATATAATAAATATATATAATATAAAGCATATTTAAATACTAGCTATGCATCCTTTATGTGATTTATGCCCTAAATCTAGGTACTTATCTTTTCTAGAGTCTTTCTGGCCTTCTCAGTGACTGTGTTGGTTTCAGCTACTCTGTTCTATTATTATACTCGCACAAGTGAGACAAGACACTCCTCCCCACAACCTCTGATCTGGCAGCTTCCTGGGTGTACAGGCACTAATTAAAGAGAAGATGTAGGAGATGTTCTCAGGACTGTTTTTTTTTCCCAAGGTATAGTTTTAAAAGATGGTTTTGTTTTTCAATTTATTTGAGACTTAGAAGTTGTAAACAGGCCAAGGCTTTCAGGCAATCACAGCTTAAGGCTGGGATGGGGAAGTATTGAGTCCCAGCACTCAGTCCCTGGCAGGAGTGTGGGGTGGTTGGGAGGGAGACTAGACTTGAGAGACTAGAGATTTGGGTTCAATTCCTAGCTCAACAATTTATCCGTTGTTTGACTTTGGAGAAGGCCTTTGATCCATCTGGGTCTCAGTATTCTCATTTATGAAATGAATGTATTAGACTATCAAGGTTTTTTAACCTGCGTCCATGACCTTGTTTTAAATTTTTTCTTAACTATTTCAATAGAATTGGGTTCCTTTGTAATCCTATGTATTTTATTTTATCCATTTAAAAATATTATTCTAAGAAGAGGTCCATAGGTTTTTCTAGGCTGCCAAAGGGGTCCATTATACAAAAAAGGTTAAGAGCCCCTGGAATTGATTATCTCTAATATTTCTTCCAGCTCATTCATTCTATGATTCTATTAACTGGCCTACAGAAGGCATTCCAGGATATTGGAAGAGTACAAGCAAAGACATTTGACATTGTGGTTGGTAGCCAGAGATCAGTTTATAGGGGCATGAGAGAGCTGGTAAGCAAAAGTACAGAGAAGGAGGAATTAAGGGCAAATTGAGTAGCCAGGAGGAAGTCAACATATATGTTTCAAATGGCTGGAAATGGAAGATAACAGAATTTTCACGTAACAAGGCAACCTTTTGATTGCTCATAGCACAGTGTGAACTGCTAGATTTTGAAGCCAGTGCTGCTTATGCAGAGCCAATTCATTCACTGAATACATCTAGCCCTGATATACACCTCTTCTTTATTTAATGAGATCTTACTCCCTTTGAAGTATTATATGTCCCATACATTAAGATGCTTAACTTCTGAAGAACTGTTTTTCCTATAAAATTCCTTAATTGGGTCAAAGTTGTACCAGGAAGATATCCTCAACTAGCAGTAAGCAATAGTCTGATAATTTGGGAGACCATAGAACTATAGAATCTGAGAGTGATAGGGACCTGAGAAATTATCTAGTTTAATTCCCTGCCCAATACGTGAATCCTGACTGCAACATCCCTAACATTTGGTTGTCCATACCATTTGAAAACATCTAGTAATGGAGAACTCACTGGTTTATGAAATCACTTATTCCATTTAGGAGTTGTTCTAATTGTTAGAAATTTTTTTCTCATGATCTATCTCCTGGTAATTTCACTTATTAGTTCCAGTTCTCCCTTCAATAAGACAATCAACAAGCATTTACTAAGAGCTTATGGTATGCTAGAAACTGTGCTAAGTGCTAAAGACACAAAGGACAAGCAAAAATCAGCCCCTGCCCTCAGAGAGTTTATATTCTCTTGGAGAAGACAGCATGTGCATATACAAAAGATGTATTCTGAGTAGATGGGAGGTAACAGGGGGAATACATTGGCATCTGGGGGTTGGTATTGGATACTGAAAAGGCCTTCAGAAGGTAATATTTGAGTTGAGTCTTGAAGCAATGCAAAAGCCATGCAAGAGAAGTCTAATCGTTTGTTAGTTAAAGCACTTCTAGTATTTGAAGACAACTTTCATGTGTTCCTTCTTCCTGCCACAGCCTTTCCCCCACCCTAAGCCTTTTCTTCTCAGAGCTAAACAAATGTACTTCTCTGCTTCTTCTTTAGTGGGATAATTTATGATTATGTTCTTTGAATTTCATTCTTTAAAACCACTCATTACACATGAGCCTGTAATGCTTGGTATTCACTTTACTAATAGGCATTCGGAATATGACTCTATGAGTGAGAGTCTAAGGAATGAGTTGCCTGTTAGCCAACTTTTCATCTTAGACCTTAATTGCCGCTAGCATTCAAGAATGGAATCACAGGAAAGGACCCTGCCCTCCCAAGAACATAGAAGACCTAACACCTAGTTTACCGTTTGTTGTTAAAACTCCAAAGCAGGCCATACAGAACTAGAAACCCTGGGTCTTATGGGCCAGATCATCAGATAACCAGCTCTCCAAATATGTACTCAGAACTGAAGACCTGAAAATAATCATAATCCTGGGAGCTGGCCAGTATAAAATAGCAAGTAAAAGATGTGGATGATTCTTAGGATCTGTAACTGCCTGGTCCCTATAAAGATATAGCAGCTGCTCTCACCCCTAGGCCATAGAAGCCCAACTGCGTTTTCAGAGTGGTTATGTTTACCTGTGGTATACAGGTTGAAGCTTCTGGAGCCTCTGCCTGTTTCTTAAGTTGCCTGGAAGAATCAGCACCCTGGCCAGCGATCCTGCTGCTACTGCTGACCAAGCTCTTTCCTTTTAGAATTTTAAACTTTGAAATCATCTCCATTTTTCCTTTGAATGTTTTCTCCTTCTATTTTTCTAAAGTTTAGGGTATATGACTATTCCCAGAATTCTTCAGTTTGGCTAACTAACTGCGAGATGATAACGATCACTTTCTTCAAAAGCTCTCATTATTTATTTCTTCTTCACCAGTCAGTTCTTCCTTGCTAGTAAGTACTAGGTCCAAAACAGCAGCTCCTCATAACACTTCTAAAAGATGAAATTTCTTACAAATTAATTTACCAGAAAAGCACACTAATAATTTCTCAAAGTCTTGGCTTTTGTCAATGACTCAGAGCTTTTGTAGCCAACAGTTTCACAGCAGAAATGTGGGATTCAAGAGCACAAGCACCTGTTAGCAACCATGAATAACTTTAGCTGAGTGCTGTGGGGGATCTAGTGTGCCTGGATGCATATGATAATGACTGATATTTATAGAGGCTTGGACTAATGCAATAATAGTCTTCTGGTTGGTCTCCCTGCCCCCTCTTCCACCCAGCTATCACTGTGATCTTCCTAAAGTGTAGGTCCTAATGGACAATTCCATCTCCCTATTCAGTAAACTCCAGTGGCTCCCTGTTACTTCCAGGGTTATATATCAAGTCACCTGTTTGGCTTTTGAAGTTCTCCACCACCTGATCTCTCCTAATCTTTTCAATCTTCTTACATCTTACTTCCCTCTGTGTATGATTCAATGACATTAGCCTCCTTGCTGATCCTTGCATATGGCACTCTATCTTCTGACTCTGGGTATTTTTACTAGATGTCCTCTTGCCTGGAATTCTCTACCTCCTCATTTCTGCCTCTTGGCTTTCCTGACCTCTTAAGTCTCAGCTAAAATTTTTTTACAGGAAGCTTTTCCCATTATTCTCTGTATGTGCATGTGTATCTTGTTTGTGCACGGTTGTTTGCATGTTGTCTCTGTCATTAGACTGTGAGATCCTTGAGACCAGGGACAGTTTGTTTGCTTTTGGTTTTTGCCTTTCTTATCCATAAATAAATCCATGTTATTCAGTTTATTGTTCAATAAATTCAATTTACTATTCAATAAATTCTTACCAATGATAAATCCAAGTTGATTTGACTTAGCTTGACACATATTATTTCATTAGATTCTCACAACAGTCCTGCAAGGCAAGTACTAAAGGAATTATATATTTCCATTTTATAGATGAGGAAACTGAGGCTTCTGACTTGCCTATGGTCATATAACTAGTATATTTCAGAAGCAGAATTTGATCAAAAATCTTCCTGACTCCAGGTCCAGTACTCCTTCCATTAGGCAACAATTTCTTTCTATTTGTATGTAGCTCAGGTTAACCTGTACTGCCCATTCGTCACCCATACCCTATACCTCATACCCCATCCTGCACCCGAAATTGTAAGGTTTGGATTAATTCAACCAGTTTCATGGAAAAATCTGTTACTGGGGATATGATCCTAATACAAAACTCTGGGTGACTCTATAGCTAGAAAATTTAGGCAAGGCCTTGGACCTCAAGGATCTTTGCCATTTCAGTGTATAGGATTCCTTTCCCAACTATGAAGAACTACAGTGTCTAGGTACCCAAGCCAGCCATATACCACTACAACATGGAGACTGTAAGCATGGGAAGCTTGTGAGGAATGGGAGTCATGTGAGGAATGCATATACTGGCTGGAACACCTATGGAGAATAACACCCCAAAGTAGAGAGATAACACCAAGAATTTATAACATAAAATTCTAACTAAAGACAGTCTGAGAGCATTGATGATGGAGTTCTGCAAAAACAGAATATGGAATGTCTCATTTGGGTGTTATATAGTAGCAGAAGCTGTAGCTATTCTAAGTCTTGGAAGGAGACCATAGCTGACAGAATTTTGGGTTTTCTAGGCACTTCAATCCTAACATTTGTGCTTTGGTACTGTTGGGAGGTTTGGTCAATAAAGGTCAGAACACTGACGCATGAAATTTGTATTCATGCGTTGCTTAGGGAGAATGGGGCTCTGAGGGAAGTACATTGGTCTTGTCTGTATGTAGACTGTGAGAGTGACTGAGCAGGGGAGTAGGAGCAGTTCTATTCATTGGTTAAACCACTTTTATTTGCTCTACACTAGATTGGATGGCACGTAATTGGGTAATCTTACTAAGGTATTCTTTTCCCCTTCCATTATCTCCCTACCAAAAGAAGAACATGTTGAGAAGCCATTTTTTTTTAAAGTGGAGAGAGATCTCTGTTAAAGATCTAAATAGTCAAAGTTGGTTCCCTCTAAATTTGGAGATTGGCCACACAGTTACAGGCTAGTTAATTGATTCATTCTCTTCAGGTGTATATAAATAAAAAGGTAAGTAAAAGGCCTTCATGAACACCAGTAGATGCCAAAGCTGAGCTATTGTGCCCTATCACACACTATTAAACCTGCTAAACAAAACTGCCCTTGAGTCTTTTGAAAGAAGCTTTTTTGTCAAAAGTAGACATTCTGGACATTTTCATTTCTGGTCTTTAAAAACATGGCAATAGAAGCAGATGGGAGACAGTATTATATAATAGATAGATTGCTGATCTCAGAGTCATGAAAACCTGAGTTCAAATCCTGCCCCTGAAACACATTGACTGTGTGACCCTATGCAAATCCCTCATCTTATCTGTTTCCCAGGAGACTCTCGAAATTTATAAAATTCAGAATGGGTTCTGATCATCATTGGTAGGAACATTTTCCTCCGTGAGAATTCCCTATAACAATGAAATCATGGGTCCTATTTTTTTTTAAAGCCATTAGGCAGCTCACTGAATGACCTTCTAAGAAGTTACTAAGATTTTTAAATTGTAATCTGTATTTGTTCAAGCAGAAGTGGTTTTGGTGGAGTCTTTTGACTCTCCAAACATATGAACCTACCTTATTTCTAAACCCCAAATAGAATAAACCCTTACATTTTATCTGAATCCTCAAACACTAAGGATATATTAATTAACCAAAGTAATAAAAAAATCTCTACCCCATACAGAGACTTGCTAATAGATTGAAGTAAAGTACTTCTTCACCCCCCTCACAGGCATGTTCTCTATTCAGAAATTAGCTGTACATTAGCAAATAAAATAGAAAAGAAGGCTTGTGCCAAAGTGAATTGGCATTAGAGTCCTTTTCGTTCCCAGAGATGAATCAGGAGGGAGCCATTGTGAGGTTTGGAGCTGAAAGTGAGTTTTCTGGGGAGAAAGTCCGAACTCATCTTTTCAAAATTCCAGTGTGTATTGTAGATTATCGACCTTTTTGAGCTTCATATTTTTAAAATGCTAACACTTGCATAAAAATGGACCCCCTCTTTTATGCCAACAAAGCACATATGTGAAGTTGCTTCCATGCAACGGTTTCAAAGTACTTCCTTAATCTTAATTAAGTTTTGCCAGACCCTTGTATGAAGGCAAGGAGAATGAACAGATCACTTCAACTACCAATAATATAGGGCCCCCTGGAGGGAAAGTCAACAGCTGTTTAACATCGTATATACATACTACATAGCCGCCTTAAGCAATAAGTGAATGCAAACAGCATAGGCAAAAAGGCAAATGGTATTAGGGTAAAACAGAAAATTTGGCTGTAATTCAAAATTACAGCTAGAGGAGTGATATTATCCCCACTGTTATCTAGAATGACAGGTAATTCTATGAAAAAACCCATTAGAATTAAATGAAAGATTGTAAAATACAGGCTTATGACACCTAACATTTGATTCAATTCAACAAGGATCCACTAAGTACCTATTACATATAAGGTGCAAGGCTTGGTGTTGCAGATACAAAGACAAAAATGAAACAGCCCCTTGTCTCAAGGAGCTAGAGTTGTATTGGAGGGAGGGGAAGGGTAGTGAATGCAATATCTACCCAGATAAGGAAATGTAAAGTATATATAGAGGTATCCAAAGTACACTAAGACTGTGTGAAAGCATTACAGATGAAACAAGGTTATAGGAAGCAGATATTTCATTGACCCATTCTGGGAGAAGTTAAGATTGAACAGAGTCAAGAGCTGGCTCAGAGTGTTGCTGACCATCTCATGGGAAATGGACCTAGAAACATCACAGTAGAATTTTGGAATGTTGTGTTAGAATTTGGATACCAGATAGAGAGGTGTCCTTAGAGTCAGAAAGACTTGTGTTTAAGTCCTGTCTCTGATACATACTGACTATATGTGACTGTGGGCAAGTTACTTAATCTTTGAATAACTCAGACAGCAGCTGACAACTATAAATTATGGAGGAACCGCCCATCTGTGCCAGTGAAGGAAGTTTCCACAATTGGACTTCCCCACATCAGTGACATCTCAGGTTTAGACTCTTCCCTCCCCACCAACAGATTTGGGGTTTAGTTATGTACCTATAATGTTATTTTGAAATGGTCAAATCCCCTTTACCTGGAGTAACACTATAATATAGCCCTGAAATGTATTTCCAAGTCATGGTAGGACTTATTTAGTATGTGCTAAGTATTTTGTAAATCAATTTAGTAAGCAAACTGAAAACTAATTTAGTTACTTTGGTATGTTATATCTTAACCTTTCTATATGGGATTGAAAAAAAATCAATTCATTCTATAAACATTTATTAGTGCTGCTTGAGACAAAGCATGGCAATAGAAGTAGGTGAGAGACAAGTCGGCATTGTAGATAGAAAAAGATGGCCTGACAGCCTAGGTTCCAGTCGTACTCTAAACTGGCTAGGTATATCTGGGCAGGTCCCTCAATCTCTTGGCTCCCCCAGGCAACTCTCTAAGTTGCAGATGAGGTGTCATTCTGGATTGGTAGAGGGAGGTTCCTATATCACTAAAATGAAAAGGTCTAATTTTATGAAAGTGTGCAGTACAGGGATTCTTAACTTTTGTGGGGTTGACTTGAACCCCTTTGAAAATGAGATGAAATCTATGGACCCCTCCTAAGAATAATGGGTTTTTTTAAAATCTATAATTGAAGTAAATACTAAATTTCAGTAGAAAGTGAAAATAAAGATGAAAAAATTCTGAACATCCACGTTTATAGATCCCTGAAATCTATATACAGACCTGTTAGGAGTTCATGGACCCCCAAGTTAACCACACCAGGTTAAGACTCCTGGGCTGGCATATATAGAGACCTGCCAAGTACTGAAGGAGATAAGAAATTTATCTAAAACAGCATCCTTATCTTCACTGAGTGTACAAATAAGACACAAACACAGATGACTACAGTGCATAGATCATTACATACTAAGTTCGTTGGGCAAGAGCAAAACAAAGTTCTATGCAAGATCTGAAGGGGAAGGTTATTTCTGACTGGGCAGATGAGGAATGGTGAAGATGACAGAATGAGAACTGAGCGTTGAAAAATGGGTAGGAATTCAGCAAGTGAGGCTGGAGAAGGACATTCCAGAAATACTGAATAGCGTGAGCACAGGCATGAATGGAGGAGATATATGCCAGCTTTGGGATACAAATAGGAGACAAGTTTGGCTAGAGTGCAGAGTGTTTAGAAGATTCAAATAGGAGATCCTGTTGGTACCAGATTGTAGAAGAGTGAATACTGGGAAAAGGCATTTAAACTTGTTTCAAAGGGCATGGATGAGTTATGAAAGGTTGGTTTTATTTTTGTTATTTAACAGATTAAGTGCCATGACCACATCTAGCGAAATTAAAATGTCAGTGGTAGGAAGGTCAGATTTGAATTGGTAGAGAGTGGTGGTAGAAGAAGTATCAGAAGGCTGTCACAGTTAGCCAAGTAGGTGGTAGTGTGAGTTTATATGTGGTAGCAGTGACAATAAAGAGGAAGCCATGGATGGGAGATGGTGTATAGGTGGAATAGTCAGGTTCAGGTAACTGATTAGATAAGAGGGGGGAAGGGGTGGGGGAGGGGTCAGAGATAATCCCAATGCTGTCAACATGGGAGACAAGGTAAATTGTATGTGATGCTGAAGAAAGAAATAGAGAAGGCAGAAGGGAAGGTAGTTTTAGGGAGAAAGATGATGAACTCGGTTTTGATCATGTTAAGTTTGAGGTGCTGGTAAGAGAGCTACAGGTGTAGTGAGGAACCCATGGAGGAGAGGTCAGGAATCTTCCTCAAGATGGTAGCTGAGGCAGTAAAGGTCAATGAGATTGCCAAGGGATAGAGTGTAGTGAGAGAATGAATGAGCGAATGAATGAATGGAAAACATTTATCAGTTGCTTACTATGTGCTAGGCTCCCTGCTAAGTGTAGGGGGTATAAATACAAAAAGATACAGCTCTGCCCTCAGGAAACTTAATATTCTAGTAAGGAACATAGCACACAACACAGAGAAGAGTGTGTCTGGGGAGTAACAAGAATGGCAAGTGGAACCCTAGAAGCATTAATTTTAGAGCTAGAACTCCCCTATTTTACAGAAGAAGAAACTAAAGATTAGAGAATTGAGGGGGTTTGCTCAAGTCACACAGCTAGGAAGTATCTAAGGTACAGTTCAAACCCGGGTCATCCTGACTACCAATCCAGCACTCTCCTGACTATATTGCACTGTTTTTCAAATGACAGGCAGCCAGCTGATGTGTCTTTTTCATAAACAATAGGCACAAAAGGGGGTACCTGTGTGGGGGCAGGTGGATGAGTGGGAATAAGAATACCACTCTTAGAGGAGTAAGAATAGGAGTGTGGAAACGCAATCCTCCAAAGCACATTGGTAGCTCATCTATAGCTCAGTAGTTCTCCCATCTTAGAGAACTGCCCAGAGTACTGAGAGAGTAAGTAACTTGTCCAAAAAAAAAAAAAGCAACTAGGTAGTACAGTGGTTAGAGCATTGGGGCTGGAATCAGGAAGACCTGAGTTCAAATCTGGCCTCAGACACTTACCAGCTGTGTGACCCTGGGCAAGTCATTTTACCCTGTCTGCCTCAGTTTCCCCAAAAGGATATAATAATAATAATAATAATATCTACCTCCCAGGGTTGTTGGAAGGACCAAATGAGATAACATTTTAAAAGCACTTAGTACAGTATCTGGAACATGATGGGTATTTAATAAATGTTTCCTTCCTTTTCTTTCTTCTGTGGTCTTACTAGAGGTAAGATTGAACCTCGTCTTTCCTTCTTCTAAGGCTGGTCTTCTTTCTAATGCACCACGCTGCCTCCTAGATTATTAGGACAGGCAAAATGTGACTCTTTTTGGAGTTGAAGAGATCCTCATATGGCCGGGAACCTTATTTAACCTCATTGCCCTATGAGCTGCACCAGTAAGATTATCTGAAAGCCCAAACCAGTGTAGGTATGTACAAGCCCAGAAAGCAGATAGCACCCTTAGCTCGTACACATTCACATCTGCAGATAACTCAGGTCAAGTTGGAGTTGGCATTCAGCCAAACTTTCTCTTTTCCCCTTTGGCAGCCAGGCTTCTTCACATTAAGGTTAGCCAAAAACCAAACAAAAACCCAAATAAACCTGGAAGAAGAGGTGTAGGAAGAAGAAATAACCCAGAGAGGCAAAGAACTACTCTTCAGGAGGCTTCGTTTTTGAATTGTATTGTACAGAAACAAAGCAACATGGCTTATTTTGGCTCATACTCTTGAAGCATCCTACCAATGCCATGAGAAATTATCTCTGTGCATCATTCAGCAAATAAACTCAGGACATTCCCTCAGTTTGAGCTTAAACATAATCTTACCATTGTCGATCACAAGGTAATGAGAAGGTTAAATAATGTCCATGGTCCAGGCAGGATTTCTTCAATTATGGAATAGTTCTGTCTTTAAGGGCCAATGAGACTTTCAATCCCTGCCCACCTCAACAAGCCAACAGCGTAATTTCAACCTCTTTAAATGGATGCAGATTTTATATATATACATTCAGTACAAGTTAATGAAGAGCATGTGCCTTGGATCCAGGAGGATGCCAGGCTTCTTAAATTCCCTCTTAGAGGAAATCATGCAAGTTTAAGAATCCTTGTGAGGGACCCTCTTAGGAGATTCCTTGCATCTGCTCAGATTAAAAAGGCATCAACCTATTTATTTCTTCCAAATGTAGAGGGACTTCTCCAGCACTGAATTCTCTTCTGAAAGACAAATGGCTTGGTTTGGGGAATTGTGGAGAGCCAGAGAACCAGCATTTTGCTCCTGATCGCAGATTCTGTGGGTGTACAGTTGCTGGCAGCTGCTTGTAAACATGACTGCATAACTTGACTGTCTTTGTTGCAGACACCAAGCCCATGGTGCCATGAAATTTCTAAGACTTAGCATTTCCGAGTTGCACTTTGGTGCTAAAATATAAGCGTATATTTCTGGCTTGGTTCATTGGGAATAGTGGATAGATCAGAAATGGGGCTCAGCTTGGAGCTAGAATGAAGGAGCAAAAGCTTCTTCTTAAATTAAATTAGGATTAGCCATAGCAACTCATATCTTTGAGAGCTGTGCTGCATAATCAGGTAGAGGTAGATGCTGCATAGAGGAAATTTATGCTAAAGTTGCAGGGACATTTGTGATAAAAAATTTTTTTGATTTGATGAACAGGGAGTTAATCAGGTTGTAACTGGGCATAATCTCTTGAACTCTGTTCCATCAAAGTCTTAATGAACTGTCCATATACACTGAGCCTAGCCAGTCGTGTTTGCAAGCTGTGTTCTTCATCAGCAAGGCCCCGGTAACCCACTGAAAAGGCTTTTCAAAAGAGAGCCAGATAGGAAACTGCATTTACCTATGAAGATTCAGTGCTTTCATTTATTCCTATTTGGAATAGGGCTTATTTTCTGACCAAAGGTGTGGTGATGGGAGAGCAGAACAATTTTCTTTCCTAATCATGTGATGAAGGGTCAACTGTACTGGGCATCTATATAGAAAAGAGCAGAAAGGTTTCCAAGGCACAAAGAAAGGTTGAAGTGGGGAATTCGTATTATATAATACCTCATCTGGGAAATGCATCTTGTCAACCTGCATAATTAGGTATTGTTTGTGGTTTCTTCATACTGCAGCAGTGAAAAAAAGGGCTGTACCTGATATTTATATGGCATTTTTATATCCATCATCTCATTTGAACCTTACAACTACTGACCCCCTGAGATTGGGACCAGGTTCTTATTAATGGAGAGCATGAGTAGGAATTTGAGCAACTGGGTTTGGAAAATGAGGATGCAAAACCCTGTGAAGTAGGTGATAGTATCATAGCTTGGGAGCCAGAAGGGAACTCAAAGGCCATCTAGTTTGACCCCCTCTTTATAGATGAGGAAAATGCAGCCCAGGGAAGTTAGTGACTTGTGCAGGACACACAGGTAGTAAACATTGGAGGAGGGAGTTGAACCTAGGTCATCTTTACACTATAGCACCCAATATATATTATCTCCTCCTGCTGTTTCATTTTATAGATGAGGAAGCTAAACTCAGAGAGGTTAAGTTGCCCATGCTCACACAGCAAGTAAGTGTCAGAAGTGTGACTGAAACCCAGGTCTTTGTTATAATAACATTATAACAGAATGAGCTGATTTCAAGGCTTCCTCAATATATGTTCAGAAGGCACACTGGAACTTACTTCATCTTTGAGACATTTCAAGTACCTCCAACTTTGTAACTAGTCTAAACTTAATTCTCCAGTAATCATGGTCTTCAGTATTAATGTGTACATGAAAATGTCTTCAGGAATCAGCCCACATTGCAATCTGTTATCTTGTTTTGAGTGAACCTGTCGTGACTAGAAGTTTAAATGGTAGCTACAGAGAAGATGCATCAGAGTCTCTTAATGAGATCCCCATGTTTTATGAAGAGCTGCTGAAAATATTCTCCCCTTCCCCCAGTTTCCTGGAATTCAATGAGAATGTAATTTTCTCCTCCTCTTACCAAATGCTTGATGCTCGAGGACTAGTGCTGCAAACTAAATCTTAATGGGGGTTTACATGCTCGCAGATCCCAGAGCAGGATGGAAAAGGACGACATGTTAAAATTGCTTAAAATGCTGCCCTTTGAAGTCAGGAAATATGCCACCTCCCCAAAAAAAACCCCAACACCTATCGGTTGGTTGCCATTTTCTTAAATGAATAACAACAGATAGTTTCACAACTTTGATGAAGACATCAGGGTGCTGCTGGGAGGCACCAGGGCTTGAGTCCTTGAAAGAATGAATGTACTTCAAAACTGGGATCAGTAACTCCAGGTAATTGACTCTCTGGAAGAATCTGTACCAATCTTGGAAAGAGCTTTTTAAGGAAAGAATCTCCAGGAATCTTACTTGCCCCTTAGTGCTTCAAGTCCAAAGAACCCCTGCACAGCACTCATAGAACTGCATATTAAAAGTCTGAGGTCATGGACAGATATGGCACACCTTGAATGAAGCTAAATGAAGTACCAACTATGTGCTTTAACATCAGCTCCATCACCCAGATGTGAAGAATAATTTAGCTTTGGATGTCTAAGGAGAAATGAATAAAGTGTATGTGTATGCATTATGCTGCAACATAAGAATTTGTAATTTTTTTTTGGAGGGGGAAGGTGGAGCAATTGGGGTCAAGTGACTTGCCGAAGGTCACACAGCTAGTAAGTGTGTCAAGTATCTGAGGCCAGATTTGAACTCAGGTCCTCCCGACTCCAGGGCCAGTGCTCTACTCACTGAGCCTGTAATTTTCAAAGTATTTTTATATGCATTGTTTATTCAGTAAGCATTTATTAAGCATCTTCTGTGTGAGAGAACTATGCCAGTGCTGAGAGATACAATATTTAGATAAGATATGGTTCCTGTCCTAATGGAGCTTGTAATCTAGTGGAGAAATAGGGCACATAGGCAACCACGATATACAAGGATATATGATTGTACACAAGATGGTTACTGACCATATTATTATCTCATTTAATCTTTTGAAACAACCCTGCAAGGTAGGCTGGGAAAATGCTATTTTGAGTACTCTAAGAAGTTCAGTGAGTTGAATTGCCACACATTCACTAAGTGATAGGGTTGGGACTAAGCTTCTGAGTCTTGGTAAGGAAAAAAATAGTCGAAAAGAAGATTTGAGCTAAATAAGGAAAGGGAAATTATGTAGGTGATTTGGAGGTATTTAGAATTGGGAAGAAGTCCAGAGGTTGAATTCAGGGATAAGAAATTTTGGAGAACTTGAGGAAAATGAGACAATTTATCTAAAGTGCATGTAATTCTTAAAATGATATATAAATATTATCTATGATTGTTATTATTGGACAACTCCCATTAAGATTTTAATTGTAGGACTTGTCCGTGAGCATCGGGCAAATGATTACTTCACAAGAGGAGGGGAGAATTGCATTCTCATTAATAACAGAGGCTCAATATAGAATGTGGCGTGGTCCTATAAAAATAGTGTGAGGAGTGCCAAAGCCCAGAAGGAGCTGAGAGGAATGGGGAAAACTAAGGGAAACAAGTTTTTTTTCTTTTTTTAAGGCTGTAATGAATGGAGTGAAGAGGCAGATCAAAGAAGAAAGAGAAGAGTCCTGCTGCTTGAGGGAGATACGAGACAAAGGTAGCAAACAACAAAGACAAGATAGAACCACTCAGCGATAAGCCTCTGTATCACCTAGCAAGAGGAATGGCCTTGGTAATGGAAATGACTGAGCAAAACTGGCTGATACTCTTAAGTTGACCCTCAAGATATATAAAGAGATAGGAAGCTCTTAAAGGATTCAAGTCACTTGGGCCAGGTGAGCTACACATCACTGAGTACTGAAAGCACTGTCACGTGTAATTGTTGAGTCATTGTCTGTGATATATGAAAGAATATGAAAAATGTGAGAGGTACCATACGAGTTGTTGTCATTTTTCAGTCGTGTCTGACTCTTTGTGACCCCATTTGGCGTTTTCTTGGCAAAGGTACTGAGTGGTTTGCCATTTCCTTCTCCAGCTCATTTTCACAGATGAGGAAACTGAGGCAAACAGTGAAGTGACTTGTCCAGGGTCACACATCTAGTAAGTATCTGAGGCTGGATTTGAACTCTGGAAGATGAGTCTTCCTGACTCCAGGCCTGGCACTCTATCCACTGTGCCACTTAGCTGCTCTTACCATAGGAGTAGAGGAGGGCAAATATTGTCCTGATTTTTTTTAAAGGATCACAGAGGAGAAAGGGAAGTAAGAGAATAGAATCTTCAAAAAAGCCAGGGAGCTTGAATTTGATTCCTGGAGAAATTATAAAACAGGTGATTAAAGAGAGAGTTAGTGAACATCCAGAAAAAGAAAGCAGTCACCCCAAAGAATCAGCATCATGGCATCGTCAGTAACAAGTCATGGCAGACTAAGCTTATTTCCTTTAAAAATATTTTTGACAGTGTTATTTAACTAGTATAGTAGATCAGGAAAAGGCTATGTATATATGTTAACCTAGAATTTAGCAAAGCATTTGATAAATTATTTCTTACTAGGCTTGGGGAAAATATGGAAAGATACGGACCAGATGATGATTCAATGAGATACACTGAGGACTGTGGCCAGATTAAGACAGTAGTTGTTTATAGTTCAAAGTCAGTTTGGCAGGTCTCCAGTGAAGTGCCTCATTAATCCCATGCTTCACCCACCCCTACCTCCTTCTATCTTAATTTTTTTAATATTAGGCATTTATTCTCTCTCCCTCCCACATCCCCAATTGTACAATACAAAATATAAAATCTTCACAAGATGAGGCACAATCAAATGAAACAAATTCCCACATCGGTGGTGTCCAAAAATGTATGTCCCAGTCCGCATTTTGTAACCATCACTTCTCTCACAGGAGGTGGGTAGCATACTTCATCTTTAGTCCTTTGGAATCATGATTTGTCCTTGCATTGATCAGAATTCTAAACACTTTCAAAGTTGTTTTTCTTTAAGATGTTGTCACAGCATGAATTGTTCTGATTTTACTCTGCATCAGTTCATTGAGATCTTCTGGTCTTCTGTGAAACTATTCGTTTCTTACGGCACAGTAATATTCTATTAGAGGAATACATCATAATCTGTTAGGCCATTCCAGTAGGTAGGCAATTTGATTTCCAGTTTTGCTACTACAAAAGGAACTGCTATAAATATTTTTGATGATGTGGTTCCCTTTCCTCTTTCTTTGCTCTCTTTGGGGTATGCTTAGGAGTGGTTTTGTTGGGTCAAAGGGTATGCCCAGTCTAGTGATTTGAGGGGCATAATTCCAAATGACTGTATTCCAGAATGGCTTTATCAATTCATAATTCATTCCACCAAAGTGCACCAAAAGTGTGCCCACTTTCCACAGCCCTCCTAACATTTGTCATTTCCTTTTCTTTACCTTATACTTTGTAGCATTTTTATTAGTGACCTGGATAAAAGCATAGATAACATGCTCGTCATGTTTGCAGGTGACACAACATAGCTGATGCATTGGATTACAGTATGTGGATCCAAAGAGACCTTGGCAGGCTAAGGCACTGGGCTGAATCTAATGAAATAAAATTAATCAAAAATAAGTATAAAGTCTTTCGACTGGGTTAAAAAATAATCTCTATAAGTACAAGATGGAGGAATCCTGGCTAGATAGCAGTTTGTATGATAAAAGTAATTAGGTTTTTTTTTTCCTTTCAAAATAGAAGCTTAGTAGGAGTCAGCAGTATGAGGGAGGCAGCCAGAAAAACTAATGCAAGTTTGGGAAGCCCTGGGAGGCAGAGATCCCAGGACTAGGGAGGTGATAGTCCCCACTGTATTCTGCCACAGTCAGACTACATTTGACGTGTTATGTTCAGTTCTGGGCCCAATAGTTTAAAACAGGCTTTGATAATGTTGAGAGTATCCAGAAGAGGGCAGCCAGGAAGGGCCTTGAGGACACAACCTATGAGAATCAGTTAAAGCAATGGGGGATATTTAGTTTGGAAAGCAGAAGACTAAGGGTGTGTGTGTGTGTGTGTGTGTGTGTGTGTGTGTGTGTGTGTGTGTGACATGACACCTATCTTCAAGTATTTGAGAGGCTGTCACATAAAAGAGAGAACAGATTTGCTTTGTTTGGCCTCCAAGGGAAGAATCAAGAAAAATGGGTAAAAGTGGCTGAGACATAAATCTAAATGCTAGGAAAAACTTCCTAACAATAAACTTATCCAAAAAGTGAATGGGCCACCTTGGGAGGTGGTTGACTCCTCCTAATTTGAGGAGTTAAAGAGGAGGCTGGATAGTCACTTGTTTAGCATATTAGGAGGGAATTCCTTTGGCTTATACATTGCTGCTAAATCCCCTTCCAACTTTCAACTTCTGTGAGTCTGCCTTTCTGTGAAGTTTAAGTGAAGCTAATAAAGTAATCTAGTACTCTACTCACTATGCCACACTTGCCTTCCTGTGATACCATCTGGCATCATGTAGGGTTCATTGGTAATCTCTATACCCTGTAAACAGAGTCATTTAGAAGGGATGCCATGCTAACCTTCGGTTCATCCTGGACTGGTATTTCCTTACTTCAGTTTCATCTGATCTTTCTCGGGCAGAGGTATTTTTGAAATGAAATGCCTGGATCCGCCGACTTATTGCCATCACAAAGGAGACGCTTGACTCAGTCACGTGACTCATCTTATTCAGTGAGCCTTCTCAAGCGGCTGCCGTATGAACCTCACTGAAAGTCATGCCCTGGCTTAGCCAGGTTTTGACTGCCTGATGAAGGTAAAACCACTCTCTTCTCAGTCAGCTACTTCTTCATCATCATTTGTATTAATAATGAACTCTTCGACTCTTCTTTGAAAAGGGATTGCGAGCTAGTGAGCTCCATCGTTCCATTTGAAAGGCCAGAAAAATAGAGACCACAAATGATCATCTGAAGCACTTCCTCGGTATCTTATTCCTTTTAATACCCTCCCATTAGTTTCCATAAAAAGGACAACAGAAAGCCCATTATACCATCACTTGACATGCCTGTTATGTTTACATGGTTAGTCTCTGCAAAGCTTTCGTGCCCTTCCTATAGTTTATAGAGAAATTGATTTCACAGAATCTAAGAAATTAGAGATGGAAACACTCGGTTAGGTCACCCAATCCATCCCCTGGGGTAGTTTGGGATTGATCCCCAGTTCACAGTGTATTATCTAGTGCTTTTTTTTCTATCAAGTTTTGATGGGTTTTTATGTATTTATAGCAGGCTGGCAATATGTACCGTGGAAAATTATGCCAATCCATATGAGAAATAAAATTCTAGAAAAATAAGCTTTTGCTAAACACTAATTTTACTTTGGTGGATACATTTTTTAATGTACTAATGTTTATAGTCTCTCGTCGTGACAAAGGCAGGGTTCTAATATGGGATTATGAATTGGCATTACAATCAAATGGAGAATTTGCATGTTTGTAAGTTGCAGAATTTTCCCAAGACATAATTTCCCATCAGATCTGTACAAAATATGAATTTTAGCCTCCCAAGGCTGGCTTCTTTTCTGTACAGGAAATTGAGCCCTCTACTTTGCTCAAGTACATGCAATCAAACAGCTGGCCAAGATGATATTTTAACCCTCTCGTCCAGGCTGTTTGGGGCTGTGACTATGAGACTTAAACAGCGCCACGGGGAGTGCTCCCTTTGAATCTAAAGGAAGTGAAGAGACAGAACCTCCCACAGGGATATTGGCCTGGGCTGGTACTCTGTAACCTCCTTCCACCCCATTTCAGTTAGGCAGTGAGCCAGTGAGGAGGTGGCTCCAGTAGCTAGTGCTAAAGAAGACCCACAACTAATAGACTCATATGTATACAATCAGCTCATGAAAGCTTCCTTCCCTTTCAACAAAGCAATGAGAATTCTCCTCCCTTTGGGCTGAATTTTATGACTTTTCACCTTCAAGGTTGCCTAATTTAACCCAGTTTCATCTGCGTGGAAATATTGGGGGCAGAGGGGCAAAGTAGTAAGATTGGGCCAGGCCCATTCCTGAGGTTGACCCAATTTGGGGGAGGCCTGGAGAAGTGAGAGAAAAAAGTACCAGGGAAGAAGACAAATAGGTCAGAGCATAGAGAACAGCCAAATCCTATCAACTTGATGTTCCCATTCCAATATTCCTATTAAAAAAAAAAACCTGATGAAGTCTCTGTTTGTGGATGAATATTATGTCTGGAGAATGTCCCAGGCAGAAAAGCCTTATGCATTTTTTATACACCTGTATGCTAAATGAGAACGTGCATCCAGGTGCCGAGTAAGACTTATGAATATGCTGTAAATTATGCAAACAAGTAATTTTGCATGTCCAGAAACTGGTGCCTACAAATGATACAGTTTCCTTAAACTCTCCATAATTCAGGGGTGCGCAAATGGGGACGCCAACAAACCAGGACAGGCTTAATTGCTCGGCATCGTATATCAGCATGGACAGGTGTCAGTCAAAAAGAAGAATTTTTGCCTGAAAGGAGCCCTTGCAAATCAGGTAGTTAAAGAAGGCGGGTGCCAGGATCTTGGTAGCCTAAAGTATGAGCTTAAGTTGGGACCAGGCCTATGGTGGTATGGTAGAAGAGGCCTTTGGCTTTGAGGTGAACTGGGCAATGGGGGACAGGGGTCAGACTCACCATAGGATGATCCCAAAGGGATAATTCGTTTTAAGTTTTTATACCTAATTTACTTGCATTGTTGCTAACTAGATCTTTGTTTCTTGTTATTGTATATAGACTCCTTACTGGATCATATTTTCATTTGAACAAATTATATAGATGCTCTCAGGGAGCTCACACTCAAATGGGGAGGATGTATACGTAGGATGGATGGGAGGTAATCTCAGAGCAAAGGCACTGGGGAGCACAGGGACCAGGCCTGCTGCAGAAGGGAGGATTTGAGCTGAGTCTTGAAGGAAGCCAGGGAAATGAGGAGGGAGAACATTCCAGGCACAGGGACAGCCAGTGCAAAGACACTGAGTCAAAGATGGTGGGTCCCTTGTCAGGGGAATAGCAAGTAAACCAGTATAGCTGGATTAGACTGTGTGGAGGGGAATAACAGAAAGCAAAGGTAGAAGGGGCCAGGGTATGATGGGCTTTAATAACAAAAGACTTCATATTTGATCCTAGAGGTAACAGGAAGCCACTGTGGTGGTGTTGTTTTTCCAGGGTGGGGGGTTGGTAGGTGGAATGGATGGGCAGTGCTTTCCTGTGATAGTGGGGGCAGAATGATTCTTTCCTCACTTTACCCAAAGCTTCCCAGGAGCCTACCATAGGATTGTAGGCAACTTAGGGTTGTAAGGGACCTCAGGGGCTGTGTAATACAATCTGTGCTTGACCTCTTCCCCAAAACCCTCTATAGTGTTTCCCAGTTGCTTTCTGACATCTGTTTGAAACCCTTCATTGAGGAAGAACAGCACCATCTCCAAATGCTGCCCATTCTACAGTCCATGTGCAGGGAACCAGGTCCACAAGTCGGTGGATCACTTTTCTAGCTTCAGATCTGAATGGCAGAGTTGAAGAAAATAAGTTCAATATGGAGCCTCATAACTGTTAGTTATCCAATCTGTGTGTTTCTTTTTAACGTGTGCGTGTGTGCCTGTATATGTCTATATATGTGTGGGGGGAGAAGGAGAAGGAGGAGGGAGAGAAAGGGAGGGAGAGAGAGGGAAGACAGTATAGCCTGGGACACAGCTAGACTAAATTAGTTGGTTTAAGACTCTTTTAGGTATTTTATGTATGTCATGCCCTGAGTAATGAGTTTGCATACAATTGCAGTCGGCCGTATATAATTCTCCATATTTAGAAGTAATTGTTCTTGAAATCAATATTCAAATTTATGCCAAACAATATGCAAATCAGCTTAGCTTTGACTCTTTTTAAAAACTGTAGCAAAACTGGCAGCAACTGTTCCAGTGGTGCTGAAGCTCTGTTCTGAAAGAAAACACTGGAACTCAGATGAAACCGATCCTCTTAAACACCCACATCTAACCTGGAATTTGAGTTAAAGATTGCTGAGGAAGTGACCAAATTCCACCTAGTAGTTTATTGTTTTAAAAAGCTTGCTCCATGGGAATCCTCTTTATTGTTCAATGTTTGCTATTCTTAGCAGTTTTAATGAACAATTACATTGTATAAACAAGCTCTGGAAAATTTATGTTTGTGATCTGGATCTCAGCAAAAGCACACTTCTTGAAATAGAGACCATATGGCAATGGCCAAAGCACTCCTTCAATCAATCAATCAATCAATCCAAGAAGCATTTCTTAAATGCTTACTATTTGCCAGGGCCTGTGCTAGGTCATGGGAGTGAAAATACCAAAGTGAGAAACTCTCTGCCCTCAAGAAGATTATATGTACCACCTTCCGCCAATTAATCTAATACTTCAGTTGAAAGAAAAATAGTAATAACAGACATTTAAATTGCTCATTCAGATTTACACAGCACATCCCATACATTACCAGGGTCTATCCTTATGACAACCCTGTGAGTCAGATTCTGTAGTAATTATTATCACACAGTTTACAGATGAGGAAACTGAGGCTCAGAGAGATCAAGTGACTTACTTATCAAATGCAGGATTGGAATTCAGGTCTTCCTGACTCCAAGTCTAGCACTCTACCCACTATATTACCTTGCTCCCTCAGAAAGAGTATAGGAAGGCAAAACAGCCTCTCAAACAGTGAGATTGAAAAAAATCTAACGTTAATAAAAATAGGGGTGTCTTAATCTTTTTTGTGCCGTGGAGCTCTTGCACCAGATTGAAGTAGATGGCACAGAAGGGCCCTCCCGGCCTTATTGCTAGGATCCCATGATCTTGAAGAGCACAAAGCTAGCGTAGCCTTGCAGAAACTAGCCCTTAGTCATGCCCAGAAAGCTGAGCTGACTCTCTTCTTGGGTAGACTCTTTTGGAACGAGTCACTCTTGTGTCTAAGCAGCTACCGCATTTTGTGTGGCAGCTGGTGAGATTGTACTATGTCTAGTGAGCTTTTTTCTTAGAGTGATTACCAGCTGACCCTTAGAGATTCTGCTCACTGAATGGGGCACGGGAGGAATTAGACACCAGAGTCCAACCTTGCTGGGCCCCACCTTGGGTGAGAATTGAATCTTTAAAGGAAGATGAGAAGCAGTCTTCTTTCTTAGACTTTCTCTGTCCCCACAGGTTCTCCCTGGGTCAGAACTAGACTTTGGAGAGGGATGCCAACCTGCCTTGAAAAAAATGCCTCTGAAATATAGAGCATCCCAGATTTGGAGCTAGAATGAACTCTAGAAGTCATTTAGTCCAAACTCCTCATTTTACAGACATGGAAACTGAGGCCTATGGAGGGAAGATGACTTGTGCAAGGTCACATGAGTAACATGGCTCAGAGCCATGCTTCAAATCCAGTTCTTCTGACCCCAAATCCAGTGTTCTTTTCCCCCTGCACAAATGAGTAACTGCAAAGTCAGAGGCTTGGCTTATTCAATCAAAGGAGGAGAGAGAATTGCTTTTGTTCTTTCCTCTCTCCCTTATTTTTTTAAAAGAAGCACAAACCAGCATTAGGTTGCTTGATAGGGTCATTAGGGACCTTGACTTGGGGAATTCTTCACCTTACTGTGGCATAGCCCACCTGGGGAAGAAGGGAGGTTATGACACTTGAAAATAGAGCACCCTATGACAGGGCAGCTCAAGTCCCTCTTGGGTTTTAAATTTCTTCTCCTGCCTGTCAGCTTCAGATCGCTTTACACCTCCAGGAGAGGTTATGGGACTGAGCATCTGTAACAGTGCCTTTGGAGAAAATAGATTCTAGATACAGCCAATAAATCCAGCACAAAAAAATAACTCCCTTTGGCAAAGAGGATTGTTGGTTATTTTTTTTAAGTGCTGTAAGAAAAAAAAGGATAGAAAATCACTATCACAAGCAAGACCCCATTTCCAGCTCTCAGGGGATTACCCTTTGTAGATCAGCACCACCTCTGAGCTCACTTGTGACCTGATCCTTAAAAATTAAATGATCTTGCTGGTTTGGTTAGGAACTAGATGTCTTCAAGCCAGAGAGACGAGTAGGTTTTGTGAGGTTGCTGACAGCTGAGATGCTACTTCCCATATGCTCCCTATAGGGTGAGTACTCTGTACTGAAGATGACATATCCAAAGGCCTTTTTGGTTCAGAAGTGATTTCATTGGTGCAGGTAACTCCCACTGTGGAGTGTCCCTCCATGGAAACAGATTTGTGGCTTAAGAGTCTTTATAAGTTGCCTGGGGAAATGAGATATTCAGTGGTTCATCTGCAGTCAACCAAGGCATGACGCGAACCCAGGTTTGTCTGACTCCAAGGCCAGTCCTCTGTCTGCTATGCCATGCTTGCTAGCAGGTAACATTGTATGCATTAGCACATAGAGCCAGATCTCTATAGACAGCTTTCCAGGGCACTTGATCAACTTAAACATGATTTTGCAGTATTCTCTATGCTGTTACGTATCCAAACCCATGGAAGTATCAATATTATAATATTTGTAACATTGTTTCTATGAAACTAACTGCCCTCTACAATTACTGTTGTACCTAAGACTGCATTTCTGTGGAGCCAGTGAGCAACTTTCACCAGGGCATGACCTGTAATGAATTTTTATTTCTCTTAGTCGAAGAAAATAGACAAGAATTGAGGTGCCTGACATTAAAATGCTGGAGGGCTAGATGGAAGAGGGGTGCTGTGCACAGACATTAGAGTGACCTTAGCTTGCCCAGGTACCAGGGCCAGCGCAGCTGGGAAGGATTGGGGAAGGCATTGCTGTCAACCAAGAACCCATAGGCAAGGGAACACTGAGCCTGCAAAATGAGCCCTTGCCCCAGAACCTTCCCATGAGTGACTCCTCTAGGTCTTGATTTCTTGGCTTCAGTTCTTTATCTTGTCCTTCCACAATCCCCCAATTCTCATCTAACTTTATCAAACACTGACAGAGCTCCCTGATTTCCAGGGACACTGACTCTTCAGTGTTTGGATTCCTGCATTTTAATTCCTGTTCATGCTCTCCTTTTCCCCCGTATCAGATGCTCCGATTCCCTTTCCACCTCCGTTATACCTCTTCTCCTCCCCTAAAAGTCTTTCCAGGTCCTCAGGAAGATGCCACACTTGCTTGATCTACCAATGCCCTATCAGCCATCCCCCTCCACCCCCATTACGGTCACCTCTCTGTTCAGTCTGGTTCTCGATGGTATGAGCAGGACTCCTACTACCTAATCCACTGTTCTCCCTGTATCCTTATCCACTTATTAAAACTGGTTTGGCATTGTAAGATAATTAATAAGGAGTATTTGTTGATCACCACCAGTTCCTTTACTTCCCCAAGCAAACCCTTCAAGCATGATCAGTCAATCAGACCTTTTAACAAACAAGTTCAGCAAAAAAAGCAGCCAAAAACCAAACCAAACCAAAACCCACAATTTAATTCACATGACTTTTTATTGCTGAGTAGCCTATGGTACGAAAGGAGAAGGAGAAAGTCTTAGGGGAATGTCTTCCATAAAAGTGAGAGCACCTCTGTACCGAGTCCTGTCTAGATCACACCTGGAGTAACTGTGTTCAGTTCTAGGTGCCCCATTTTAGGACAGACATTAACAAAATAGAAGAGATACAGAGTAGAGTAATGAGGGTAATGAGAATACTGTATACCCATATCACATAGTTGAAGGAGCAGGGAATGTTTAGCCTATAAAAAAGGAGACAAATGGCATTGTGGCAGTCTTCAAAAGTTTGAAGGTTCAAATGAGAAAGATTCAGCTTGTCCTACTTGGCCCTAGAGGACAAAATAGGGGAAGATACAGAGAGGAAGATTTAGACTTCAAAACCTTCCTATAATTATCAGAGCGGTCCCCAGATGGGCTTCCTTGTTATGGGCATAAGTTCTTGTTGAATGGGATCGAACTAAAATGAAGGCCTTTCAGAAGGAGCCAGGGGACTTCTTAATGGAAATAGCCGAAGGGGATTCTTGTGCAAGTACAGGTTAGACTGCATGACCTCCAAGTCCCCTTTCAATTTGGGACCCTGTGAAAAGAAGTGAGACAATCATAAATTCAGAGCTAGAAGAGACCTTAGAGGCCAGACAGCCCAATCCATTCGTTTTACAGATGAGGAAAACTGGAGACCAGGGAGGTTCAGTAGGTTGCCTAAGGTTTTCCAGGTAGTAACTGGTAGAGTCAGGATTTGAAGTCAGCTCTTTCGACTTCAGATTCATTGTTCTTTTCACTGTACTCTGCTGCTTCCCCTGTGGGGAAACCAAGAAAGACATACCTCTAAATATACCTCTTCAATCTGGACCTATCTCTTCAAATGCCCTTGCTCTAGACTTGACTCTGCAACCTTTGACTCTTTTTCCTGCTTCCCTCCCTTCTTTCCTCCTTCCCTTCCTTCCTTCCTTCCTTCCTTCCTTCCTTCCTTCCTTCCTTCCTTCCTTCCTTCCTTCCGTTCTTCCTTCCGTGCCAGGAATCATGCTAGGTACTGTCAATAGAAAGACAAAAACAAAGTGGTCTCTGACCTCAGGGAGCTCATGTACTGTGAGGAACTGTAGATCCTGATAACCCTGGAAGAAATCTCAGCTCAGGCACAGAGAGGACCCAGACTACCAGGAGATCAGTTGCATGTTCACCGCTTTGTTCTCTGGGCCTAACCTCCCAGTAAATGAATGGGTACAGGATTGTCTTCTGTGCAAGTAGAAGTAGTCACGTATGTGATACAACTTTAGAATTAATAAGAAGCTGGCCTAGTTTGAAAAATACCTGTTCTTCTGGGTCTGTCTACTCTAATTAAGACTCTATGATTAGAGTTTCATTCATTTGTATTATCCTCTCCCACAGATTCTCTTTTAATAGAGCAGTGATTCTTAACCTGGGGTCTGTGAACTTAACTTATTTTTTTGGATAAATGTATTTCAATAGATTTGGTTTCCAGTGTAATCTGATATATTTTACACATATAAAAATGTTCTGAAAAGAGGTCCATAGACTGCCAAAAGGGTCCATGACACACAAAAAAGTTAAGAACTTCTGGTTTAGAGGGATAACACATTAACTCTATTAATACCTCAATGTGAATGAGTTTGAGCAGATCCTTTTCCTTGAGTCCTGGAGCTAAACAGAATCTAGATGCTGAAACAATGAGAAAAGACTAGAGACCACAGAAGATAGACTGCCTAGGCCACATTTTGGCAAGGGCTGGCCCGGGAATAGGGAAGTCTGTCCTCTGGTCTCCAGGATCCACATTCCAGCACAGAGATTTGGTGTTGGCAGCCTGCAAACAGAGTCCTTCCAACCAGGACATCAGAGACTGGAGTTGGGGCAGCAGCAAGGGCTCTAAGCAACAGGTCCTGGCAGCCTGGGTTGTGTTGGGCCACAAACATTCCCAACACTCAGCAGCCCTAATCCAAAACACGTGTCTGGCCTTGGGTTTGCCAGCCAGCAACCACATGGCTCCCTACTGGGGCTGGAGAGAAGGCCGCATGCTCTGCCAATCCTGCCTGCCTCCTCCTCGGAACTGCCATCTGTTCTCCTGTATAGGCCAGTACAGTGGGAGGGTCCACCTGCCAGATGTGGTGGGAACTTCATTCCTAAATCTCAGACTCTCTATCACAGTGTGTATGTGTGTGTGTGGGGGGGGGTGGGGAGGGATTGGCAGTAGGGATGGGGATGGGGGTGTGAGTAGGAGTGGGAGTGAGAGAGTGTGTTTCAGGGGGAATTGCCCTCAGAAAGGCTATAGCATGCGTAGAAGGTACCATACTTCCTTCAAGAACTAGCCTTCTTCAAGGCATAGCTTATCCTCCATCTTCTACCAATCCGTCAATATTTATTAAGTGTCTACTATGTGACAGGCACCATGCTAAACATCGTGGATCTAAAAAGAAGCAGAAGACAGTCCCTGCCCTCAAGGAACTTACAATCTAACAGGGGAGACAATATGCAAACAAATATACAAAAAACCTATATTATATAGGAAAATAGATAATTAACAGACAGAAGCCACTGGAATTAAAAGGGGATGGGGGAAGGCTTCCTGTAGAAGATGGGATTTTAGTTGAGACTATCAGGAATTTTTAACTTGGGGTCCATGAATTTTTAAAAATACGTACTTTGATAACTAAATTCCAATATAGTTTGCTTCATTTGTATTCTAGTGTATTTTATTTTATTCATTTAAAATATTTTTCTGAGTAGAGGTTCATAAGGCTTCACTAGAATGCCAAAGGAGTCCATGACACACAAAAAAGGTTAGAAGCCTTTTTGTATCCCCTCAATGGTTAGTGTCTTTCCCTTCTCAAATGATCGTGACTTTATTTACTTCTTTATATGTTGCATCCCTTCAGTGGAATGTAAGCCCTTTGAGGGCAGGAACTATTTTCTGTTTTCTTTTTGTATCCCAAGTGTATTATTCCTAGCTAGGGAAATAGATAGAGAGATGGTAGAGATAGATAGAGACAGACTGACAGATAAATGACAGATGAGTAGATGGACGAATAGAGATAGACAAGAGATGGAGATAACCCATCAATATAGAGATAGATACATGATAGAAATAGATGATAGAGAGAGAGAGAGATCAATGATTGATAGTGATAGGTAGAAATGGACAAATGATAGAGATGATGGAGACAAGTAGACAAGTAGATGGTACATAGAGATAGATGATTGATAGAGATAGACTATAAATACAGATAAATGACTGATAGAGGTAGATGAGAGATACAGCTAGAGAGAACATTTGTTAAGAACTTATGTCCTAGGCACTGGAGAATATAAAAAAAAGAACGAAGAGAAGAGAAAAGAAAAGAAGATGACACCTACTCTCGAGGAGCTCAGATTCTTTCTTTTTCTTCACTTTTAAATGGATTTATTAATCACAATAGCACCTCTAAAATTTGAAAAATTATATGTGTATTTTATAAGGCATTTATTTAGTCTACAGAATGTCTGCTTGGCATAGAAGCTATGTTTGGTCATTTCTTGGTTCAGGGGTCCCAGACTGGAAACTGCTACCATAGAAGATAGATTCTGAGAAGTGCCTCATTGCTATTGTCTTTGCTCTGAGATTTCTTCCCCTTTACTTTGTATATATCTTTCATGTTATGTGATTGTTATGTATTTCCCCCTTAGAAAAGGAGAGGAGTTTCTTTTCTAATAGAGCACATAAAGAGGAGCTCAGACTGGGGAGTAGAGGATGCCCTAGCTAGGCAGCTGGTGGGGAGGTAGAGGAGGCTAGAGAGTGACCTCAGGCTGGTCATGGCTGCTTTCTGGACCTAAATGCCTCATCTGTAAAACAGAACAAAACAAAAAAGCAGTTTGGACTAAATAACCTTTAAGCTTCTTCCTAGCTCTAAATCTATGGTTTCTGTTGCCATCTGTGAAAATAAGGTCTAAAGTGAGGGCTCCTTACCTTTTGTGCTTGTCACCAACCCATCTGGCAGTCTGATGAAGCCTGTAGACCTGTCTCAAAATAATAATTTTAAATAATTGAAGGAAATGCTAAATTTTAGTGAGAGGTTAGTGAATATAAAGGTGTGATTGTTTAGTCCAAATTCATGGACCTCATGAAGCCTATCCATGGACACTTTGGGAGGGGGGTGAGGTCCATGGACCCCATGTTAAGAACCCTCAAGTTGACTGCTGAAAGAGCTCTTTCCAATAGGGATTTTTTTAAAAAAAATGATGGCTTTTGTTTTTGTCCTACGATAATTTTTACTTAATACTCTGTGCCCAACAACTGAACCCTCCCTTGTAACAGCAACAGCAACAGCAACAAAAAAATTTAAGCAAAACCAAAAGGCACAATGACCATCATCTGAGCGCCACCGTTGTAACTCTGTAGTCCCCTACCTTTCTGCTTCCCTATGGGGCTCTTCCTTCCCTGATTCTCATTCCACACAGAGAAGGCCCCAATGACAGTCTCTGATTGGTGGGAGAGTTTTTCTTTGTCACTTTCTTTAAAGCAAATGTTTGGCAGCTTTCTGGTGTTATATGCAGCTTCTATCCCGAGAGCTTCACATTGGAATTTTTCCTTTTAACACATTAGACTCACACAGTATTTCTTTTAAAAAGGGAAGATACAGTTCCCCTCTAATATAGTAGCTTATGGATTACCTAACCATCCGTCGGGCAAAATTGTGAAACTGGGGAGGCTGCTCCTTGCCACATTTCCACCTCCCTGTTCTCTTTGGTGTTCCACACCTCTCCTCACCTGCCATCCCAGACTAAGGTGTTGCCTGAGAAGTTTGAGAGCATTCTAGCTCTTCTTCTCTTCCTCTCCCTGCCTTCCTCTTCCCCACTGGATTTCCAATTTAATTGGGGATTCTAGTAGCCTGAAAAGCTATCTGTACTTACAACTAGTATCTCAGGTCATTAGTAGTTCTCAGTTTCTCTCACAACCCCATACCTGCTTCAGTATCTCAATAGATCTGAGATCTCCTTGATGTCTGATGGTGGTACTCTCTCCATTGGTGTGAATGGTAACCTCTTCCTGATTTCATCCTGAGCCCTTCTTGTCAGAGTTTATTCCATTCATCCTCCACTGAGGCTGCATTCAATAGGCTGGAGGCGTAACAACTCTAACCTGGCTTCAAGTAATGGCTCTAACATTTAGAGCCTGCCTGATCTTAGATAAATGACTTAATTTCTCTGTGTCTTTTCTAGAATGATAGGGTTGGACTAGATGGTCTCTAGGAGATATTAAGCTTTAAATCTGCAGTTCTCTTAGAATAAGAGTTCTTAAAGTTTTTTTTTTTTGTGTCATGGACCCCTTCCCAGAATAATGCTTTGTTACTTACATCTGCAATTGAAGGAAATGCTAATTTTCAGTTAGAGGTTAATGAAAATAAAGATGTAATCCCCCCCACCCCTAAGTTTATGTATGTTCTGAAATCTATCCATAAGCCCCAGGTTAAAAACCCCTGAACTCCATGATGGCAAGAAATGAGTAGCATTTTATGCTTGTAAGGCCTATCCAAGGATACCCACACACCATAGATCTAGAAGGAATCTCAAAGGCAACCCAGCACAAATCCCTCACTTTAGAGATGAGGAAGCTGAGGCCCAGAGATGACACATAACCAGCCTGAGGTCACTCAGCAGTGAGTAGCAAAACCAAAATTCAAATCCACATCAAAGCCATCTGTTTAGTAAATGCCAGAGAGAAGATTTGAACCCAGGTTCTTTAACTCCAGACCTCATGACCTTTCCACTATAATATGCTGCTTCCTATTTTAAGAATGGTTTTAAGAAATGTTTCTGGAATTGAACTCTATAACGTAGGTAGTATAGGCAAATAGATAGTTGTAGGCCTAATGAAACTGGTTGGCTTACCTTAACCCATACACTCCCACATCACGAACCAGAGCTGCTGTGAGCCAAGATGCTATAAAGAGGACATGGAGCAGTTTAGGTTAAGTTTACCTGCAGGTAGATTGACTTTGGACCCAACTGTGGGCCCTCCCAGCAAGTAACATTTAAAGATAGCTCTAGGATGTTGGTCAAGACTTCCTCAAACCCCTGGGAACTTCCTTGTGGACTGGTTTTACCTGGAGAGTTACTGAATCTGTTTTATCTTTTAAAATTATATACCTTAACCCTCTTTGAGTGGTCCATTGTACCAGATGTAGAACTGTGCCTGGAACAGTAGCATCACTCAGTTCTTGATGAATTTATGATCTCATGGGTGTGGGTACTTTCTCTGTCTTTGAAAGTCTCAGTGTAATCTATGACCTCCCATTCTATATCATCATTGTCTCTGCCTTTTCACAAATTCTGTGTAAGTGTTCTAACCTATGTGATGGAGGTCATCTTTTGGTACTTAAGATTTTTGATAGATTCCAGTATAATACATGGGCAACTAGGTGGCACAGTGGATAAGAGTGCCAGGCCTAGAGTTAGGAAGACCTGAGTTAAAATCTGGCCTCAAGACACTTACTAGCTGTGTGATTGTGGACAAATCATTTAACCCTCTCTGTCTCAGTTTGCTCATCTGTAAAAAAAACTAGAGAAGGAAATAGCAACCCACTCCAGGATCTTTGCCAAGAAAACCCCAAATGGGTCATGAAGAATTGGGCATAACTAAAAAAGACCAAATAGTAACTATAATACACAATTCCTCACTCACAAGACGTGACCAGCCCATCTCCCTTCCATATCAAACATACCTTTGAAGATCTCTTGTGTCACTTCGCATGCACAAATACTGCTGTTAATATGTAGCAGTTCCAGTGCCATTTGGGTCATCTGCCATTGAGATTCTTCTGGGATGCAGGATTTTGTTCCTTTCTTTCTCTGTAGCCTCAGTTCTTAGCACAGTTTCTGCCACATAGAGAACACTCAAAACCTACGTACTGACTGACTGGTTGGATGCATGGTATAGTGGATAGAAAGTTCAACCTCAAGTCATTATGACCTGGGTTTAAATCCTGCACAAGGTACTTACTAACTGAATGGCCCTGGGCAAACCACTTAACCTCTATGAACCTCAGTTTCCGCCTTGGAAAATGTAAGGATAAAAATAGTACTTATTTCATAGGGTTGTTCTGAAGCTCAAATGTGATACTGTAGATAAAATGTTTCCTAAATCCTAAGATGCAATATAAATGACAGTTATAATTGTGATTAGGAATGTCAAACACACAACTCACAGGCCATTCACCCTACAATACTCCCCGAAATAGCCTGAACCAATTATACAAAATGTAATTGGGAAATATTTAGCAAAATAAATAAAAATACAGAAGAATATAGATAATGTTAATATATCATTTTCTAAGTTGATATGCAGCCCACAGGGACCCTTATGAATTGTTTCATGGGCCATTTCTATTTGGGTTTGACACCACGGATCATGATTATTTGATGGGAAGGCCATTGGTACTGAAAAGATGGCAGAGAGCAGCACTGAAAACCCTCTGCAGCTTCCCACCTGAAAACCACCCCATTCTCCTCCTGTTCAGTTCTGGCCCCAGCTCATTGTCCATCTATAGCACTTGCCTAAGATACTGATGGACCAACTCAATGGCATGCCTATTCAGTTGCATGTCATAATCTGGGAAATCCACTTCATTTTTTTACCTTGTAGATAAGTTAATCTCTTTTGTATTGGAAAGAACAAATTGCATTTTATATATGAGCAAACTGAGGTTCAGACAAGTTAAATTATTGCCCAAAGTCAGAGAGCTAATCATTGGCAGAGCCAGGCCTTGGGGCTCAGTTCTTCTGAACTCAACTCCGCTTCTTCCTCAGATCTGCCATGTTGCTTCTCTTGGCAAAATGGGAGATAGGACAGAGAGCCTTTCTGGCCTTCCCTTTTCCCATCTACTTTGCTCATGAGGCCAGGCTTACCATGTAATCTCATTAGCTTTTAAATTTTTCTTTGCTTTCAGAAAGTAGTATGATGTCATGTAAAGATATGGAGTCGGAGACTTGGGTTTGAATCTTAACTTTTCTACTTATTCAGAGCATCTTTGTAACTTTGATTCTTCCTGAGCCTGTTTCCTTATTTGTGAAGTGGAAATACCTGTAGTAGCTACTGCACAGGGCTGTTCCAAGGTTCAAATAAGATAATGTATAACATACATATACATATATAATATACATATGTAATGTATAATGTATATACACATAAATAATATACATACATGTAATATATAGCTATATAAATTACAGACCAGTTGCCATTTGTCACATCCTGGTCAACTCCAAAACCTCCAAACAGAACTCAGACTCATGCCACGGGGGCCCTGGGCTCTGATTGGTGAGCTTCCACGTTCTCTTGCTCAGTTGCAGGTGGACCGCATGACTTTCTACCAGTTTACAAGGCATTTTACCATATGGGTGTCATCAGCTGTCCCCCAGCCTTCTTTCCAACTGTTGCTCCCCTCTCTGCATTATCTGTATTACAATGTGTACTTTTTATATTTGTTTTTTTTCATAGTATTTTATTTTTTCCAATTACATGTAAAGACAATTTTTAACATTCATTTAAAATTTTTTTGAGTTCCAAATTATCTCCCTCCCTCACCACCCCTTCCCTAAGATGGTAAGCAATTTGATATAGGTTATGTATATGCAATCATGTAAGACATTTTTCCATATTACAGAATGTATACTTCTTGAGGGCAGGGATCGTCTGGCTTGTATTTGTATCTTTGGTGCTTAATAAATGCTCATTCGTTCATTCATTCAAGAGTTCTCTATGTGGATAAAATCACAAGATCATAGATTGAGAGAATGAAAGGACCTTAGAGGCCTTCTAGTCCAACCTTCTCATTTTACAGATGAGGAAACTGAGTCCCAGAGAAATTAATTTACTTCTCCAGTCAGTGGCTGAACTAGGATTTGAACCCCGGTCCTATGACTAAAAACCAGGCTCTTTCCCCTGTATCTACTTATCGCAGCAGGTGTGGATAAATACATAAATAGACACATATACGCACGCACATGCACGTGCGCGCACACACACACACAAGACACTTTATAATTTGCAAAATACTTTACATGTGTTTTCTCATTTGAGTTTCCTAACAGCACAGGGAGGCAGATATTTTTGGTGTTGTCCCCATCTTATAGATGAAGAAACTCATTTGTCTATGTTTATACAGCTAACAATGGTCAAAGGCAACACTTGAACCCAGGTCTCACTAATTCCATTGAGCCTTGCTATCTAATCCCTAAGTAAGCCTCAAAGAGCTCTGGCAATATGGGTTGTTATTATTCCAAGTCTAAATGTTCCTCTTAGCTCAAGGCGTACAATAAATAAGGATAAACTGGCTGGAGAAAATTAAGCCACAGTATTGGTAAATGATCCTGTGATCCCAAGTCAGAGAGATTCAGCGTTGCTAATGTGTCGCCGTTTAATTGAGAGACTTTCTCTCACTTTCTGCTACCAGGAACCACAAATGTAAGACTCTATCAAGATATCGGAATGATTCTGGGCAAAGCTGCCCTTGGGTCCAGTACCTGCTTTGGAGAGGCCCAAGGCTTCTGGGCAGGGACACAGGAAGGTAGCCTGTGGGAAAGAAGGCAGGGTTTCTGCCAGCTGGTGTGGAAAAAGAACTGAAAGTGTCACACGATCAGCCCCAGGGTCCCCCTTTCCAGCTCCTCCCCCAGTCACCAAGGCAAAGGAGTGGTGCCCTTTCCTTTAGGCTACAGGCTGACTTTTTTCGAGGGCTTCTCCCAACCATTTGAGGCTTCTCTTTTTGTTCATTAGTGCCCGGTTTCCCTGGAATAACAATGTCAGGAACAGGGGTGGCAGACAGCATGATATACCTGTATACCTTAGAGGTGGTTGGTGGCAACCTGGCTGCTACTGTATTCCAGCAGCAATAGCCCTGGCATCCAGAATTATAGCTGTAGGAAGGCATGACCCTTGAGGTCACACATTCTGCCAGCAAACTAATGGCAGGGGTCAGAGTAGGACTTCCAGGCCTGGAGCTTCCAACCCCCTGGTGATATATTCTCCTTCCTGGTGAAGGGCCAGAAAAACACTTCCCATCTGTGCCCTTGGGAGAAGTTGCAGCTGTTGAAGGAGGGCCAGGCCTTCCTGACTTTGCGATGGGCTCCCTGGACTTTGCATTTTAGAGGATTGGCTATAAATCTGGGTCATGGCCAGAGGGGAGAAGATGGAAGTATCAGGCTGCCTAAATCAAGCCAGTTCACATTAGCTGGACCAGCCCTAAAAGGCAGAGACAAGGCATGGGAAGCAAGGCCTATAGCTGCCAGATTAATCCTTCTGTTAAATGAGAGATGTGGAGTGCCCAGAAAATTATGTGTGTGTGTGTGTGTGTGTGTGTGTGTGTGTGCATGTGTGTGTACTCCTATATGTGGGGAGGGAGGGTCTGTACTTGGTGTGCACTCCAGACTGATGCTGATGTGCAATTCATTGGTCACCTACAGTTTCAAAGAGAAGCAATGAGAAAGTTAAATATCTTGCTCTAGCTCACACAGAAAGAATGGGTTACAGGCAGGATTTGAACCTAGGTCCTCCTGACTCCAAGGCCCTTCACCTAGTAGTGTGCTTGGTGCATAGTAGGTGTTTACAAATGCTTGTTCGTTGATTGATTTATTAATTGCCTCTCTTGGGATCGTCAAGGCTCTTTGGTCTCATTGGGTACAGATACTCCATCTGGCTACCAAGATCTCAACCCTTCTTTGCCTCAGCAAAAATTCTTTGGGAGAGGTGGGGGTGAAGAAATTCATTACTTAATAGTCAGCCAGCCCTCTGGTTTTAACTGTCTTGAAACTCAATTATGCTGGTCCTTGGAGAACAGAAATACAATCTATCATGAGACCCAGCCTTGACGGTTTTCCAGTAAGACCTGAAGGCCTTTCTTTGCTGGTGTAGCTTTCAAGGCCTAGAGTCACCCTCACACCACACTGAGGCATGAAGGAGGATGTTAGTGAAGTCAAAAGTCTTCATCCATAATGAAAAACAAGGGCTGTGTTGTGTGACTTCCTCTATATAGGCCGGGCAGATCATAGGAATGTAGATTTAGAACTAGAAGAGACTTTAGAGACTATCAGATCCAATTCCCTAATTTACAGATGAGGAAACTGAGGCACAGAGAAACACAGCTGGCAAGTATCTGAGACAGGAACCTTGGTCTTCCTGATTCTGAATCCATTACCCTATCCGTCATACCATGTTGCCACTTACAATGCCAAGTCAATAGATAAAGTCTTTATGGATGGCTGGTCCTTGTTACTTCTTATTTCTACCATCCTGGAAAAAAAAATAAGGCAGATTTTCCTTTAGGTTTCTGGGCAGATGACTGATTGTTCATGCTGAGTGTCCAATCCTGTCTTGGGAGACACTACAAGTGGATGATGAGGTGGATACAGAATCAAATAGGTGGAAGAAAATGGATCATATTGACTTTGGGAAGTTACAGAGTTCTTTGAATGACTCCATGCCCCTCTCTGAATAAAGGCTTATGTTTTAAGTTCCAATATAGGTTCAAAGGATCATTGATTTAGAGATAGAAGGTACCTTTGAATTCATTTATTCTAACCTTGTTTTTACAGATGAGGAAACTGAGGCCCAGAAAGATTAAGTCCTTTGCCCAAAGTCATATAGCTAGTTAGTGGCAGAGCTGGGATTCAAACTTGGGCCGTCTGGTTTCAGCTCCATTGCTCTTTGGCTATGGAGTGTGGCTTAAAGTTATAGAACACTAGACTTTACAAAAGACTGAAAAGGAGTATTGTCAGCAATGGAGAGGCCCATGGCGAATGCGAATAGGTTGTAACACATCACAAATAGAAATTATTTAGGAGAACTGGAAACAAAGATGTCATTAATTAAATGTATGGGTCATATGGCGAGAGCAGGAGATAACCGAGAGATGTCACTTGTACTCCATTAATATCATCTCCATGTCAAGAGAAAGTGAGGAATGTCCCTAGCACACTCATTGTGGTGAACACATGGGAGGATGTGGATAAGAGTCCAAGAGGAAGGGCAGGAAGGGATGAGTTGAGATCTGCATAGTGGGAGGAAATACCTACAGAGATGAGATCATATATCCATTTGAGTGAGTGCAAAGGTGACACTATTGACCCAACACAATTAGGGTGTGAGCTTTGATTTGTTTTTCCATGAATGCCAGAGTGGTGATAGATGTGCAACTGAGCCATCCACTTGCTTTCCTATGATCCCTTTTGCAACCAAGCACGTGCATTTGTGAGGCAGCTGGTTGGGGGAAGGGATGTAATCTGTAGCCATGGTCTAGAACTGAGCTAATTTGTTCACATAAGACTCAAATGCATAATGTGAGTCTTTCCATACTCTAAACTAACCAGAGACATTATGAAATGCAAAGAAACAAGATGAGGGTGGAATGGGGGATGGGCACTGGCTCCTTGTTCCTTGACTCCTTTCACTTTGTCTTTATCGTGGAATAGAGAAACTAAAGAAGCCTCAGAGAAGGAGAGAAGGTTGTTGGGGTCACCAAAAAGAGACTTTATGTAGGGGTTGCTTTCAGGGCTGGCAGCTTGCAATGTTTTTTTTTTGTGCTAATAATCTTCATGTAATTTCTCATCCTTGCAAAGTTTAGCTTCATTCTGCACGTCAACCTTAGTTATTCTTAAAATAGTTGTTATCCAAAAATATGGAGGTCATTCCTTTGTGCAGGTATCTTGGTCAATAATAATAGACTTGTCAGAATAAGAAATGCACTCCCATCCCTTTTTTCCATCATGAGCTATGCAGGTTGGGTGATTTAAGAAAAAGAGACCCTTATTTCCTTGTGGCTCAGCTCACAAAGGCGCACGTGCTGCACAGAGTTGAATCAGTTTGACAAGTGCCCTTAAATAGCGATTTGGGAGTGAGGGAGAGAAGGACTTGATTATTATTCTGTGCCAATCAAAACCTGGCCAGAGAACAAATGGGGATAAGTGGTCCAAAGAGGCGCCCGCATTTTGCATGCAGAAGTGCGCTACTTGGGGACAGTTCTCAAATGGCATTTTCCTCCTTATATTTAGCCATAAAGCACATGGCATTTCTTTGTGAATGCAAAAGCACCAAATGATCATGGTTTCTGGACTGGAAGCCAAATCCAAGTCATGAAGTAGGAGATGAGGTGATTTGCCTTTTGGCAAGGGACCATAGGGCAATACTTTATAACCTACTAAAGCCAGTTATAGAATTGATCTTTTAGAGACTGTCTCCACTTTGGCTTTCATGTCTCATCTCTGTTTTGTTTCTTCTTTTCCTTCTAGAAATCTCTGATGCAGTGTGCTGATGAGCCTAGCCAGGTAGGTACCTGGAGGGGGAAAATATTTGTCTTTCAGAAAATTCTGAATACAAAAAGAAAAGCAGGGGAAAGTTTGGGAGTCCTGTGGTGTGATGTAATAATATTTTGTTGTGGCCCTAAGCCCACTTACACTGGGTATAGTAGGGACCATTCCTGTTACGTAAATGGATGGGGGTGGTGGAGGGACCTGCTTGAAGGATGGTACGATAGAGAAAACATTGGACTAGGAGTAAGAAGAGCTGGGTTTTCTACTTAAAAGTTTGATGATGCTGGGCAAGTCATTTCACAGATTCAGACTGCAGATAGCTAGGAAGGGTCTTAATAATCATCACATCTAACATTCCTGTTTTATGTGTAGCAAGGGATTAATCAAGGGCAGTCCTGAATTTCCTAGTATACTGAACATCAGGTACAACCTAGACATGATTAAGACTGCATTTCTCAGGAGACAGTGTGCCTATGGCATTGATCAATGTCATCATGAAGAAATGCAGGGATGTAAGGGGGGATTATGTCAGGGCTGGGGGATGGCAAGGGAGACCTCTAGGTTAGAGGAAGAAGGTGATTAGTTCCCTAATATGTGGAGGCAATCATAGCCGTCTCTGGTATAGGAAAGAGACAACCACTAAGGAGCCAACTTGATGGCTACTCAGAATGGACAGAGACTCTATGGAGAAAGAAGAAGAGATACCTCTTGCTGCAGAGAGGTGGGAAGATGAGGGAATAGTGAGATTCAGGCATTAAATAGGACAAAGAAGAAAGAGATACAAGAGAGGTAGGGGAAAGGCAAGAGAAGAGAACTTTGAAAGAGAAAGGAAGTGAAAAGGGGACAGAAAGAAATAGAGAAGGAGGAAGGGGAGAAAGGGAGAGAAGAAGAAAGGCAAAAGAGGAAAGAAGAGAAAGGGGAAAAGAGGGAAAATGAGGAAAGAGACAATGGAGAAAAAGAAAAGAGGAGAGAAAAAGAGAGAGAGAATCAGAGAGAGAGGAGAGAGACAGACACACGAGACAGAGTCAGAGATAGAGATAGAGAAATGGAGAGGGAGACAGAGGAAGTCTTCTTCCCATTTTACAGGTGTCAATTTCAGAGAAACTGTTTTCCAGGATATTTTGAAGAGAAGTGGGAATGAGTTTGTGGTTTTTTCAAGAATGGGTTTTAAGATGTATATTCCTATTCCTTGGCTAATTTTCTCAATCTCCCCCATCCAAATGTTTTACTTTAAAATGCATGTTCCTTGTCTAGTGTACTAGTTAGGTACAAAAGGAGTTTGGATGATTTCAGAGGTTCCCAACTAGCCTGGGAAATGGGCCCAAGCCAACTGATATATGCTTATTTTTCCAGATATCCCACATTGAAACCAATATTCTGTGAGAATCCAGAGTTGAGAAGAACATGAGTTACAGAAGGATAGTGTTAAGTGACTGGCCCAGCATCATCTCTGAACCTCATTCCCTCATGTGTAAAAGGAGGGGCTTCTTGGCTTGATGTGTAATTAATCAGTGCTCAGGTTTGCTTTAAGAGAAGTAGAAAGTGAACATGTTGGGAAATTACTGTTATTGAATGAATTGAGGATTCTTGTAAGAAGCCACAGGAGCTGAGGTCAGTGAGCAGCCTTGTAGCTGTGCCGTGCTGCCACAGAAAGTCCTGCAGTGATAGTTCTGTTATGGGTCATTTGGGAGGCACGATCCTCAACTCCTGGGTATGTTGTAGGACTCATCAACAGAGCTAGAAATGTGTGGCAGCAGGTGGAACGCCTACCCCAAGAGCTGAGTGTCTACCTCTTGGATAGATGTTTTCTATACCAGAGGAGGGATAGAAAATACTGGGAGTGTCCTCATGACATCTCTTTGGTCAGTTTTGCATAAGGTACATCAGTGGGAGCCAGGGAGCCAGGAGAAACTTGTGACACGAGGGTATAAGGCTTGCCTTATTTTTGGGAAGTGGCTCTAAGGTCAAGAGAGGCTAATTCCTGGTAAACAGATACTTAAGTGGAAAAATGAAACTCAAAGTATGCACCTAGAACTTTCATGGGTAGTTAACAGAGACAGGCCTGCTGTCCACACCCTCCATTCTTAGTTTCAGTAGAAAAGATTAACTTCACTGATTACACCAGCACCTTTTAGGCAGATGAACTGTTCAGGGTAGTCTCTTCTGGTCCCCCACAAACTAAAAATCATTAAAGTTGCCATGTGCCTTGAAAAAACCTCAAGATCCCCATCTCAGCTCAAGATCCCCATGTCATCTAGACAATGACAGCTAATGGAGAAAGCAACGTTTGACACATAGGCACTGAAAATAACAAGAGAGAAATCCAGGTCATAGGATTTAGAGCTGGAAGGGGCTTTACAAGACATCTATTCTAATCTGCTAATTTCAAAAATAAGAAAATCAAGGCAGAGAGGTGATGTATAGTATATCCCTAAAGTCTGGACACATAGGCAAAAAATGCATATTTTGAAATATTTGGAATATTAACCGACCTTAGCCCCCTTGACTTCTTTTTCTGGGGTATGCTAAAGGAGAAGGTGTACTCAATGAAAATCACAGATGCAACACACTTAGTTGATCATATAAAGAGTGAATGTGCTAAAATTGACAGCAATGTGGAGTTATTGCATTGAGTTCACGTGAATTAATATTCATCAACCTTTGCATCGCAAATGATGGAAATTATATTGAAGATGTTATTTGTTAATATTCCAATTAAGTAAAATGTTGTTGAAAATTTCTTCCATTTAGTTTCTTGAAAATATGCATTTTTGCCTATTTGTCCAGACTTTAGGAACAACCTGTACTTGGTTATTGGTTCTCTGTCCAAGGTTACACTGCCAGTAAGTGGCTGGCTCACGTCTTCTGACTCTTAATCTACTATTGATGTTTTCATATCTCTACTACTTCCAATAACTTGCTTCAGCAAGAACTTTAAGGAAGACTCAGAAAGCAGATACCATATAGATGATCTTTTGAAAGTTTGGTGTTAATTTCTTTGGCTGTGTACTGTCATTGGCCCCTACAACATAGGAATCCTTCTAGCATAAGTGTCTTAACCTGGGGTGAATAAATTTGTGGTTTTTTTCTTAAGTAATATTTTGAGAATTTTATTTCAACACAACTGGTTTCCTTGGCAATCCTATGTATGTTATTTTTTGCATCTAAAAACATTTTTCTGAGTTGGAATCCAAAGGCTTCATTAGACTTCCAAATGGGTCTATCACACAAAAAAAGTTTAAGAATTCCTTTTCTACATGTAATTTGAGTCCTAATAACTCTGGAACCTCACAGATTAAAAGTAATGACTAGGATGAGCATTGTGGGGAGGTGAGGGTTCCCTTTCTAGCTCCATTATCCCACCTGCCTCATCTTCTTGCACCTCCCTCGACGCTCTGAACTGACTGGCTAGAAGCCTGGCTAGACCTGATCAGGACCAGCAAGTCCTGAACAAGCTCGGCAGTGCTGGGGCTCCCATCCACCTTTGTTCACAGCCTCTCTCAAACAGGGTCCTTTGTCCATACAGCAGGTGCAAATGCTCAGAGTCGAGGGACAAAGCCCTAACATGAGTCAGATGAGTCAGAGGCCTCCTTTGCCAAGGAATCTCCACAGATGCTGTGACATGACACAGAGCAGTAAACACTCCTCTGCACACATAATAAACCAATCAGCTAATTGAAGGGACAGGAAGGCACTTATCCATTCATTTCCTGAAGGCAATCTGCAAATAATCTTTTTCAACAGCCCTTTCAGGAGGAGGTACAATCTACAAATAATCTTTTTAAACAGCCTTTTCAGGAGGATGTGCCCAGTGTTATGAATGACGAGGCTTAGAGGGATGTAGGGAGGAAAGAGAGAGGGGAAAGATGGCTGAGGTTAAATGTGGCCACTTTGAGATATTCTTCTGAGATTCGCAGTTGGGGACTCAAGACACACTTCAGGATGACTCAGACCTGAGTGACCAGTCTACTATTCCCAGGCAGCAGACCCCCCTAACTGGACTGAACTAGTTTTAGGAGCCTGTATTAAAGGATCTATTCTTTGATTTTCATTTCTTTTAAATATGTAAATTTTTTTTTAACGAACAAGTATTTGTTCTCTCTCTCTCTCTCTCTCTCTCTCTCTCTCTCACACACACACACACACACACACACACACACACACACACACACACACACACATCTTTCCACCACCACCACCCCCCACCCTGGGGGAAAAACTAAGAGAAAAACAAAGGCCCTTTAACAAATATGCATAAGTCAAGCAAAACAAATTCCCAAATTGGCCATGTCCAAAAATGTATGTCTAATTCTGCACCCTGAGTCTATCACCTCTCTAGCAGGAAATGGGTAATGCTGCTTCTGGAATTTGGGTTACTTGTTACATTGACCTATGTTTTTGAACTCTTTCAAAGTCATTTGCTTGGATTACATTTCTTGCCACGCTCTGGCTCAGATTATCTGCTTCAGCTAAAACTTCATGGACCCCTCCCATCTCCCAATCGTTTCTTCTAGGCCCACCCTAGGATACTCATGGATTGGATCTAAGGAAATTCCAAGATACAGTATGAGAACCTGGAAAAGCTGAGTCTGGGAGGTTCCCATTCCAGAAGGTATGAGAAACTTCAGACAGTGTTCACTTAGCCTCCCATCTCTGAACTCACAGACACAGAGACATTGGGGGTTAGCTGGTTAGTCCTGGGCTATATACACCAAGGACTTCCATGTATCCAGCATGCATGTTTCCAGGAATCAAATATTCTAGAAGTTTCTAGAAAGGGGCTAGACAATTGTGAGGGTGAAGATGGCCAGGACAGAGGCAACCTGCTGCAAAAGAGTCTAGACCCAGAAAACCAGAGAGAGTTTTTTGACTATTGCAGGCTGGTTGTCTGAGGCTGGAGCCACTAACAAGGGATGGAGGGTCCAGACTGTACTGATTCATCTCCACAGGACTTCCTTTACCATGCCATACAAACTTCTTCACATGGCCTGCTGCATCTAACAGAACCTCCATTTTAAGAAGGAGGCCCCAGCCAACCATGTCTTCATTCCTCACTAAGTTGCCCAGCTGACTCATCTTCACAAGACTTTGTCTACCATGCCCTTTGAAATCAGAGATTGTTTGTTTCTGCTCATATGGTCAGACCCCAAAGTTTGATAACTATGATAACAAGATGCTGACTTCCACGCAGTTTCTAAAATTTGCTACATGGAGTTTTTGGCATGTGAATGCAATGTTTTGTTTGTTTTGGAGGGGGAAAGCAAGGCAATTGGGGTTAAGTGACTTGCCCAAGGTCACACAGCTAGTAAGTATCACTTGTCTAAGTCTGGATTTGAACTCAGGTCCTTCTGACTCCAGGGCCAGTGCTCTATTTACTACACCTACCTGCCCCAAATGCATTTTTTAAAAAATGCCTTGCCCCTGAATTCATAACTCCTTCCAATTTCCTCTGAATTAGTTACAGCTGGATGACTCTTACTTGCTACTACTCATGGTCCTTTTCCAGAAAGCAGCCAGCTCTAAGTGGTGGAAGGATGCTGGATCTAGAGTCATGGGAAATGAGTTCATATTCTAGGGCTGTACTTGTTCTCTGTGGACCTTGGGTGAGTCCCTGAACCTCTCTAGATCTCAGTTTCTTCATTTGTAAAATGAAGGGGTTGGATTAGATGAGCTCAAAGTCTCCTTCTATCTCCATTCTGTGACTTTGACTTCAGAGTCCAAGAATAAAAAATTGTTAGACTGTACCCTCTGTCTATTCTACTTGTGTTCTGCCTCTGACAGGGACTTGTATTAGAAGGGAAATAGGTGTCTTCTTCAAGGTTAGAGATGTTCTAATAAAATCCTTGTTTCCCTTCAATCCCATGATGGAGTGAAAATCCATGAAAAATTTATATAAAATCATCTAAAGTACATTTTTGGTCTCTCGATGGTAATGGGTTCCATAAAATTATTGCCTTCCATCTTTTGTCTTAAACTTCCCTCTATAAAGTTTCAGAAGGTGAAGCATCTTTCTCTAGTGAGTCATTGACTTGGCATTTTACTACCAGGAAGAGTTTAGTGTCATCTCTAAACCTGGATGTTTTATCATCATCGTCATCTTTGTCATCATCATCATCATCATCATCATCATCATCATCATCATCATTATCATCCTGGCTAGCATTTATATATAGAGTTGACCATGTGCCAGGTCCTCTGCTAAATAGTTTTCCAATATTATCTCATTTTTAGCTCTACAACAACTCTGGGATGTAGATTTATTATTATCTCTGTTTAACAGATGAGGAAATTGAGGCAAACAAAAGTTAAGTGATAGCCCAGGGTTAAGCAGCTAGTGAGTATCTGAGGCTGGATTGGAACTTGGGCCTTCCTGATGCTAAGCCTAGCATTTCCAGTAGTGTACTTCTGCCTTCAAATCATTTATAACAATGTTGAAGCCAGATCCTCTGGAGAATAACACTCTTTGCTATTTTCCATAATTGCCATTTATTGGTCCCCTTTGTTTTCTCTTGGCCTGCTTCCCATCTACAACAAAACAATAACTCAAACCCACATTGAATCATTAAAAAATTGCCTTAGATATGGAATTTTGTTAATGTCTTTTTTGAAAGTTTGAAGAAATTACAAAGATTGGTCTTCCTTTTCCTAATGCGTTTACTTCCAAGGAGCTCTAGTTAATTCCTTGTGTAGGATTTCCTCTTAGAAAATCCATATGGGCCATGTGCTCATGTGTTCAGTGATTCTTTTACATGGAATAATAGAATCTACCTGCTTGCCCAGTATGGAAATGAGGCTCACTACTCTGTGGTTTACCAGGGTTCCCTCTGGAATCCTTCCAGTGAGTGGGGGGCAGAAGAGGGGGGTGTCACCCTGGCATCCTGCCAGTACTTCAGCACAGTTGCCATTTGGAACATCAGGTTACCTGTCTTGGCCAACAGCTCTGTCATGCCACTCTTCATTCATTCAAAATTATCCTATGGAGGCCATCTGGCTCTGGTGATTTGTGTATATTTTGTGGGTCAATTGGGTCTAGAATGTCCCATACATTTGCTGCTATCTAATCTGATATTACCAAGCTTTATGTTTCATGGCCCAATTTGGGATTGGGGATTCCTCCAAACCCTTCCTCAACAAAGACCACCACAGATATTTCATTGTTTCATTCCTTTATCACTTAGTGCCTTTTTAGTAGTACCACAATTATCAAATAGTCATTCATTGATTCTTTTATTCATCAAGCACTAATTAAGTGTCTAACTGTGTGTGCCAGATACTATATGAGGCACTGAGGATCTAAGACAAAAATGAAACAGTCCTCTCAAGGACAATATCTTCTACTGAGGAGAAAACCCTGTGTACAAATAGGTAACGTACCTAGTAAAGTGTTTAAGGGATTTCCAGCTTTTCATATACATAAGAAACTTCTAATTACCATCCAGGCTTTTAAGTCTGGTGCTTCTGAAATTCTTCTTTGGTCAATCAACTAGTCAGTCCATGAACAAGCATTTATTAAGCACTTCCTGTGTGCCAGGTACTGTGATGAGTGCTGGGGATACAAATACAAGCCGAAAGAGACAGACCTTGTCCTCAAAGAGCTTACCTTCTAACATAGGAAGAAAACACATAAAAGAGGAGCTGAGAAGTAGGTGTGGGGTGTTGTTCATCCTTTGTTTTCAGAGAGGACCAGCAACATCACAGGTACTGACTTTCAAGTGCATCGGATTTAAGTGAGGCAGAGTTGCACAGAGTAGTCAGCCTCGTGAGGCTTGGTGGTGAAGTCTGATGAACAAAGGATGACTGGTCTGGGGTCCTTCCTCAAAATGGATGTTATGGGGAAGAACACAGGGACCAATGAGAAATTAGGGGGATGCCACTGACCTGCCATTTTGTTATGGATTTCCTTGCTCTCAGTTTAACTAGCTTTCTATTTTTTGGTCCATCCCTTTTCTTCAAGAATTGCATCTTGGCTTTTCCAGTGAACATCAGAGAGGCACCAAAGTGTATTCAAGTGTATATTGGGCTTGGAATCAGGAAGACTTGGGTTTGCAATCCTGCCTCCCACCCTTACTAACTGTGTGACTTTGAACTTTGTCGCTGGGTCTCTCTGAGTCTCCCTTTCCTGTCTTTAAGATGGTATTATCTCCCTCACAGAATTGTTGTGAGGCTTAAATGAAACCAGGGCATCTAAGATATTTTCCAAACTACAGGGTATATATACATTTCAGTTGTTATTTTGAACATTCCTTTTGCCTATTGTATTTTTTTTAGTGTTTCTGCTCAGTGTCTGAGGTATTTTTAAAGCACTTGGTTCTCTCCCTTCCCATTCGCCTTTCAATTTTTTTTTCAGGGAATCCTCTCCTTTATCAATTTTATATTAGACTTGTTTGGCTGATCCTAATCACTCAACAATTTGATTTATGTTTATTAAGCCCCTTCTGAACGCAGAGTTCTGGGATGGGTCCTGGGTGAGTTATGAAGTAATAGTCCTTGCCCCCACAGTCTTGTGGGAGAAAAGACACAAACATAACTCCATGTGTATACACATATGTGTATATAAGTATATACATGCATACTATATGTGTGTATATATGTGCACATATATATGTGTGGATATACATACATCTTGTCGTTTGTGTTTATAGCCAGTTTTTGGTGTCCTGCGTCCCTTGTTGGATGTTGAACCTCTCTGTGGGGCGCTTAGCACATTGCTACACATAGCAGGTGTCCTGTAAAATGTGTTGGCCGACTGACAGACTGACCATAGAATTTCCCTGCTGGGAATATGGAGAACCCTTCCAACAGGATGATGGAATTTTAGGATTGGCAAGAGCCACTTCTAATGTATCCCTGACAGATGGCCACCCAGCCTCTGCTTAAATACCAGCAATAGGACCCTTGCCTACAGCTCCACAGACCAAAATGAAACCATTTGAAGGGTTAGTTACATTTCATCACTTTTCCACCACATTTTCCAAAAAGCAGTCTTTAAGCGCACCTTTTTTATCCTGTTACCAAAGATGACTGCCAATATTTAATGCACAATATGCTGAATCTTCGTGTCGCTGCTATCACCTAGCATAGAACCCTAGGGCACAGGGTTAATAGCTTTTTGTTGAATTGGATACTTGAAGTGGGTTGGAAAAAGGACACCATTCCAAGTCTCATCTCATTTCCTTTATTCTTTCTGGGCTCTAATACTGCCTCTTCTAATTGCTTCCTTCTCCCTATCCCAAGCTGCAAGTGCCTTTGCCTCTATGGTCGCCTTCCATCTACTCTGTATATAACATCTTTTCGCCGAGTTATTTGTATAACTGTCTTTCTGTTAGAATGTAAGCTCTTTGAGAGCAGGGACTATTGGTATCCCTAGCTTTTAGAATGATTCTAGAATGAGTTTCAGTGGCAAATCCTGCTGCCTCCATGTTAGTTCAAGCTTTAAAATTAGCCTCCCTCTTTTTCCTATCCACTCTACCCATGGATACCAGACTGATCTTCCTTTAATACTGTTCATCATGAATTTGCCCTACTTACAGATAGATTTCTAGACTTCTTCTTTCCTGCATCTCCAGACCTTCCTTCTCCCCTCACCCATTCAAATTTATCTCCCAGAATCTCCCCTCTATATATGTCATCTACTCCAGCCCTGCCTTTGTCACAAAACTTCAAGGTTAGAAGGAACTTCACTAGCTATTGAATTGAGTGGATAACTGCAGAGGAAACCCTACTATAACATATCTAACAAGTTGTCATTCTACCTCTGCGTCAAGATCTTCAGTGAGGGGGAGGAGCTCCCACAATAGCCATTTCCCTTTTGGATTGCTATAATTCCTTGCATCAAGCCCAAGTTTGCCTCCTTATACTTTTGATCCACTGTTCTTGGTTCTGCCTTCTGGGGTCAAACCTAATATCGAACATCTCTTCAGCTTGTTCCTTTAGCTACTTGAATACAGTTGTCATTCCCCACTAAGTCTTTTCTTTTCCAGGCTAATCATGACCATTTCCTTCAAACAATTTTTATACAGATCCTTTAGCAGCCTGGTTGCTTCTCCTGGCTGCTCTGCATGTTCCTCATGTCCTTAAACTGTGGTACCCAGAAGTGGACATAATACTCCAGATGTTGCAGGACTGTCATCTTCTTGTACCTGAAGACTACGCCCGCTCATGATCACATTAGCTCATCTTTGCTGCCCCATTACAATGCTGATTCATATTGAGTCAGGCCACTAAACCCTCAGATCTTTTTCAGACAAGTTTGTCTAACCCCCATCTTTTACTCGTGAAGTTTATTTTTTTTAATCCAGGCATAATCCAAACATAATTTATTGCTATTAAATTTAATCCTTTTTAATGCTGTAGTCCAGGTGTTCTTAACTATCTTTGTATTATGGACCCCTTTGGCAGTCTGGTAAAGCCTATGAATACTTCCTCAGACTGGTGTTTTTAAATGCATAAGATATGACACAGTATATATGACAAAGGAAATTGGTTATATTAAAACATGGTAATCAAAATTTTTTTTAAAGAGTTCAGAGATAACAGAATAAAAAAACCCAGCCTAGCCTGATGAAATCTTTTTGGATCCTAATGCTATAATCCTATGGTTAACTATCTTTCCTAGATAATGTATCATCCATAGATGTGATAAACATGCCTTTTATAGGTAAAATGTTAAACAACAAAGAGCTAAGCTTCTCTCCTTGTAGCACTTCATTGTAGATCTCCTGCTTAGGTTGACATTGAACCATTAAAAACTATTCTTTTGAGTCCTACCATTTGATCAGCTCGGAATCTATCTAGTCTTTTGATTGTCTAATCTATTTATCTCCATATTTCCCATGAGGATAGCATGAGATACTTTATAATCTGCTTGGCTGAAAACTAGATAACCTACGTCTATAATCTTTCTTTAATCTACCAGTTTAGGAGCCCTGTCAACAATAAGATTATTCTGCCGTGATTTCTTTTTGATGAAGTCATATTGGCTCTTTATAATCACTACTTCCTTTTCCAAGCGTTCATTAACTGTTTCTTCTTTAACTGTTTCTTTCATTAACTGGTATCTTCTAGAATTTTCCTGGGAATCAAAGTAAGTTTCACTGGCTTGTAGTTTATTCACTCTAATTCTCTTCCATTTTAGGAAAATGGGATATTTACTTTCCCTATTCCAGTGGCACCTCCAATTCCTGTCTACCACTATCTTTCAAATATAAGACAGTAGTTTAGCACTCACAACTGTGTTCCAACAATCCAGCTAGCAGCTTCTGTAGAGGTGTAAGATCCACCAACAACCAGCACCCAGAAAGCTGCCAACACACTGCAAAAGCATAGGTTCTTTTGATCTGCTTTAGTAAGGAAAGCAACATTAAGGGGTTGACAACCTTACTTTAAGTCAGCATACAAATATCATTCACTTAGTTCAGGGGAAAAGACCAGCACCCTGAACTTCAGAGCAAAATACAAACAAAGTACAAACGTCAACAAACAGACCAAATACAGATTCATAGTTACCAACATCTAGGTTCAGCCTGGGAGCTCATAACGAGGGCTGGCCCAGAGTCACTCGCACCACCACTGCTGTGAGTAAAAGCTCCAAAGAAGAGAAAGCCAACCCCTGGTTTTATATCTTTTTCAGGGTCAGGGGTGAGTCACACATGCGACTCAACCACATGACCTAGAATCATCACAAAGAGGCGACTTAAACTCACGTGGTCTAAAAGCCTCTGCTGTCCCAGACATGTCACTCAAACTCATGTGTAAACTAGGCCCTCCCCTGAGGCAAGGAGGACACCAAGGACACCCAAATCTAATCAAGAAAACAAAGGCCAAACTCTTCAAGGGCACTTAGTTGAACTGAGTGCTAAGAGCCCATTTTGCTTACCAACACAAACTGCTTGTTCTTTCAATGCTCAAGGATAAAGCTCTTTTGGGCTAGGTGATTTGAGATCATCCAGTGCAACTAAAGTCCCTCTTATTGTCTCCTTACTTATTTTGGTTATCACCCCCCTGTTGATGCTAGCCATTGTTAATTTTAATTTCCAGGGCAAAGGTCATTCTAAAACTTGTCATATAAAGTAAAAGTAAAAAAAGAAAAGAACCTCTCTATCCTCTCTCATTGTTAGTTTTCATCATCCTAATCTCTCCAAATGGTTCAATTCCTTCTTTGCTTCTCCTCTTTCCCCCCAATAATTCAAAAACCACAACCCATCCTCTTCTGGGTACCCTTTGTTTTTCTTGCCAGCTACAGCTCCTTCTGAGCTTTGGCACTCCTAATATATTTTATACAACCATGCTGTACTGTAATATTGATCTTCTCTTACCTTCCTTGATTCTGTATTTTCTATATAACTTTTTTTTTAAATTAAATTTTATTTCAATCAATGAAATTTTGTGTTCTCTCCTCCCCACTCTTCTTCCCCCATATACATGCCATGAGAAAGAAAGAAAACCAAAGCCCTGTTACAGACAATCTACCTATTTTTAAAAAATCCAAGTTGGTTAGAGAATTCCCTGTATGTCTACACCATTCTCTTCAGATAACTTTTTCTGCCTTATTGATATTCTCTTCATAATTCTACACCCCTCCTAGGCTAACTTTATACAGTGCTTCAAGGTTTGCAAAGCATTTTACAAATATTATTTGAGTTGATCCTCACAAGAACCCTGGGAGGTAGGTGCTATTATTATCCTCATTTTACCATTGAAGAAACTGAGGCAGATAGAGGTTAAGTGACTTGCCCAGAGTTGCACAGCTGTTAAGTACCTGAGACTATATTTAAACTCAAATCCTCTGGACTCCAGGTCCAACATGCCACTACACCACCTAGTAATCTCTTAAAGAATTTTTGTCTATGGGATCTTATTTTCCTCTGAACCATATGTAATTTATTCTCTTAAAATTTAACATGCATATTAGCCTACGCTCATATTTTCTCTCCATTTTTATTATGAACTTGGAGAGGGAGTGGTTACTTCCGAATTACTATTTTCCTCTAGCAACCGTTTCCTCCCTTTTAATAAGAACCAGATTCAGTATAGAATTTCCTCTTGACCAGTTCCTCTGCCTCTTGAAGGATGAAGTTATCATTAAGACTAGAGATTATCTCCCCAACTATATTGGTTCACCAAGGCTTTGTCCCTGGCCTCTCCTTTTCTCTTCCCGTATACTTTTTCTTGGTGTTTTCATTAGCTTTTATGGTTCAAAAAATTATCTCTATGCTGATGACTCTCAAATCTATATATCCAGTTGTATCTTTCCTATGCTCCTGTCTTGAATCACCAACTGCCTATTGGATGTTTCAGGCCAGATGACCTGTGGACATCTCAGACGCAACATATCTAAAACAGAACTGATTTTTGTGCTCCAAATCCACCTTTCTTCTGAACTTCCTTATTTCTATTCAGTTACTTAGACTTGCAATCTCATAATCTAACTCAATTTCTCATTCTTCTTCATTCCACATATTCAATTAGTTACCAAGTCTTGCCAATTCTACCTTTAAAATTTCTCACATCTATGTATTTTTCTCCATTCTCACGGTTATGACTCCAGTTCAGTACTTTGTCCTCTTTTGCACAGGCTATGCGACTTGCCTCCTCATTGGTTTCCATGCCCTAAGTCTCTTGCATTTTTAAGACATCCACCATATTGCTGCCCATCCTAAGTAACAGATCTGACCCATGTCACTTCTCTGTTGAAGAAAATCCAATGGTTCCCCATTTTTCTGAGAGCGCTTACCGTGAGTACTGCCCAATCTGTCACTGATATCTTGTATCATAAGATTTCATCAGTGTAGGGAATTCCCAGATGAGGAAACTCTCTTTACCAATGTAGATCAGTGCATTCTCTATATAGCCTTGGAGAGTGGTCTGGGGGCACTGAGAGGTTAAATGACGTGCCCATATATATTAGAGGCAGAAGTGGAATCCAGGTATCCCTTCCACTGAGCCCAGCTTCACACTGCTTTGCAGTCACTAGGATTATCAATAATAAGTACAGACAGGAAAGCCTTGATTGAAGCTAAAGAGACTGTTGTTTGAGGTTTTGATTATGCCTCCTTGATACTTGCAAATATCCCTTTCAACTGATTGGTTGATTGTATCCTGGAATTTAAAGGTGATTTGATTAGGTTGAGAGTCAGTATGGCGGAGTGGATAGAGAATTGGCCTTGGGGTCCAAAAGGCCTGGATTCAAGTTTTACCTCTGACACATACTGGCTGAGGAATCACTTCATCTCAGTGCCTCCTAGACAACTCTCTAAGATTCTAAGTTGCAGAGATTTCCTTTATAGATGGGGGGAGGGCAGATGGTGGGGAATTCGGACATTCAGGTCACTCCACTTTCCATCTGCAGCTCTGCTTGGTTTCAACTTCATAGAGCAATATGCCCCTACACCAAGACTCCCTAGTTTCTGTGACACCCCCCCACCCAATTTCTAGCTTCTTTTTGGATGTTATTTTTTCCATTAGATTGTAAGCTCCTGGAGTACAGAGATTATCTTTCTTTTTTTTTCATTTGTATCCCCAGCACTTAACACAGTGCCTGGCACATAGTGGAAGTTTAATAAATGTTTATTAAATTGAAAGTACTAATTTGCATCTGTACAGAGAAAATCTTCTCTTGAAAATACCCTATACCAATGAAATCACAAGTTCAATCTCTGTCCCCTTAATTGGGTCAGCCTATTTTAGATCTGGGCTGCACCTCTTGATTTTGTCCTATAAAAGGAGCCAGACATATTTGCTAGTCAAAAAGATAGAAGGAGTGTGGGAGGAAAGAAGGAGGAGGAAAGAAAGATTGGAAGAAAAGGGGAGGAGGGAGGGAGAGAGAGAGAGGGAGAGAGAGAGAGAGAGAGAGAGAGAGAGAGAGAGAGAGAGAGAGAGAGAGAGAGAGAGAGAGAGAGAGAAAATAAATGTAGATTTCAGACTAGAGGCCTGAGAATGCCCAAGAATTTTATTACTTCACCACCCATCCAACTTTGGCAATTTCTTGGGCTGAGATGCACTGCCAATGCCTCTCTATGTTTGTCATGACTAAGAAGGCTTATGGGAAGAGGAGTGCGGCCTGGAAGACAGAGATGAAGGCTGCACATCATCACATGCCCCTGGGGACCACATACATGCACTCTAGCCACATACACGGCACCCATAGAGAGACAGTAACAGAGCATCTCAGCCCAAGTGTTGGCAGAAATTGGGTGCAGTAGGGGTGGCAAGAGGTCATGCTCCCAGCTGGAAGGAGTCACTGGAATAATTTCTCTGTCCCAGAGATGAACTCAGTGGAGAAGAGAATCACATGGCCCCAGGAGAGGTAGGAGCTGCATTGTTTGAAGCTGCAAGCCCTGGTAGATTATTAACCCTTCCTAAACCCAGTGCTCTGGAGGAATAACAAGAGGTATAGGACACATCTTCCTCCAGAAAGATGAAGTGCTCTATATCAACACCTGGAAAGGATTCCTGTATTCTCCAGAGAAAAGAAGCAAGCATCACAAGTAGCTATCTTGTCCCACCTGTATTCGAATGAGAATCCCTGCGCCACCTAGCTGCCACCAAATTGGATTCCTCTTGAACCTGACAGCCTTCCACATATTTGATGTGGGCTATCCTGGCTCCCCTGAGCCTTATCTTCTCCATGCTAAACATTCCCAGTTACTTTAATTAAGCCTTCTTAATTAAAGTGGCATGGTCTCCAGTCCTCTGTCCTGGTTGTTTTTATCTGGATATATTTCATTTTGTTAATGTCCTTCCTAAAATAGGGCACTCAGAAATGGCCACGATACTTCAGATGTGTTCTGGCCCAGGCAGAGTTCAGGAGAAGCAGGCCATCCTTCCTCTCTTTTTTTTTTTT
>CM053623.1:327433169-327491931 GCA_028646595.1 Phalanger gymnotis | reverse complement strand
AATTCTGCCTTTCAAGGCATTCTTCTCCTCATTGGCTTTTTGGAGCTCTTTTGCCATTTGAGTTAGTCTAGTTTTTAAGGTGTCATTTTCTTCAGTATATTTTTCAGTATTTTGGGGTCTCCTTTAGCAAGTCATTGACTTGTTTTTCATGGTTTTCTCACATCCTTCTCATTTCTCTTCCCAATTTTTCCTCTACTTCTCTAACTTGCTTTTCCAAATGCTTTTTGAGCTCTTCCATGGCCTGAGACCAGTTCATGTTTTTCTTGGAAGTTTTTGTTGTAGGCTCTATGACTTTGTTGACTTCTTCTGACTGTATGTTTTGGTCTTCTTTGTCACCAAAGAAGGATTCCAGAGTCTGAGACTGAATCTGGGTGTGTTTTCGCCGCCTGGCCATGTTCCCAGCCAACTTACTTGACCTTTGAGTTTTTAAGTAGGGTATGACTGCTTGTAGACTAAAGAGTTCTATGTTCCATCTGCCACACCAGCACTCCTCCTTCCCCAAGAACCCCCTACCCAGACTGGGCTTAGATCTTCAGCAAGGTCTTCACTCCTGCTCTGATCAGCCACTTAATTCCTCCCACCAGGTGGGCCAGGGGCCAGAAGCAACTGCAGCTGTAGTTTCGTAGCTGCCCCACCTCCACTGCCCCAGGGGCGGTGGCCAAACCGCAAACCCCCTGTCCCCAGCAGCTTTTCCCACTAACCTTCTCTGTTGTCTTTGATGTTTGTGGTTTGTGAGGTCTGGTAAATGCCACGGCTCACTAATTCAGGGCACTAGGGCATGCTCCGCCCAGCTCCCAGTCTGTTCGGTCCACAGTCTGGTTGGTCCGTGCCGCCCACTCTGGGCTCTGTTCTGCTCAACTACGCTCCCCTCAGCTCCCAGCAGAGACCATCCAGTCTGTCCTGGGCTAGAGCCCTGCTTCTCTATGCTACCCTATGGGTTCTGCAGTTCTAGAATTGGTTCAAAGCCATTTTTTGTAGGTTTTTGGAGGGACTTGGCGGGGAGCTCACGCTAGTCCCTGCTTTCCAGCCGCCATCCCATCCTTCCTCTCTTAATGCAGTCTGGGATAGTGTTTGCTCTTTTGGTTGCCATCTCATACTGCTGACTCGTTGGGGTTTGTTGTCCACTAAAACTCCAAGGTGTTTTTTCACAGTCGCTATTGTCTAGCCAGGCATACGCCATACTGCTCTTCTGAAGCAGATTTTTAAAATTTAAGGGTAGAACTTGACATTTATCTTTATGAATTTTTGTCTTATTTAATTTGAACCATCATTTTAACCTATGGAAATTGTGGTGGTTTTTTCCCCCCGATTCTGACTCTACCATCATATATCTTACTTATGCTTTGCAGTTTTGTGTCATTTTTGCAGAATTTGATAAGCATGCCTTCTGTGAATTTATCAAGATGAAATCATGACTAAGAATATTTAATGGCACAGGACCAAGGTGTATATTCATGGAGATCTCTACTTGAAAATTTCCTCCAAGTTGAGAGAAATCCATTAATAATTCTTCAGGTTTGTTCATTCAACAAGCTTTTGAATCCTCCAAATGTATTATCATCTAGCTCTCATCTTCTTTTGAGGTTAGAATGAATGACTTTGACAAATATTTTGCTGAAATTTAAGTAAACGGTGTTTCTAGTATTCCTCTGACCTACCAGTCTAATAGAAATGAATTTATTTTGCTGTATCTTGTACTCGACGAATCCATGTTGGCTTTTAATGATCACTTCTTCCCTTTCTAAGATTTTATAAACCATCCCTTTCATAATATGTTAGAATATTTTTCCTGAAGTCGAATTTGAGTTCACTTGCCTATAGTCTTTTTTATTTTTAAAAATTTTAAAAATAATGTTTTATTTTTTCCAATTACATGCAAAGGCAATTTTTGACATTAATTTTTCAAATGAAATTTTGAGTTTCAGATTTTCTCCCTCCCTTCCTTCCCTCACCTCTCCCTAAGATGGTAAGCAAATTGATATAAGTTATATATGTGCAATCATGTAAAACCCATTTCCATGTTAGTTATGCTATGAAAGAAGAAATAATTTGCAAAAAAATTACAGTTTGCAAAATAAGAAAAAACATGAAAAAATAAAGTGAAAATAGTATGGTTCAATCTGCATTCAGACTCCTTCAGTTCTTTCTCTGGATGTGGATGGCATTGTCCATCATAAGTCCTTTGGAATTGTCTTGGATCATTGTATTGCGCAGAATAGCTAAGTCTTTCATAGATGATCATCTTGCCATGCTGTTGTTATTGTGTACAATGTTCTCCTGGTTCTGCTCACTTCACTTTGCATCAGTTCATGTAAGTCTTTCTTTAGAAAACTGGGATAACACTTGCCAACATGTAGCCCTCTGGCACCACTCATTTCGCATGCTCTTACCAAAATCCCTTACAATGGAACAGATATAAAAACACACATTTATTAAGCTCCTACTATCCATGGAGTACTGTGCTAAACACTTTACAAATGTGACCTCATTTGATCTTAACAATAACCCTAGGAATTAGGTACTATTATCATCACCCCATTTTACAGTTGAAGAAACTGTAGGTGAAGTGACTTGCCTAGGGCCACACAACTAGTAAGTGTCCGAGGCAAGATTTGAACTCAGGTCTTCCTCACTCCAAATCTAGTGTTTTATCTAAGCCTCAGCTGCGTTTAGCTTAGCAGTCACACCTTTTTCAGTTCTTTCCTTGCTCTACAATGTAGTTTGTCTGGGGGTGGAGACCAGAACTCATGGGTGGTAGCTAGGTGCTTTTTTTTCGTCTCTCAATGTATCTAGGTTTTAATTCTCTATTAAACGTTGTTCTTTTTTCCTGTGTTAAAAATTCATTCTCCTTGGAATTGACAAAGAGGGTGTGTGTGTGTGTGTGTGTGTGTGTGTGTGTGTGTGTGTGCGTGTGTGTTTGTCCTGTGTTCTTGAAAAGGACCATGACATCAGGGAAATGATGACATGACTTGCAGTTGACTCTGATTTGAGTGAGAGAAGGCAGTGCAATGACACCAGCCTCACTTTCTCCTCCAGGACCATCTGGGTCCAGTGGCCTGATATTCACCAGGATGACTGAAGATAGCCCAGGATGCAATGGGAGACCCTGGTCCTTCCAGGGTAAGGTCTTTCCACGTTCTCGCTTTGAGTGAGGTAAGGCCCATTCAGTGAATAGGTAATCGGGATTAAATGACTTAGTAAATGTCAAGTATCTGAGGCTGGATTTGAACTCAGGTCCTCCTGAGTCCAGGGCTAGTGCTCCATCCACTGTGCCACCCAGCTGCCTAATTGGCAAAGAAGCAAACTAAGAATTGAGTAGTCGGGCTTTCACACTGTTGTCCTCAGAAGCTCAGGGAGATTGGCATGGTGGATATAGTCCTGGACTAGGAGTGAGGAAGACCTAAGTTCCAATGCTGCCTCAGACACTTACTAGTTATATGACCTTGGGCAAGTCACTGAACCTCTGTTTGCTTCAGTTTCCCCTTTTGTAAAATTGAGATAGTAATAGCATCTACCTCCCTCCCTGGATTGTTTTGAAGACCAAATGAAATAATATTCTTCAGTGCTTTGCAAACTTTAAAGCACTATATAAATGCTAATTATTACTATCATTAACATTTATTACATTATATATTTTATTATTTTTTTTTATTATTTCTGGTGAGTTGTGCTTCCAGATTACATGGCGAGCCAATAAACTAACAGCCCTGAAGAACCATCCATGACGAGCAGAGTGGAATATCAAGCATCGAAGGGAGTTACGGAAAGATACGGATACCTTTGTCTCTGTTCTCAAGGGCTGTATAGACCAAAGGTGAAAGTACAGTGAACATAAATAAATACATCTAAAGATATATTCTTAGACGCCTCCAACCAGGGATGGGGCAGAGTGGTAGACAGAGTGCTGGACTCAGTCAGGAAGATGTGAGTTCTGATCCTACCTCAGAAACTTGCTAGCTGGATGACCCTTGGCAAGTCACTTAACCTCTCTCAGCCTCAGTTTCCTCCTCTGTAAAATGAGGTAGCAATAGTATTTACCTTTGAGGTTGTTTTGAGGATCAAATGAGATTACGTATAAAGCACTTTTCAAAGCTTTAAGTCCTATATAATTTATCCCCATCATTATCAATCACCCAGCCGTGTGACCATGGTTGAGTCGCTTATCTTTTTGAGTCTCAGTTGAGCCTCAATTTTTCTTAGGTTTAAAATGAGGATAATCATACCTGTCTAATTAAAACACTGAGGTAGCTGGGTGGTACAGTGGATAGAATGCTGGGCCTGGAGCCAGGGAGACCCGAATTCAACTCTGGCTTGGGACGTTTAATAGCTGTGTGACCCTGGAAGGAAATGGTGAACCACTCCAGTATCTTTGTGAGGGAAACTCCAGATGGGGTCATGAAGAGTCATATATGACTGAAACAGCTGAACTACAACCATGATTAAAACAGAGTGGTCGCTAGGTTCAAGGGAGATGATGTATGGAAAGCACAACATCAATTCATACTTCCATGTATCTGTGATTTCATCCATGTTGTTGGCTCCAACAGTACGGATAGCAATCCATTCCTGTCTTTCCATTGTATGCCATTTTTGTCCATCTCCTCCGGAAAATCCTCCATTGAGGGGCCAATCGATATGCTGGAGGCTTTCTTCTAGAACTCTTGGCATTGCATAGGAGTCAGTACACAGAACACATGGGCTGCCTAGCACCTAGCAGTGCTTGGCACATAGTAGGTCCTTGATAAAAGCTTATTAATTGATTGATGGGCCCTTGATTTATCCCTCACTTTTGCTACATGACTGTGACTGCTTTTGCTCTTTGTTGTCACCCACCTCTTTGTTGGCATCCCTATTTCCCCTTTCCCAGCATGACTCTGTTGGTCGTATGCTACACTCTCTCCTTCTCTCTTCCATGTAATTCTCCACTGCCCTTTGGCGTCACCCCTCACTTTAATTCTTTGGCTAGTGTCATGTTCTATTCTTTGTAGACAAATTGCTCCACCAAGAGAATATTAGTGTTTTTTTTTAAAAAAGGATGGGCCTTTGCTTTAGGGAGAATCTTGAGGTTATTAAAGATACTACACAATTTCCCAAGTGCAATCAAGCTTCCTTTCCTCCTGTTTACCCTTAAACACATGTAATAGAAACATAAACACTACCATTGCCTGTGTCTGACCTGTGATCTTGGCCTCACAGTTACAGGCTGGAGAGGGAACTAGCAACATAAACAGGTTAGACTAGATTATTGTTTCCCAGTCCATTGGTGCAAGACCCTTAGCATGGCATAGAATTATGTGTACACCAAACTTTTTAATGCTCTTTAGCAAACATGCCTGATGTAGGCCGAAAAAACAAAATCTTACAATATATGTTAGTACATATATTAAATATATGTAGGTGCTGCTGTGAAAAATACAAATTCATTTTTAAATTTTCTGAATTCATCATAGTTTAACCACTAACAACAACATTCGGTTTTATGGTGTGCAACTGCACCTTTGAAGGAATCCTGCAGAATTTTTATGTCAAAAAGAGGTCCTCGTACTTGAAAAGATTAGGAACCATTGGGCTAGACGATCACTAAGATTCCTTTCAAGACAAAGTTAGTTGAGTTGGAGGTAGGGCAGGAAGAGACCTTGGGGAGAGAACTCGAACCTCAAGACACAAGACTCTGGAGGTGAGTGGGTGGGAACAGTTCCCAGGATAGTATCTCTTTGGGGGAAGGGAGAGACCCCAGACACTAGGAGAATGCTTCTGAGGAGGCCACATACATGAGAGGGAACAAGACTATGGGGAGAAACTTAGCTGGAATGCAGCTGATGGAAGAAGAAATATGCCATCTGGTAGCTTCTTATTATGACTTGTAATTCTTGCTAACTAGATGCTAAACTCAGTTGTTTCTACCTGCTGACAGAATACAAATAGTACCAGTCCCTTCTAAATTTCAGCACCCTGGGGCAAAGCTCCTATTGCCCTACCCTAGTTAAAACCTTATAAATGTGAAATTTGTGGAAGGGTGGTGTGTATTGAGGGACAGTTCTAGGCCATAAGTCCCATTTAGGGTTATCCACAGACTCTATGTTAATTTTGGTTCAGGTCATCCTGTCAAGGGGTTGCTACTCAGGGTCATGCTCCACCTGCTTGGTCCACTCAGACTTGACAAGTTACTCCTGGGTCTTTTTCCTCAGAGGCACAAATTCTTATCTCACAGATGTACACTAACAGTTTAGCTCCCTTTTGCCAATGTGTATTACCTTATGTTTATTTAAGTTTCATCTGCTTTCAGGCTTCACAGTCCCCTGAAGTGTTCAAATGCATCTGGAGTTACTTGCAAATCTCCTTAGTTTTTATTAGCCAAAACAATTTGGAGCCAGTTGAAATCTCCAGGAAGAGATTCAATGACAATTATGTGACAATCACATATGTAATCGCTGACTGTAGGTAGGAGAGGCAGAGGTGCTTGGGACTTAGGGTATTACTTTGGTGTTCTTAAAAAAAAAACCCAAAACTTTTATCGATGTTTCTTGTTTTTGTATCACAGTCATTTCTGGTTATCTCTCTTCATTTTCTCTCCTTCCTTGAACCCCCCCCCTTCTAACAAAAAAAAAAAACAAACAAAAAACCAGTTAAGCAAAAACAATGACCGAAGTTGATTACGTGTGTGTGTGTGTGGGGGGGTATTCTGCCCTAGCAGGTGCCCATCTCTTTGCCTAGAAAAGGAAGGTATGTTTCATTATTCTTTCTTGGGGACCATTATTGGTTTTTTAGTCACTTCAGTTTTTTTTCAGTTTAATCTCTTAGTGATCTCTCCGTAAATGTTGGTATAGTTATTTTGTATATTTTTCTTTGGGCTCCACTTATTTCTGCATCAGTGATTACAGCATGACTCTGTAACAATTCATGAAAAATTTTCCATCTTTCTCTGAATTCTTTTATTCATCATTTACTATTGCACAATAATATGTCATTACATTTATATACCATAGTTATTTCACCTACTCCACCAATAGTTGGATAATCACCTAGCTTTTAAGATTTGGCTCTAAATATTTTGATAGGTATTGGGGCCAAGGTCACTGTTCTGGCCTTTGGCCCCTTTGGGATATGTGCCTAGTGGCGGGACCATAGAATCAAAGTGTATGAACAATTTAGTCAGTTTCTTGAATAATTCTATGTTGATACACAGGATAGTTGGACCAAGTCACAGCTCTATGAAGAGTGATTTAGTATACCTATTTTCCCATACCTTCTATCATTGACTGTTCCTATTTTTTGTCAACTTTTCCAATTTGCAGGGTATGAGATGAAACCTTAAAAATTATTTTAATTTTATTTCCTCTTACTGTTAGTGATTTGGAATGTTTTTACATAGCCATTCATAGTTGGCAACTCTTGAAAATTGTTTTTATCCCTTGACCACTTACACATTGGGAGAAGGGTCTTTTAATATATTTCTATCAACTTCCTATCAACCTTGCTATTTCAGATCTTTTAACAGTAATATTTGATATGAAATTTTTTTTCTCAATACATTTATCTTCTTATTTGGTCTGCATTGATTTCATTAGTGTGAAAACTATTTAACTTTATGTAATGGAACTAATCTATTTTGCCTTCCACGATCACCTCTATCTCTGGTTCATGCATTCTTAACCTGGTATCTGTGAATATGTTTTTAAAAATATTTTGATAAATTTATTTCAATGTAATTAGTTTCCTTTGCAATCCTGAGTATTTCATTTTATTCATTTAAAAACACAATTCTGAGAATGAATCCATAGGTTCCACAGGACTACTAAAGGAATCCAAGACAAAGGAAAATGTAAGATGGCCTTCTCTAGTTAGTCAAGAATTCTCCCCCTCCTAGCTACAGAAGCGAAAGTAGCCTCTTTCCATCCTCCTCTCATGGCTTCTGGGTGTGATCTTGTCTTCCTCTTATACCCTGTGTCTCCTGTGGTCTCAAGGTACTGATGTTCATCCAGGTCCTCATAGGGTACAGTTCAGCATCACCATTCTGCCCCTGCATCTCTAGCAGAGCTGGAAAGTCAGCATTGCAGGGAGGGGAGGCATCTGTGTCACAGGAAACTCTTTGCCAACATGAGCAGGTTATCAAGCAAGGCAGAAGAGATCTGGTGGGGGTGTGAAGGAAAAGCAGCCTCTTCAGATGCTTGGAAATATAAATAGCATTATGTCAAAAGAACAGGGACTTGAGTTTGCTTCTAAGGTTCTGGCAAAAGGGGCCGAGGCATTGACTTTGTAGGACTGCTGGGGATCGAGGAACAGAAAGGAACTTGGGTGTCCTGAGCCTGGGGCCAAGGACCTGCCACACCAACCCAAAAGTCAGCCTTGGGGAAAACAATCATGAAGGAGCTGCTCCTGAAAAACCCTCAGTATGTTTGAGCTCTGCTGCAGTGCCAGCCTCTTCTGTGTGGGCAGTGTCTGCGCGAATCCCAGTGTGTTTCGATGAGCTAATCTCGTCAGCACCAAGCTGTTCTGGAGACAGTGGGTGTGAATCCAAAATCACTTGAGGCACCCAGTTTGACAAGTCTGTTTCTTAGAAAAACAAGTATACCTCCCCCCACCCCTACATTAATCCTCTGCAGCTTGGATTGTTAACCTGGGCAGATATTGGGTCTGCTACAAATGCCAAGGTTGGGTCAAAGATGCCATGGAGGTGACTCTTTCAGGATGCTGGATGAATTCTCTCTCTGTCTCTCTTTGTCTCTCTCTCTGTCTCTGTCTCTCTCTGTCTGTCTCTCTCTCTGTCTCTCTGTCTCTCTCTCTCTGTCTCTCTCTCTCTGTCTCTCTCTCTCTGTCTCTCTCTCTCTGTCTCTCTCTCTCTCTCTCTCTCTCTCTCTCTCTCTCTCTCTCTCCCTCCTTTCTCTGTATCCCAGGAACTCAAGGATGACAGAATTTTTCTTTTCCATTTTTAGAAACAGCCCAGGCAACATAGAGCACTACACAACTGCCCAACTGTTCCTTTTTCATTGGTCTGTTTGTTTCCCAGATCAGTTCTTCTGTTGCTTCTGCCTGGCCAGCTCATTTGTAGAAATGGGAGATTGATGAACCTTAAAAATTAGCTAAGGATAACTACTGTAACCGGCTTCTCTACTTTTCTGATGAAGCACCATCCCACTCCCGCCCTCCCACCTGCCACCCCCGTGCATGTGGGCTCTGCCTCAAGATCCCTTGTGGCTGTGGGGGAGGTGGGTACTTTGCAGGATGGAACTGATAATAGTAGAAGGCACGGGAAGGAAATGAGGCACTCGGGGCCATGTAATGACAACAGGGGTAGCCAGTGTTGCCAGGAAGCCAGGTAATAAAGGAGCAGGTCCAGGAGAGAGTTTCATGGGCCAAACCTTCTCACAGTGAATTATGAGAGTAGGGTTTTGAAGTTGTATGATACAGAAAAAGTTTTCCTACGCTGAGTCTTGTTATGAGAGAAACAAATGAAACATTTGAGTGCAAAACACTCACAGCCCCCAAAGAAGAAAACGGAGAAAGTTTCCATTTCTTGGCCCTTCAAAAATTAATCACTAACCGAACCAAGGTCAGGCTGCCTCAGAGAATTAGCCCGAGTTTGCTTAGTGGCATGGGATTTTAGCTCATTTCCAGAGGACAGAGGGGCAGCCGTTGTGACTAGTAGCTGCCAACCTAGTCTTTTGCTTGGTGCCCAGCTCTTGGAAAGGAGATCCCAAGGCCAGTGGCCCCCAGAGCATTTGTCTAGCATGCAGTCTGGCTTCCTGAGAAGCCGAGCTTGGTGAAGGTGGCGAACCCAGGCTGGGGATATTTGCACTATGGGCCTTAAGTGGGATCAAATTCTTGAACTTTCTTGTTATAACCATTTGCTTCAACCTTCCCTCTCAGCTAAGCCTTTTATAATAAAGAGCAAAACTCTCTCGGGGTTTTCTCTGTCTCTCTGTCCCTGGCTGTCCATTTGATGGAAGGAATTTGATCCATATGTGTGTTTGGAAATGGATGCAGAGGAAGTAAGGGGTCTGCTAGAGAGGTCGTTTGGTTAGTGGATAGAAACCTGGGCTTGGAATCAAGAAGTCTGGGGTTCAAGGGCTGCTTCGGAGTCTTCCTGGCTGTGTGAGCCTGCCTGGAATATAGTAAATACTTAATACATGCTTGTCGATTAATACTGGAAAATTCTCTTAGTTTCAGTTTCCTTATCAATAAAACAGGAATAATAAAAGCACCTCCCTCATAGGGTTGTATTGAGGTTCAAATGAAGTAATTAAAGGACCATATAAACGTCAGCTGTGAGTTATCCTTTTCCCACAGTTCCCCTCTCCCCTCTTCCCCACTATCCCCATCTTTTCCCTGAACACAGCCTTTTCTGCCAGGGCTGCAATGACATTAATAAAGGACCACTGGTTACCCTAAAGGTGGAGCTGCAAGGCCTTGGAGAGACGCTTGTATTGCATAGGTCCCCAAAGCCTAGGCCTTGCATATATTTGCCTCTATTTATCCTGCTGTGGGGACAAACTGAGATGGGCTTAATGATTATCCAATCCACTGCCTATACTGACCCCAGGAGGGTTGGTCTTTGCAAGTGTTGGAGCAGAGAGGGTAAAGTTAGGGGGTTCCCTGAAAAAAATCTGAGTATATCCAAGTATTGCATTGGTGATACAGGTATTACATAATCCCATTTTCCAGATGAGGAAACTGAGGTTCAGAGGCTTGAAGTAATATGCTCCCACAGCTAAAAAGTATCAGAGGTGGGTTTCAGACCTGGGTCTCTGCTGATTCCAAGATCAGGTCTTTTTTTTTTTTTTTTTTTGGAGCCAGAACAAGCTCCCTTTCCAGAGAGATACCAGGATTAGAAAAGTGGGCTTTCTAGGGGCTCGTCCGCTTGGCTTTGGTAGAGCTGACCCTTGTCATTTCCTACCATGCTGGTGTCAGTACTTGGCATTGCGATCAATAAATATCTAAATAGGCAGCTGTGAAATAGCGGACAGAGAGCTGGCTGTGGAGCTGGAAAGACAAGGAAGGGCTCAAGGCTGGTCTCTGACAAGTAGGTTGTGTGATCATGGATAAGTCACCTCACTTCTCAGTCCACTGGATGACTCTCGAAGATGGTATAAAGTCATACACCAAATATGCTCTTTCAAATACAAGGAATATTCAAGGCAATTTCAAGAGCCAGAGCGCTTGGTTTAGCCTAGAATTATAGCATTTGAAGGACGAAAGTGACTATAGACATCGGGGAATTCAATGCAGCTCATTTTACAAGGAAATTGAACCTGAAACAATACATGACTTGCTCTTCATTCTGTCTCTAACGTTGGCAACTATGCAAGAATTATGGAAGGACCTAATATATGCCTTCTGTAGCAGTGGCCTCAACCCTATATATATATATATTTTTTTTTTTTTTTTGACAAAGGAGTTGTTTTTTTAGTAAGGAAATTTTCTCCTGGATTCTTTTGCATAGGAAGCTCTTTAAGCACACTTTTAAAAATTGCATTTCTCTCTACCAAAAGAAACTTCACAAACATATATATATATATGCATTAAAAATATGAATATGTTTCTTTTACTGTTGAAAAAATTAAATGATTTGCTCAAAGGGCTAGTAAATGGTAGAGAAGCTAGTTAGCTCAGTGGATAGAGCGCTGGGCCTGGAGACAGGAAGACCTGAGTTCAAATCCAGCCTCAGACACTTGCTAGCTGTGTGACCCTGGGCAATTCACTTAGCCCATCTTTGCCTTGGAGGCAGCTAGGTGGCTCAGTGGATAGAAGGCTGGGCTTGGAATCAGGAAGACCTGAGTTCAAATATGGCCTCTTCCTAGCAGTATGACCCTGGGCAAGTCACTTACCTTAATCCACTGAAGAAGGAAATGGCAAACCATTCCACTATCTTTGCCAAGAAAACCCCATAGACGGTACTGGTATGCTATAGTCCACAGAGTCACAAAGAGTTGGGCACGATGGAACAAAAATCAAAAAGTGGTGGCATCTAGACTTGAACTCTGGTCTTCCAACTCCCAATCTGAAATTATCGATATGATGCCACAATTGCCTCCCATTCCTCCAGGTGGTGGTAGGATAACTACCTTGGCAAAGCTCTTCTTGTGGGCCTTTCACAGATAAGTGGAAGCCTTTCACTCTCAGCACCCAGATCCCCTGTGCAAGTGGAGCTTCAGAGATAGAGATACCAAGGTGGGTAGGCTGTCAGATTGACAGGCAGACATTTCAGGGCTGTCAATCCAGAATTTCCATGAGCATTAAATGCATCAAAGATACACACACACATATATTTTAAAATTGGCATTCGGTGTTCAAATCTGATTCAGAACTGTCAGCATTTTTTTTTAGAGTGAAAGCACACATTCTGTGATAATCTCCTAGGTGCTTTGAAAAAAAAATCACAAGCTGAGATCATTAGCTAGGTCACAATTTGTGTGCATGTGTGCATGTAGAAGAGATACCCCAGGAGGATGTATACAACATTTTCACACCCAGACTCTTACGGTGATTCATATTGGGATAAAACTATAGGTGTCCGTCAGGCAGCCTCCTGGCCTGCTTGGAGGTATGCAAGATTTTTCTTTCTAGATGCATAATTATCATGGTTTTTTTTTCTCTAGAGAATTGACCTTGAATACAGTACAACCTGGATTGAAGTTCTGTTTCTGACAAGTCATGGCTGTATGAACCTGAGCACATCATTTGACTTTGTTACTCCTTTAGGTAATTCTTTAAGGCTCTGAATTGAAGAGGAGGTGCCATTCTGCACTGGTGGAGAGAGTTTCCTTACCTTGGAGCTAATACTAACTAATAAAATCACAGGCATAGTCTCTATCTTTGTCTCAACCCAAATCCCCAGTCAACTTTGTTTTCATTTTTTTTTCTTTCCCCAGAAGTGCTACTAAGCATATTTTAGTATATATGGAGTCTTTCTGCTTTTGACCTCCTTGAGATGAATGCCCAGTCTTGGGACAGCTGGCTCCTTTTTAAAAATGCAAAAACTTCCCCTGTGGTAGCACTAAAACCTGGGGGGCGTGAGGTGGGAAGCAGCCGGCAGAATGAATTTGCTAATGCTTTGTTGCTGAGAGAGACAACCTAAATTCAAATCTTACCTCTGTGACCATGTCACTTTTCTGGTGACTCAGTTTCCTCATTTGAAAAATGAGGGGTGACATCTGGGTTGCCTCTTAGGTCCCTTCTAGCTCTAGTGGTATGATTTCTAGGAGCGAGCAGTTGGCGTAGTGAGGCTGAGGGCTCCGAAGACTTCACCTAGGCCCAAGCCCGGCTGCCATCAGCCGGCTTGTCGGGCCGCTGACTGGGCTCAAAAGCTGTTGTGTTCTTGTGGACGCTGGCCAGCGCATTCTGTGCCAGGAGAGAGCTCCCTTCTGCTATATCAGCAAGATGTGTGGCCCTGCTTTGCTTTGCTTTTTAAAATACCAGTAATAGCTGCTAAAGCACTGATTTGAAAAAGAAAAAGTCTTAAACAACCTCTCCAAACTCCGAGCGTCTTCAAGGGCTTGGCACCTGGAAGAAATTAACGGCGGTGCTGAGATAGCCTTCTTCTTGCTCCTCATCAGAGACACATCTGGGGATTCCAGTTGTGTTGGGCACCTACCTAAAAGGATGCAGTAGTGTGGGGGGAGGGCAGGGTGAGGAGGGGAAGGGGAAGGAGACAGTCAGAGGTCCTGGTTCTGGGTTTTGGCTGGCCTGCCTACTAGTTGCATGGACTTGGGCAAGTGACTTGGATACTCTCAGGCTGCTTTTGTCATCCATAAAATGGAGACAATTACATTTGTTCTGGGGCAGCCGAGTGGCGCAGTGGATAAAGTGCTAGGCCTGGAGTCAGGAATATCCATCTTTCTGAGTTCAAATCCACCCTCGGACACTAGCTGTGTGACCCTGGGCAAGTCACTTCACTCTGTTTGGCTCAGTTTCCTCCTCTGTAAAATGAGCTGGAGAAAGAAAGGGCAAACCACTCCATTATCTCTGTTAAGAAAACCTCAGTGGGGTCACGAAGAGTTGGACGTGACTGAAATGACAGCAACAACTCTAACATCAACAGCACCATAGTTGTCCTACCTTGGGAGAAGAGCACAGGTTCTGAAATCAAGGGCCCTGGGTTTGAATTCTGCTTCCAGCCTTACTATCTGTGCAACCTTGGTCAGGTCACTTAACCGTTGCAGACCTCAAGTTTCCTCAGCTGTAAAATGAGGAGGGTTGGCCCAGATTGTCTCTTAGGTCTGTTCCGGATCTAGACACAGGATCACATGAACTTCATGGGATTCTTTCAAGGCTAAAATGAGTTAACAGATGTGAAACTTTTGGTAAAATGCAATGGGAGCTTATTATTGTGCAATCGTATGAAGAGATAAAGTTAACAAGAGCTAATAACAATAACTGGCGTTTAGGGAGTGTTTTAAAACATGCAGAATACTTTATATCTTTTAACTTACTTAAGCCTCACAGCAAAGTGCTACAGGCATGATTATACCCATTTTATAAATGAGGACACTGAGGCTCATAGCGGATAAATGACTTTGCCAGCTTTGCACAGCTAATAAATGTCAGGAGCAGGATTGGAACCCTGAGCTTCCTTGTTATCACTCCACCATCATATCCATTAGCTCCTCCTGTATACAATAATGTGCTATAATTGCTGTGCAAAGGCTGGCCACTTTCAGGGGCACTATGATCCTGGTACCAGAGGCATCATTTCCAGGATGAAAGGTACTTTGAGCTTAATCCTTGGTTCATCTGTGTAGCATGTGAGCTGATGGAGGTCATTTTAAGGGGTCCTATATAGGTAACATTGTCCTTGAGGAGGAGCCCGGGGCTGTGGAAGCTGTCACAAGACTTTGGAGATTATCCGAGGCGACTGCTGTTCATACAGGAAATTAGGAGCAGACCTGGGATTTGAGCCCATGTTTTCTATCTAACATGATTTCACAGGATCACAGACTTCATTTAGTTATTTACTTATTTTTAGAGGCAACCGGGGTTAAATGACTTTCCCAGGGTCACATAGTCAGTAAGCATCTGAGGTCACATTTGAACTAAGGTGCTTTTGACTCCAGGGCCACTGCTCTACCTAGCTGTCCCAAGATCAAAGACTTTAAAAAGGAAGGCATCTTAGAGGCTGTGGATAATGCCCTTGTGTTACAGACCTGGGAAAGTTAAGTGGCAAGCAGACACAAGTAGGAAATGACACATCAGGAGTTGGGACTCAAGTCCTTTGACTACAGTCCCAGTAGACACTTTCTACTATATGTCACTGTCATGGGATCTCAGCCTTGGAGGCTTTGCCTGTCTTACTCTGAGTAGGTACCCCCAATCCCCTCAAAGAGGAGCCACTGTGGACAAGTCTGGCCCTAAGAAAATTGATGAAGTAAGCTTGTCATCCAGTACCTTCACTCTCCTTCCTCTCATTAGCTTCTTAGCCTCCCATGGCATGACCCTCATTTGGCTCCCAGTATCCTGGGGGTGGGATGAGAGTGGCCATATGTCCAGGGATTCCCCACTGGATTTGGAGTCAGAGGACCTAGGTCCAAAATTCCAGGCTTCTCCACTATGTATTTGTGTGTCCTAGGACGAATCTCCTCACCTTCCTGGGCCCCTGTTTCTGTATCTGTAAAATGAGGGATTTGGATTAAGTGACCACTAAGGTCCTGTCTAGCACTGACCATAGTGTCCAATGATTCCCAATACAGGCCCCCACTAGATTGGACAGCACATCATGCTCTTTGTCTTTCCTTTCCTCTTCCCTTTCTTCTCCCCTTTCCTTTGCTCTTCCTTCCCTTCTTCCATCCCTAACTCTCCTTTTACCTTCTTTCTTTCTCCTTTCCCCTCTTATCTCTTTGCCTCCTTTTGCCCCTAGTCCCATCTCCCCTCTCCTCATCCTTTCCCCTTTTCTTCTTTCTTTTTTCCATCTTCCTCTCTTCTGTCCTCTTCTTCTCCCCTTCTCTTCTCTCTTCTCCACTCCTTTCCCCTCCTCTCCACTTGAATCTCTCCTTTTCTCCTTTGCTCCATGCCCCTTCAGGAGACAAGGTGAAATCTCATTACCCAGTCTTTGTAAATGTGTTGTTAGCTAGGCAATACATTTGACCTTCCAGATAAACATAATCATTTAGCCCAGTTAAAATATGGGTATTTCCAGAAGGTCCCTAGGACTATACTAACAGTGATTTCAGGCTGCTTACTTTCCTATGTGGAAGGCTGACCCTGGCTGAAGAACTCCTGGGTGGCTCCTGGCTCCTTCCTCCAGCAATGCTAAAGGCGTTGTTCTTACACCCATGGTGCCCTTGGCAGTGGTGTTCGACCCAGCAGTGCTAACAGCACTCAGCACCCAATCTCCAAGATGAGGCCTGACACCCTCTCTATGGAAAGAGGACCCATCGTGACATGTGTCAATCAGGAGATACAATTCAGGCAGGCTGGTCGCATCTGCAACACAATGCCTTCCGATTAAAATGTATAGTTTTTCTCATCATGGTCATGTGCTAATGTTGCTTCTGTGGAAACTAGATAGATGTAAGATGCATAATAGTTAAGGTGTGCTTTAGTAAGGCTGCATCTAGGGTGGGGTGACCGTGACTTTGTCTAGGGTACAGAAATGTAGAGGGCATTGACAACACTAATACTCCACCTGAGCTTCCAACCTAGTTAGCAAGAAAGATCATCTAAAATAGAGAACTACCCATTTTCCTCCCCTCAATACCTGGGTAGCTACTCTCAGGCACAATGTCTTAGGTTTTTTTATTTCTTCCTCTCAAAAACAAAGTAACACATTTTGTGATGTTTATTCTGGTTACAATTGCCAGTTATGACTTTTATTGTATTAGTAAACAAAATATGGATATATTTTTATAGAAAAAACAAACCAACCAACCTACCTATCCATACTTAGGAGGTTGTGATAGGTCATTATAGTGTAAGTAGACTTAGGGATTTTGTTCATAGAGTCATTGAATCATCAAGCTAGAGCTGGAAGGAGTCTTAGAGGTTGTCTAGTCCAATCCACTCATTTCTACAAATGAGGAACTGAAAACCTTTGAGGTTAAGTGAACTATCCAAGGTCACATAAATAGTAGGTAGCAGAGATCGGATTTGAACTCAAGTCCAGTGACTCTGAATTCAACCTTTAAATTTAGTACTCTTCTAGGCAGCTGAGTGGCGCTATGGATAGAGCATCAGGCCTGGAGTCAGGAAGACTCGTTTTCCTGAGTTCAAACCCTCCATCCACAGACACTTACTATCTCTGTGACACTGGGCAAGTCACTTAACCTTGTTTGCCTCAGTTTCCTCTTCTGTAAAATGAGCTGGAAAGGGCAAACCAGTCTTGGCCGAGAAAACTCCAAATGGGGTCATGAAGAATCAGACGTTACCAATCAACCAAACAACTCTCTGCTCCACAGAAACTTGTTCTCTGACCCTGTGCCTCAGTTTCTTTATCTGTCCCACTGAAGAGCAGGTAGACCTCTCTGCTCTAGAGTGAACACGCTAAAGCATGATTAGATAAAGAGCCTGAAAGTGCCTAGAGCAGCAGGTGTGATATGATTATTGAATATCATGGGGTATTAGAAACCCAGCCAACACTCTCAATCAATTCAACAGAAGACACCATTAACACTTAGCTACAAGGCAACCAGCGAGAAAATAAGTCGAAGGCTTTTATTGTATTATATCTGAACCCCTGATGTTCTTTCACCTGGTTAGAATTCAGAATTACTTCGTCAAGCCTAGCTCATTGGGGGATGGGAATGAACAGAGCTGGGGGGCTCTCTCCACTGTGAATAACCATAAAATCTACAAGCAAAAACTGAAACACAGTGCCAACTTATAACAGTGATATGGTATTTGCAAATCAGCTCAGGCTTTTTTTTTTTTTCAGAAAAAAAGAAAGAAAGAACACATTTCATCCTATGAAGCTGAGATGCAGAAGCACCTCTTTATGAAAGCCAGTAGCGTTACCAATAGGCATTATCCACAGAGACACAAAGGCCAGCATGCGTGGTTAATGCATAATACAAGACAAGAGCGGGGATCAATTTGCAGCATACTCTACTTTTCAATTCTGAAATGTGAAGAAGGGCATAGGTACCAGTGATCCAGGAGTCAGACTGGGCCTGAGCTCAAAGTCGATCAGGATCCATTCGACACCGATCTAGGGGTCATTCCTTGGGCCTGCAGGGTCACCTTCTGCTGCTGCTGCTGCTCCACCTTCCCTGATTTCTTATTTCCCCTGACAGAATCCTTTGAGTCCTCCAAAGCACCGCTCAGATGCCCTCTTCTACATAAGCCCTTTCCTCATCCTCCATTCATTAATACCTCTTTCCTGAAATGATTTGGTATATATATTGTCTTTGTATTATACACACATGTGTGTATGCATATATATACATATATACACGTATATGTGTATACGTGCATACATGTGTGTATATATTTCTGCCCCATCACTGTCCATCCCTCAAGGGTCAGCTCCTGGAGGGCAGGGACTGTCTTATTTTTCTCTCTGCACCCCCAGTAACTGTACAGTGCCTCATGTGTAATAGGCACTTACTCAGTGTTTGCCAGGTTGAATTCATCTACAGTAGTAGCGTCAAACTCAAGGAGAAACAGGGGTCACTAAACTGTACATAAGGATTCATGTGGGCACATCTTGACTTAGAAAACCGCATATTAACATGACCTTTGTTCTATTGTATTTTTATTTATTTTGTTGAATATTTCTCAATCACATCTTAATCTGGTTCAGGCTCCACTCAGGAGTGTTGGGAGGGGACTGTTTTTGACACCTCCAATTTACAGAAGTTCTAGTCAAGCAAAGCCCCAGCATGCTCTCAGCTCCCAAATCTGTGGATGGAGAAAGCATAGTGGAAGTACAATGGAGAGTATGATGGAATGTTCCATTCAAATCCTGGGGGCCTGGTCAAATCCCTGACCACCTGGGGGCCCTTGGGGAAGTTCCTTAATGTCTCCATGCTTCAGTTTCTTCATTTGTAAAATAAGAGAGTTGGATTAGATGACTCCTAAGGCCATTTGGAGATAGCTGGGTGGTTCAGTAGATAGACAGCTGGGCCTGAAGTCAAGAAGACCTGAGTTCCAATCCAGCCTCAGCAACTCATTAGCTGCGCAGCCTGGGGCAAGTCACTTAACCTCTGTTTGCCTTAATCCGCTGGAGAAGGAAATGGCAAACCACCCCAATATCCTTTGCCAAGAAAATCCCATGGACAGTCCACAGCATCATGAAGAGTCAGATAATACAACAAAGGTCCTTTCCAGCTCTGGCGGTATGATACTGTGAGCCTGAGGTCAACCCTCATCAGCAACCTCTTACCCTGGTCATCTGGCCCATTCAGGATCTGCTTCCCATTCACCAGCCCCCCCGCAGCTCCTGTGAGGAAGGCAGTCACCCCCAAAGGAACTCTGTTCTTGTGGGAACATAAAGGATCAGCCCCATCTTCTTCACTGTACCAGAATCCCCACACACTGGCCAGAAGGGAACACAGAGAATGATAACCTAGGGGTAAAGGAGACCTGGTTACCAGCTGCTACAAAGCAAGGTTTCATCTTGTTGTATCAAATCTTGAATTTCCCGAGTGCTTTATTTCCCAGAATTGTGGCTTTGTAACAGTCTCCAGGCAACTGAAAGGGAGGGGCTGCATTTTCAGAACCAGCACTGAAAGATGGCTCGTGATGCTTCTGCATGCAAGAGGTTGTTTCCTTGCTGCAGAGCCAAAAATGATTTCATCTGGGGCAAAAAAACAGCTGGGTTGGTGCTGAGGGGTGGGAGTCCTCAGGCTGGAGGGTGAAGCATCCGAAATTGCAGTGGGGATGGAAGGTAAGGGTGGCATTTCTGAAGATAGTCTAGGGGTTGGGAGGGAAGGCTGTGGCACAGAGGACAGTTGAGTGGTGGGAGCAATAGACAACACGATATTCTTGTGGAAGAGAGGGTAAGAGTGTTGAGGGAAGTTAAATGGGGGGATGGGGGTAGAAGGGAGACAGCTTTGAGTCTGATGATGGCCAGTGCTTGGAGATGGGGAGGCTTGTCCAGCAGACAGCTTAGCCCACATCTCCATTGGGATTGGAGGAATTGTGACATAGGAGAGTGACACCATGACCTTAGGACACTAGGGGGTGATATGGACTTCAGTTTCCTAATCTATGTAAGGGACATGGACCAGGTCTTCCCTGAAGTCCTTTCTGATGCCAAACCTGTAATCCAATGATACTATAATCCTATGACAAAGTGAAGGAGTGGAGTCATGCCATGTGATAGGGACTCCAGGGAGGACTCCATGGTTCCATGCCCTCCCTGCCTCCAGATGTTGGTCCTCTGGAACAAAGCGGCAGTCACCTTGCCCAGTTACAATGCTGCTAGGAAACTCTCAATGCTGCTTGAAGCATCTGGGGCCAATGTGAAGTTGCTTCCAGGTACATACCTGTCTTTTACATCTGCTCTAAGATTTGCCATAACAGCCTGGACTTGCTCTATAAACCTTCACGGAGAGTCACGGTATGATGAAAAAGGTACTGGATTTAGAACCAGAAGACTTAAGTTTGAATGGTGATTCTGCTGCTCACCACTTGTGTAGCCTTGGGAAAGTTTCTCATCAAGTAAAATGAGGGGATTAGAGTATAATCGTCTCTGAGCTTTAAATCTATGGTCAAAACCTTGAATGATTGATTCCTTATCATCTATCAGATTAACTCTAAACTTCTTCATTTGGCTTTCAGGATCTCCACAATTTGGCCTCAATCTACGTTTCCATACTTATTCTCCCATTATTCTTCTTCATGGACCAGCAATCCAATGTGTATATGGAAGAGAGGAAAGGGGTACAGAGGATAGTCAAGTGGTGTTGGGGGGCAGAAGGGGGAACAGTGACATACCTCCTCTACTCAAAGAGGGAAGAAAATAAAGAAGGAAGGAAGGAAGACATGTATTAAGCACTTACTATGTGCTTGGTACTGTACTAAGGGCTGGAATTGCAAGTACAAGCAAAAAGAACAGTTTCTGCCCTCAAGGAGCTTCCACTATAATGGAGGAAAACAATTGTACAAATTGTAAGAAGAGATATGAAAAAGAGGGGAGGAAGAAGGTACTTGGTGCAGGCACAAGGTTTTGAAGCCCAGAAAGTCAGTGATGGGGATAGTTGGGTAAGGAAGGCTGGTTGTTAGGATCCTCCACAAAATGGAGGCTTCAGGAGAAACTTAGCTGTGGGAGAAGAGGGCAGGCACTGCAGAGGAAATTTCTAGGGTGAGAAGACCATAGCTTGGATGCCAAGGCAAGGAAGCACAAGGTATTGAGGGAAGCTCCAGGATAAGACAGCCACAGAGGGATGATTTTGAAGTTCACGAAGTCAGAAGAGGGTCATGATAGGAATGGAGGCTGGTCAAACTGTAGTATTTGTTGTTGTCCAAATAAGTCCCATGATTTCCTGATTCTGTGTCTTTCCTTATGCTATTACTTATACGTGGAATGCCCCTCTCCTCCCTCCTGACCACAGAATCACCTGTCCATTTCCTACCTATACTTCTAGGCCTACCTCAAATACCACTGACTGGCTGGAAGTAATGTCTCTCCCTTTTGACCTAATATGTTCATTTGTACTTCCCTTATGTTATCATAGTCTATGTGGCAATGTAGGTTAGTATTAATATCTTGTCTGTTACATATTAGATATCTATTAGTAGACTTCAAATTCCATGAGGGCACAAACATGTTTGATTCTTTTTTATTACCTCAATGTCCAGCATGATGCTGGGTATTGAATAGTTGATGAATAAATATTTGTCGCATGGATGGGTAAATGAATGAATGGAAGGATGGCTGATGAATGAGGGAATGGGTGAATGCCCTCCGCTTTTGGTACCTAAGTCCAAGGGATACCAGGAGCTGCCCTTAGTCCTTCAGCTATAGTGCTTTTGGGGATTTGCCTGATTGCAGGAAGTCATACTTAGTAAATAAAGAAAGCTTCATTCCTGCTTTTTCTACTATTGCAATTCAGTGACTTATGAGAAGTAATTACTAGTCTCAGTGGTTGGTTTCATTCCCTAGGAAATGGAGCTAATGATGGTGACCTGCCTCTGAGGCACCTATCTCTGGAAGGTTGTTAAAAAAAAATGAATGGTGATTTACAAGGTACCTTGAGATCCTTTGCTAAATGGTGCTCCAGGGGTACTGAGTATCTCTCTGGTATTCTGAATTCTCAAAGAGCTCAGACTCTTTCCCTGAGTAACTCAGTAAGCAACAGAATAAAAATGATTTCATTAAAACACTGTCGGATCTCCTGATCAGTCCTAAATTAAGAAAGATGAATAGCAAATGAATGCAGCAGAAAGATGTATAAAAGGAACTTAGCCTTGGGAAAGAGATTTCTTTTTTTGTCATTTGTCACTCACTTTTCAAATGTCTTCACTTTTATCAATGCAGAATGGATGAAAAATTATCAATGTCTGTTGAATTCTGAAATAATGGGCTTCTGACTCATATAGAAAAGTTTAAGTCTAAGGAAATGCTCCGATTTTTTAAATAAGACCCTATTCAACATCTCAGGCCCTTCCAACGAAGAAATAGTATTCATCAAAGTTCTTTTTACTTGAAAGGGCATGGAGAAAACCAATGAAGCCAAGCTCAGCTCTAAAAAAATAAAAATGAGGTTGTGGAAAATCCCTCCACAGAAAATAAAGAAGTAATTTATCGAGATTCTAAAAAGAAAGATGAGTTCAAAATAAAAGCACATTTAATTAGCCCACCACCAGCTTGACCTCTGAATGGCATGTTAGCCCTGACTTGGGTGGTCTGGTAGGAGAGATCCTTTGGGCTCTGCCTAAGATTTGATTAAAACAATGGCACCTTAAGTGGTCATTTTAAATTAATCTGACTGACAAAAAAAAGAAAGAAAAGAGATTGTTAATGGCAGACATCAAAATGAATGAAATGGGTCTTTATAGAAGGAGAACAAATTCTTTAGTAGTTCTATTTTTGTAAGATAATAACAAAAAAGCAGTGGGAGGCAGTGTGATGAACTAGATAGAGAGTTGGCTCTTAAGTCAGGAAGATGTGGGTTGAAATCTTGCCTCTGTCAATACTGTGTAACTTTGGGCAAATCACTTAACCTCTCAATGTTCCCAGAGAACTCTCCAAGACTGCAGGCTGCAGAGAAGGTGCTGGGCTGCATCTGTAGAGTGAATTTTCTCATTGAGAGTTCTCTACACCAATGAAATCACAGGTTTGGTTAAAAAAAAAGTTAAATCAAGTCAATAAGCATTTATTAAGTGCTTTTTCCATTAGTACATTTCCAGGCACTGTACTAAGCTCTAGGGTTACAAAGAAAGGCAAAAACACTGTCATTCAAAAACACTGCCCTCAAGACTGTGAGCTCCTTGAAAGCAGGGACTGTTTTTTTTTAATTTTGGGGGGTTTAATTAACATTTTTTGTATCCTTAGAACTTAATATTATGCCTGACACATAGTAGGAGATTAATAAATACTAGTTGTATACTAGCTGATGGACTGACATTCAAATGGGAGAGATAATGTGCAAATAACAATGTATATACACACACATTCAGATATATGTGTGTGTATCTCTGTGTGTGTGTGTGTGTGTGTGTGTGTGTGTGTGTGTGTATGAATGAAATTGGAGAGAATCTCAGCATTTGGAGTGGAAGGTGGGGAAGGCTTCTCGAAGAAGGAAGGATTTAAGCTGAATTTTGGAGGAATCCAGAGGGTAGAGATGTGGAACAAGAACATTCCAAGTACTGAGGAAAGTCATAAAGTGTGGGATGTGGGTGTGGGAAGGAGCGACGTTTTTGAGAAACAGCAAGAAGGCTAGTGTCACTGGATTGTACAGTACATGAAGAGAAATAAAGTGAAAAAAGGCTAGAAAGGTAAGAAGGGGCCAAGTTTTGAAGAACTTAAAAAAAAACAACCGGAGGATTTTTCTTGGATCCTACAGTTAATAGGGAGCCACTGGAGTTTTTTGAGTGGGCATGGAGTGAAATCATTAGACCTGTGCTTTAGGAAGATCACTTTAGTAGCTGAGTGGGGGATAAACTGGGATGGAGAGATATTTGAGTGAGGGAGAGCAACCAGAAAGCTATTGCAACAATCCGGGTATGAAGTGATGCGGCACTGCATCGGAGTGTCAGAGGAGAGAAAGGGAACATAGAAAAGAGTTGTCATAAGGGTAGATGTGACAAGACTTGGCAACAGATGGCATTTATGAGATGAATAAGAATGAAGAGCCTGGGTGACTGGGAGGATGCTAGTGCCCTCCACAGTAACTGGAAAGTTTGGAAGAGGGAAGGGTTTGTGGGAAAAGATAATGACAGAGACAATAATAATAACATCAAAGAGAAGCAAGATGCAGCAGAAAGAGTATTGGATTTGGAGCCTAAGATTTAAATTTTGTCTCTGATATGTCCTACTCATATGGAGCCCTGGACAAATAACTTGAAACCTATCTAGGGCTTTAATTTCTTTGTAAAATGAAGGAGTTGAACTTCATGATTTCTGACATCTGTTCCAGCTATAAATGTGTCTATGATAGTATGATGATAATAATAGTAATGTCTCCTTTTCTCTGCTTATCTCTTCCTCCGATGCTTCACCAGGGTAGAGAATAATCTTATTTTCACTAAAGCTATGGCAGCGGCACTCAAGCTCTAGCAGGGCAAGATGAGCTAGAAAGGCTTGATGGACTGCATGTATGTCTGATGACTATCTTGTTAAGTTTGGAGAGGCTCATCATTAGGATGGACACAGAAAAAGAAATTGTTTGGTCATGATAACTTTTTTTGGTCATTCTTTTTTAAAAACTTCAAGCTTTCATTGGTGTTTTTTGTTTTTATGTACTCTCCATTTCCAAATATATCCCTCTTATCTTCTCTATATGTGACCCATCCCTCAGAACAAAAAATAAACAAGAAAGAGGGGAAAGAAACAGTTTAGTAAAACTAACCAAACTATAAACTGAATCTGGTAGGATACACAATGTGCCACACCAATAGTCCCCAACCTTTGCAAAGAAGAGAGGGAGCAACATTTTCTCAAATCTTTCCTGGTACCATCATGGGTCATTGTATTTATTTTTGTTTTTAGTGTAGCATTTTTGTTCTTTCTTTACATTGTGTATTTGTTTTCCTTTGTTTTGCCTATTTTACTCTGCATCAGTTCATATCAGTCTTCCTGTCTTTCTCTGAATTCTTCATGTTTATATTACATTCATGTACCACAATTATTTAGACATTCATGATTGATGAAAGCAAAAGCAACTCTTGAAAACTCTTTGAAGTTGTTGCAGATTGGTAACCTGCCTCATGGAGGACAGGGTAGCTAGGTGGCAGAGTGGATAGAGTGCAAGGTCTAGAGTTAAGAAAACTTACCTTTCTGAGTTCAAATCTGGCCTCAGACACTAGCTGTGTGACCTTGGACAGCTCTGTTTGCCTTAGTTTCCTCATATGTAAAATGAGCTGGAGAAGGAATCGGCAAATGGTATCTTTGCCATGAAAACCCCAAATGAGTTCATGAAAGTTGGACATGATTGAACAACAACAATGACATCATGGAGAACTTACATGGCAGGATCCCAGGCTCTTGAAGAAGCTCCTGTCTGTATGGCACTTTAAAGTAACAAAGCACTTTGGAGGTATACACTGGCATTTCAGCCTAATGGATTTTTAAATATTTCACAAACACCATGATGATGATCCAAAGGGTTTCTTGGATAAGAATGATACGTAGTCCAACAGACAAACAGGTTTGGCTGTAGTTTGGTGCAGTTCTCAAGCATTTTTGTGCCGTGGACCCCTTTGGTACAAATACTATTAAGGCTTATGCCTACACTCATGATTGATGGGAATACTAAATAAATTTCAGTTAGAGGTTAGTGAAAATAAAGATCTAATGGTCCCCCTGTTGCAATAATTCAACTAGCAGCTGCTGTGGGGCTGAAAGACCTACACAAGCCCAACAACAGGAACACTGCCAGCACAAATTCTTTTGATCTGCTTCACTAAGGAAAGTAACATTAGGGAATTAACAATCTTATTTCAGTCCAACATACAAATATCATTCACTTAGTTCAGGGGGAAAAGCCAGCACCCTGAACTTCAGAGCAAATACAAACATCAACAGACAGACCTTGTCTGGTTCAAATCTCAATGCATAGTTACCAGGGTTTAACAAAGTCCCAACATCTGGGTTTACAAGTTGGGGGGCTCTTAACAGGTGCCCAGAGTCTCTTCTAGTCACACACCACTCTTCCAGTGAGTGAGAGCCCCAAGCAAATAGCTCTGTTCTCTCTTTTTATGTGCTCTTTAGCCACCATCAAATGTCATCTGAGCCACCAGAACTTAGGCTCCTACTATTGGCTCTGGTCTTAGCAACTCCCCTTAGGACCCTGAGGGCTTCACGCCCACATATGCTTAGCACCTAGTAGATAGGGGTTTGGGCCTGGGGATTTGCACCTAGTAAGCCTCAATCAAAGACACTTAATTAATTTATCATTCTAAAACAGTAAAACAAAGTCCCAACTTAATTGATATTACACTCCATCCCTTCTAGGATCCATGGCATAACAAAAATCTAAATTAAATGGCCATGGATCCTGGAACAAATAGAAGCATTATACATTGTGATCCAATCAAGCAGGAAACTAAAACATATAATTCACAACAAAACATATCATTCAGCATCATTCTGAAATACTTGTTTACAGTACAAATATGATCCACCCCTAGGTCCAAGCAAGTTAATCTCTTCAATCAATCATTCCCAAAATACTTGTTTACAATTCAAACGTCCACCCTTAGGTCAAAGCAAGTTAATCTTTTTAGTTAATACAGAGTGTCCAAGTAAAGTACTTCTTGAGGGTGGGTCCTTCTCCCCACCCTGCCATTGCAGGTTTCCTCTTGGCACCCAACTCCCAACTCAAAGAAAAAATCCAAACAAAGTTCTGTTGGGGGTCTGTCCTCTCCATACTGTTCCAGTCCCCACTTCCAAGTCCTGGGGGGCGGCTTGGCAACAAAGGCAACAGGGTGGGGTCCCTGGGGGTCCAAGGTACTTCTCCCACTCTACCATAAACAAATCCTCCCTCCTGGGTCCCAAACAGCTGCCAGAGAAGGCGGCAAAAAGGCACACTTAGCTCCTTGCTGAAAAGTGTCCATCTTGCCCCAGGGCTGAATTCCAAGCCCCTGGGTTCCTGGTCATCTAGCTCTGGCTGGCCTCTCCTGGCTTCTGCTGGGATCGCAATTGTGATGTAGGTGATTCTCCACCTTTGCGCTCACCTCAAAGTTCTCTGCTCCAGCTTTCCAAACTTCTCATGCAGGGAGTTTTCCGTGCCACCATCTTTTGCTTCTTGTCTCTCCTCACCAGCCATTCCTGCTCCTGTCGATTCTGCAGGAAGGCCATTCTCCACTCCTGTTTCAAAACTTGCCATGCAATATAATCTCAAGGCATTCACTCTTTTGGCACAGTCTTCCAGAGCCAGGCTTATCAGCTCAGGCCCTCAAAAGGAGGGATTATCTTCCAGGGCCCCTGCTCTGGGCCCCGGGAAACCACTCCCACCACTTCCACCCACTCGTTTTCCTTCAGGCCTTTGTTGCTCCTGGGGCTCCACAGAACCATAGCCACCCTAAGTACAAAGAGCAATCCAAAAACTGGGAAACATTCAACTACCCCAGTACCCCAAAACGCCATACTTTCCTTTTAATCTGCAGATTCTGCCACAATTATGCCATCTTGTTGTAACAATTTGGCTAGCAGATGTTGTGGGGGTGAAAGACCAACACAAGCCCAACAATAAAAATGCTTACAGCACAGGTTATTTGATCTGCTTTACTAAGGAAAGTAACATTAAGGGGTTAACAATCTTACTTTAATCCAACATATACATATATCATTCTCTTAAGCCGGCACCCTGAACTTCAAAGCAAATACAAACAAAAATTACAGAGAAAAATATCAACAAATCAACATTTCTGTCTAACCAAATCACAATATATGTAGTTACCAGAGTTTAACAAAGTCTCAACATCTGGGTTTACAAGCTGGAGGGCTCTTAACTACAGCTGCCCAGAGTCTCCACATCAACACTCCTCCAAGACTGAGAGCCCTATCCAAGTTTACAAATTTCCTGAAATTTATCCATGGATCCCAGATTAAGAACCACTGGTCTAGTGGATAGAAGGTAGCACTGGTACCCTGAAGACTCGAGTCAGTGTTTCACCTCTGCCTCTTTTAAGCTGTAGGGTGTTGGTCAGATTGCTTAGCCTCCATGAGCCCCAGTTCTCTTATCTGTAAAATGACAAAGTTGTATTATGTAATCTCCTAAGTCCCTTCTAGCTCTCAATTTCTATGATTCTAGACAGATCATTAGAAAAACTATTTCTAGTTACAAGCCATCTATTCTCCCTCCTAAAAAGGATTTATCAGTTCTAATATGGAGTCTTCCAGGAAAATCAACTTGGTAGTACTTGATATGCTTCCATGGATAATTATAAAGAAGCACTATCTATGTGACGCCCCTCCCAAAACAGATGTTAGTGTGCTGGGTCTAAGTATTGATTCCTGCCCTCCCCCACCCTCAGTTATGTCTTCCTGCTGGTAAAGAGAGGAGAGTGCTGGACTGTCTGGGGATCCTGCATAGCCTGTTCATGTAAATGTTTGTTTTCCAGGCAATGGGGAAAGGTGCTTTTCAGATTATAAAGCTCAGAAATTCCAGCTTTAGAGCTTCCCTGCTGCACCTCTGTTACATTTTTAGAACAACAGCAGTAGCAGCAGCAACAAACATTAAAAGATGTCTAGGTTACCCTTTTGACTATAGATTAGGCCAAGAGGCTATGTCTTCAGACAATTCTAATCTTGACCTAAAACTAGATTTATTATGCTGCCTGGCATTTCAGAGCTCTGATAAGCCCATCTTTCCTCTCAGCCTTCCTGGTGTTCAACTACACAGGGGGAAACCACTAAAGGTTTGGAAAAGAAATCCACCAAACTGTAAACCACATAAGATCTTCTTTTCAATTTCGTCTTTTTTCTTTTTGGCAGGGTTTGGGTATGGATGTAAGGCAATCATCTCTAATACCTGACTGAATCATCAGGAGGCTTGTTCAGTGAACTAAATTTTTTTTCCAAAGGAAGGCAGCTCATAGAACCATACTAAAGGATGATACAGGGAGATCATAGGATAACAGCTTTGAAGCTGGAAGGGAAGTTTGTTGTTGTTCAGTTGTTTCAGTCATGTCCAACTCTTTGTGACTCCGTTTGGGATTTTCTTGGCACAGATACTGGAGTGGTTTGCCATTTCCTTCTCCAGGTCATTTTACATATTAGGAAACTGAGACAAACCGGGTTAAATGACTTGCCCAAGGTTGCACAGCTAGTGTATGAGTCCAGATTTGAACTCAGGAAGATAAGTCTTCCTGATTCTAGGCCAGACACTCTATCCACTGTACCACCAAGCTGCCTAGGTTGGAATAGCTCTCTTTTAACTCCAAGGTGGGTGAACCTATATTGATCTATTGCTTTTGTGTTAGGAGTGTGGGTAGGATTGAAAGCTGGAGTGAACAGCATTGCTCTCTCACACAACACCCCTAGTAAATGAGGTTGTTCTAACTACTCTCTCTGCCAAAGTCCCAAATGCAGTGGGTTCTGTCTTGTCTTACCCGGATGTTGGGACTGCAAGCTGACCAAGCTGAGTGGTCAGGTGATAGAAGCCCTGGATTTTCTGCTGGGTGGTAGCGTGGAATCAGTCCCACAACTGACCATGTTTACCAGAGTCCTCAGAGGAGGAAAGACCCAGGACCTAGCCTGAAATCCTGAGGTTGCTGTAAGTCAAAAGCAGACTCTTAGATCTAGGTCTAGGCCAACTCTGATATGGTTAAGTTGGAAGTTGGACCAGTCTCCAGATTGGGAGGGATTGAGGAAGTCAGATTTCAGAGTCATTCCAAAATAGGAAAAGTGAGGAGAAAAAAGGCCAAGAAAACTTATATGTGAAATGATAAAATGGCTAATCTTTCTTTGCTATGAAGCAATTAAAGTGGGTGACAAGGTTGGGGAGGGCAACTGGAGGCCATGCCAGGAATTATTAGCCTGGAGAAGAGAAAGGTTAGGTGGCATACTGTTGCATAGTAGCATGGCAAGAGCCCCAACTATGGGCTGAGAAAGCCTGAGTTTGAACCTTGGCCCTGCTACATACCATATGTATGACCTTGGGCAAGTCACCTTTTCTGGGCCTCAACTTCCTCATCTCCAAATGGAGAGCGTTTGGACCAGATGACCTTCCAGCTCTACATCCTAAGAGTTATATCTACTGCCATTCCTTCTGGAGTTTCCTCCTATTGTCCTGGCACATTAGAATCAAGGTTTAAGAAGTACATTGCAAAATCAAAAGGAAATAAAGTAGGCATTTTATTAGTGGCATGAATTATCATATCGTCTTGGATTATGACTTATCATCCTAAAGGTTTTAAAGGGTTGGGAGCAATGAGGCTCAAAGCCTAAGAACTGCTTCACATTCATTTACTAAAACTGATTTTAGCAATGCCACTTATTTCTGATTGGAAGTAGTTCATGTGTGCATTTGTATGTATTGCCTCTGTGCCTATGAATCCTCTTGAATGAAATACTGTTCCTGAAGTTTAGTGTGATAGACTGACATTAAAACTGCAGTGTGTGTGTGTGTTGTGTGTGTGTTGCGTGCGTGTTGCGTGTGTGCAAGCACACATGTGGATGTACATGAAGGTACAGAGCTATGACTAGGGTGAGGGCTGGACTTTTTCCCAAGGCACTTGACTTGGAAAGGTTTTGAAAGTATCTGCAGTCCTCCAGCAGCATAGAAACAACAGAGTTTAGCACCTAGTTAACAAGAAGAATTAGTTAAAAGAGGAATCTAGTAGATGGTACCCCCAGGTAAAAACCTCTTCAGCCAGGTTCTGGCTTTTCCTTTTCCTACTTTTGTTGCTTTGTAATTTCCCATGGTCTCTACTTATGTTAAAAAGGTTATCTGAAGATGCTTCTCATGGTATGCTGTTAGTTTGTGCTGCCCCAGGTATTAAATAGGGCTAGTTGTGGCTTTGTGTGCATGCATGTATATTAGAGACCTCCCTGGAGAAGACATAAAATACTAAAGGAGAGAGAGAGAGAGAGAGAGAGAGAGAGAGAGAGAGAGAGAGAGAGAGAGAGAGAGAGAGAGAGAGAAATAGGGAAATTTTGCTTAACCTTAAAACCTTTAAATTTATGCTATGAAATGAAAGGTACAATTTTCTCATTGTAAAATTCAGGATTGCAAAACTTGAATAAAAGGAACGTCCAGATCTTCTTTTGCTGATAGCCTATAGTCATTGACTCTTAATAAAAGTTCACATCTATGGAGCATTTTATTCACAACACCCCTTTGAGGTAAAGAATATGAAAATTATTATCCCCAATTTTACATGTGAAGAAAATGAGGCTCAGAGAACATTGAACCCTAAATATACTACAATAGTCAGTCAACAACTGTCCAAAACCAAAATGACCCACCAGAATATAGGATCATCACTTTGTAGTTGGAAGGAAACTTAGAGGTTGTCTAGTCTAACCCTTCATCTTACAGATGAGGAAAGTGAGATCAAGAGGTGAAGTGACTTGCTCATAGTCACACAGCTAATAGGTATGAATTCAAGTCAAATGAACAAGCATTTTAAAAATACACAATGCATACCAGGAACCATGTTAGTATTGGGGATACAAAGACCAAAATGGAAGCAATCTCTTCCTTTAAGGACCTAACACTCCCCTAAGGGAGGGGGCAACATGCACAGAGATAACTAAATACAAAATATGTATACAGTAAATGTGTGTCATGCATACATGTATGGGGAGCAGTAAATAATCCAGACTGGTTGGAATGTTTGTGCAAACAAGCATTTATTGAGTACATACTGTATGCCATTTACTCTATGCCAAGGTGAGGAAAGAAGTGATGTGAAATTAGTCTAGAAAGATAAATTGAAGCCACTGTGTAATGAACTCTAAGAGCTAATATTCAAACCCATGCCTCTTACCTCTACTCTTTCTCCAAATCTTTGATATGATAGAAAAGAGAAAAGAAGAGAAGGGAGCAAACATTTATTAAGTACCTACTATGTGCCGTGTACTGTGCTAAGCACTTTACCAATAATATTTCGCTTGATCCTCATAACAACACTGGGAATTAGGTGGTGTTATTATTACCCCCATTTTACAGCTGAGGAAGTGGAAGCAGAGATTAAGTGACTTGCTCAGGGTCATGCATCTAGGAAGGATCTGAGGCATAGGTCTTCCTGACTTCAGGCCCAGCTCTCTATTCTTGTCTTTACAGATGGGGACTTGTAGGACTGCAGTATTTCAGGGAGCTGTCCAAGGTCAGGAGTTGTGTTGGCTTCCTCAGTGGTAGAATTCAGGAATTCTTATTTTCAATCTTCTTTAGAATGAGATTTTCCCCTCTGCCACCGAGGGAACTCTGCCTGAAGAAATGTCATTGTCAATAAAACTAGCAGGAGACCTCTACAGTTTTGTTGGTTTAATGTCTTTCCTGCTTGGTTGAGTTCTCAAATTCTGTTCTCAATAGTATAGGCAAGTTATTTTTTTTTCCCCAAATATGTCTCTGTAGAAACGCAAAAGATTTTTGATCTGTGAAACAAGGCTGTTTCATGGTGACTTCTTTTCCCTTGATATTAGAACATTTTCTTTATATTCTTTAAAATTAAAAAAAAATGTAACTCCTACTTAACTATACTCACTGAAGGAAATGGGAAAGAGCTGTTATAGAAGTAATTTTTGAGCTGTGTAAGCTTCATGTCTAGGACACAGACTCTTGAAGCAACAGCTTATATTGTGAGGTCTAGCTCCAGTTACCAGACAAGGAGATGAAGGTCCAGCGTGAATGGTTCCCTATGTTGTTGGCCCATAAATACAGCCCTTAAAAATAGAAAAGGTGACACACTGTCAGCCTCTAGCAATGGGTTTAGTAGCTTGAAAGGGACGACTGTATTGTAAAGCTCATCTAATTAATTGGAACTTAGACTTGTCACATCTTTTTTAAGGATGACATTGTAACAGCATGGAATCATCCGTCATCTTGTCATTGGTATGAAAATTTTTTTTTCTAATGGTCAGCCTGTCATCGTTAATTAGTCTTTAGACGTATGAACAAGTCAGAAGCAAAGTGACTTTCAAAGCCCCATTTCTAGATACCTTTGACAGTAAACTCTAGGCATATCATTCAGTGACCTGATCACTCCTCTCTTTAATTAGAGTTCCTCCCATCTGAGAGGGAATATGCTCTAGGGGTTAGAGGTACAGCTTGTCTGAGTTTCTGTTTTGTTCTTAGCATTGGGGCTAATTCATTGTGTTCATACTAGGAAGTTCCTGAAGCTTTGAACCTCAAAATATGTGAGGGATGAGAGATTACCTCAGAGTTTATTTTAATAGGGCAAGAAAATTCAGCAGGCAATTCATATTAAAATGTTATTTCAATGTGACACTGGAAATGAAAGAATCCAAATAAATTTAATGACTATTTAATAAGTCATGGCCAAGGTACTAAGCTATATACTGCAGACACAAAGACAAAAAAAGAGAAAGAAACAGCCCTTGTTTTCAAGAAGCCTGCATTCTACGAGAGCAGTGTTCTTAACCTGGGATCCAAGGGTTTCATGCATAGATTTCAGGGAGTATGTCAACTTGAATGGGAAAACATTACAACTTTATTTTCACCAACCTCAAATTGAAATTGAGTATTTCCTTCTGTTATGAATGTCAGTAACAAGGTATTATTCTAAGAAGCATTCTATAGGCTTTACCAGATTGCCAAAGGGATCTATGATGCACACAAAAAAGGTTCAGATCCTCTGTATTAGAGTAAGGCAATATGCATATACTTGAGAATAACCTACAAAATAATTTTGAAAGAGTGCATTAAGAATCTGAGGGTGTGTTTTGAAGGGAGCTCCAAGGAATTCTAAGGGCAAAAATGAGGACTGAGTACATTTCAGATATGAGGAAATATGTGGACAGAGACATGGCCCTGGACAATGGAATGTTGTATATAGGAAATAAGGCTGGTTTGACTGGAATAGAAAGGTCATGAAGGGGATAACTAAGTAACATTATGAAACCTAGAATAGGTAAGGTACAAAGAGGGTACTATTACCTCAAAACCAGAACTCTGGCTCTTTAAGAGATGGGTCATTTGGGCCAATCAGAGGTATCTAGTTGCATGAGAAGCCTATGGCAACTTGAAGGCTCCTGGGCTCTTCTTCTTCCTGAGCCAGAGGAGAATAAGAGGACATGGAAAATAAGAGGCAGGGCGAAATAGAATAGAATGTACAATTGTATTATACATTAGAATATACAAATAGATTGTACAAATTGTTCATAGGTTCAACTCAGAATCCTAATATTTTAATTTTTTTTTATTTTTCCTATTGCTAAGCATTTTTTCCCATCCCACTTCCACTCCCATCTGCAAAAAAGAATGACAGAAGAAAGGATGGGAGAAAAAAGGAGGAAAGAAAAGAGAAAGAAGAAGAGAGGGAAGAAGCAAAGGAAGGGAGAGAGGAGGGGAGGGAGGAAGGAAAGAAGGAAAGGAAGGAAGAAGGAAGGGAGGAGAGAGAAAGAAAGGAAGGAAGACCCAAGTAATAACTAGGTATAGTTAAGCATAAGAAAAATTCCCATATTGGCTATGTCCTGAACTGTGTGTCTCATTCTGCAAATTTATGATCATTGCATTAATCCGACTTAAGTTTTTTTAAAAAAAAAAACCATTCATTTGTTTATTTATAGCAGCTGTTTTTGTGATAACAAAGAATTGGAAATTGAGGGAATGCCTATCAATTGGGGAATGTCTGAACAAGTTGTGGTATGTAAATGTAATAGAATAATACTATATATAAGAAATGATGAACAGGTGAATTTCAGAAAAACTTTGAAAGACTTAGATGAACTGATGGTCTGTGTGAGGTGAGCAGAACTAGGAGAACACTGTACACAGTAACAGCAACATTGTGCAGTGATCAACTGTGATAGACTTGGCTCTTCTCAGCAATACAGTAATCCATGACAATTCCAAAAGACTCATGATGGAAAATGCTATCCACATCCAAAGAACTATGGAGTCTGAATGCAGATTGAAAAATACTATTTTCATTTTTGGGTTTTTTTTTTTTTGGTGTTTTTTTCTCCCTTTGTTCTGTTTCTTCTTTCTCAACATGACTAATGTGGAAATATGTTTAGCATGATTGCACATGTATAACCTATATCCTATTGCTTGTCATCTTGGGGAGGGGGAAGGAGAAGGGGAAGAGGAGAAGGGAAGAAGGGAGAGAAGAAATTTGGAACTCAAAATCTTATAGAAAGTGAATGTTGAAAACTATCTTTGCATGTAATTTGAGAAATAAAAAACTGTTTAAAAATAAAAATAAGTGGGGTAACAAAAAAAAAAATCCCTGTTCATTTTTGCAGTGATGATGTCATACTATGTATTGTCCTTGTTCTGTTCACTTCACTCTGCATCAGTTCACACAAGTCTTCCCAGAATTTTCTGAAACAATCTTAATTTCTTACAGCACAATAGTATTCCATTACATTCATGTACTGTAATTTTTTCAGCCATACTTCAATTAATGTGCATCCCCTTAATTTCCAGTTCATTGCCAGAATCAGACTTTAAACACTGGAAGGAACTTTAGATGTCATCTAATCCAATGGGAAGGACATATATGTTCTTATCTACATTATGCTATATCTTTGTCAGGTCTTGGGCTCAGATGAGATTGGAATGGACTAGAGGGTGGTTAAAGGAACCAATATTGAGGATTAACAAGGTCAGGGATTTAGAGATGAAATGTATCTTAAGAGCTCAAATGGTGGAATCACTTACTTTTACATATGAAGATGGAGCTCAGTGAAATGATATGTCCAAGGTCACAGAAACTGATAGCTAGGCCTGTTATCAGAATCTTAATGACTATTTTTGATGAAGCAGGGTTGGGGTTGGAGGAGGTTAAGTTAAGCATTGAATTTTACAGTGCAGTAGAGGGTAGAGAATCCTTCACATTTCACTTAAGGTACTTGCTTAACCACATTCTAACATACTTTTGCTATCAGATTAACCCTGGGAAAGACCTCACGTAGGAGGGAGTCCTGACCTCTCCCAAGCTCTGGTCCAATATCTCTAAATGCTTGCTGGACTATTCTCCCTGGATATTCTGCCAGGTATTTCAAATTCATAAAGTCAAAATTTTTTTCCTACCAAGCTATCACCAGTGTCTAGCATAGTATCCTGCACATAATAGGTTCTTAATAAGTGTTTATTATGAGGGAAATTAATGTAGGATTATATTAATTACTACTAATATTTCTATGTGAATCTATCCATTTCCTCAGACCCCTAACCTCTGGAGGTCAGGAAGTTTCTGAAGGGTATAATTGAGTAAGATAATTAAGAGTAAGACAATTACTCCCAGCCCCCAAGGCATCTACCTGGGCAGAGACCCTGGCTTTTGTTTACCCTGTAAACAGGGGTGAAAGGGCTTCTGAGCCCTTTTCAGAGCTCTTCATCCACTTTTGGTGTCCACCTCTCACCCAACTCTCCCTTGTGGCTCCAAGAAGCTCCAAGGAGCTGTAGCATGCGCAGTGCCCGTACCCCATAAACTGTCTTAGCAGATGGACTAAATCAGGTTGAGGGTAACCAACAGGGCTCAACCTATCAATGAGTTAGGGGCATGTAGACATGCCCCTCAAGCATGTGCAGACTTTCCCTGATGGAATGGTTGGATGAGAGCAATTTATTCCAATGGTCATGAATTTTGCTGAAGCAGACACCATGGAATGCTTAGAGCTTGGTTAGCCATCAGTGACACCAAGGTCATCCACTGTGTCCTGGGCCTTCGCCAATCATCTCAACGTTTTTTTTTGCCACTTGAGTGACTCTGGAACGGAGAGTAAGGCTTACAACTTTGTGCTAATCTGCCTCACTTAAACCTAATTCATGCACAAATCAAGACACCATCCCCTGATGCCTTTGGTTCCTCTTCCAAAGGAAGGATAAACAAAACACTGTAAGCAGAGGGCAGCCTGAGCTGTGCTCTCCCCCACTGACATGTTCCTTTGTTTTGCTTTCCTCCTCATCAAAGTTTGGGGTGACCTGGTCTAAAAAAAGGGAGACCAAGCCAGTAAAAGCCTGATCAAGATGGTTTGTATTTTTCTAACCAAGATTGCTGGAGGCAGCTGTCTCTCATGGAGCAACTGGCATTCCTTGGGTGTCAGAGAGGGGTGTGATCAGTGACATCTGAAAGCCATCCCCTTTTCCTAGCTGCAGATTGATCCTAAGGATTAGTTCTGCCCCCTAACAATGAAGTTCTAGGGAAGAACTCAAAGCCTCCTCATTAAAATGTCCAGGGAAGGTCCAAATGATGTACTGTCAGGCCAATCAGAAGGAAGACATACTTAGGTATAAAAGATACTGTTGCCCCTTCCTCTGGGTCTTTTGGTGCAAATAGAGCTAGCCATAGACTCATTTATTACTAGGCTGCATGCCCTAGCTAATAAGTGATATCTCACTTGGAGAGTTGCCCTAGTTTGTTAAATTTCAGTCGCTACAATTGTTAAAGGGAATCCCTCCTAACTGACTTCCTCATTTGAGATAATGGCACCACCATTTTCCTAGTCACCAAGACTTGAAACCTTTGAGTTGTATTCACTTCTTTTCTGTGCCTTCCTCCAAAGAATAATAGATTTATAACTGGGAGAGAGATCATAGCTGTAAAGCAACCGTTCTATTTTATAAGTGAAGAAATTGGGGCCCAGAGAGATTAGGTGACTTTCCCATGGTCACACAGGTAGCAAAGCTAGAATTTGAACCCAGGGTCTCCAAAACCTCATGCTGCAAGATCACCAACCAGCTGCCACATCATATGGTGCTTTTTCTTTATCATCTGGCTTTTTCCATCACAAATTCTTGTTCAGGACCTCATGATTGTAATACTTCTAAAACCTCCCAACTAGTCTCCTTATTTCATAGCTTTCCTACCTTGATGCTACCATATTAATTTACAGGATCATCAAATCCAGCCCCCTCATTTTACAGATGAGAAAACTGAGGCACACAGACAAGTAATGACTTACTAGTCTACGATCACCAAGCTAATAGTAACTGTCTGTGGTGGGATTTGAACCCAGGTCCTTCTGACTACAGGACCCAGTGTCCTATGAACTACACTACACTACCTGTCATTTTATGGATGAAGATGGAGAAATGCTTCATCAGAAGAGGCAAAGCAATTTGCCCATGGTCATACAGAAAGTAAACAACAGAGCTAGGTTTTGAATTCAAACCCCATGTTCAGCATTCTTAAGTTCAGTGACATTTATATAGTATGAATATAATGTATATTCCCTCCAAAGCCTTCTGAAAGGCCATATCCTGGTTTTGTGTATGAACCTTTAAAAACTCCTCACGGGCAACTAGGTGGTGCAGTGAATAGAGCACTGGCCGTGGAGTCAGGAGGACCTGAGTGCAAATGTGACCTCAGACACTTGACACACTTACTAGCTGTGTGACCTTGGGCAAGTCACTTAACCCCAAATCCCCTGCCTTCCTCCCTCCAAAACAAACCAAACAAAAAACTGGAATGGAGATTGAGACTTTCCATCCCTAATTTCCTAGCCTTATCTCTGACCTAAGGCTTAAATTGATCTTATCACATGATACCTTGCATTGTCTTTATTTGTACAAGTTACAGTTCTCAAATGAACATAAACTCCCACAGGGCAGGAATCATGTCCTAAGTTTATTTCACAGACTCACTGACTTCAAGACCTTGGAGGCTGTCTGCTTAACCCATACCTAAGAGATTCATCCCAGGATCTCTTCTACATCTTTTCTGTTGAGTGACCATCTAATCTTCCTTCAAAGACTTTTAGTGATGGAGAACCTCTTATCTCCACATTTGGGTAGTTCTGACTGTTAAGAAGTTTTCCCTTAGAATGCAGCCTACATTTGCCTCTGAAACTTTTATCCATTGCTTCTAGTTTTAACCTCTGGGATCAAGCAAGACAGTCCTTTTTGTACAAGATAGCTTCAAGTCTTTTCTTCTCAGTTGAAACAATGCCAGTTTCTTCAACTGATTCTCACATAGCGTACCAGCCACTTCAGTTTTTCAAGGTCCTTTCTAAAATGAGGTGCCCAGAACTGAACATGACTTATATCCATCATAGGGCCTTATGTATAATAGCTACTGAAAAAATTTATTGAATGAATAAATGGATGAATTGAAAGGACTATTTACTATCATTGGACCACATCTCAAACTTTCCTTCTTCTGAACCTTAACTGGACTATTTTCTCCACCTCAAATACTTTTTCTTTTCCCCCTTTTCTACTTGTCCAAATGCTGCCTGTCCTTAAAGGAGCCTTACAATTCTTCCTGAGCAGTCTAGCGTACAGTAATTTCTTTCTTCTCTGAATTCCTATAACATTTATTGCCTGTATCATTTATTGACATATTGTTGGTCATCCTTTCAGGTGTGCCAGTGTAATCTTTCAGCCATGCTTCACTCCCTGCCATTTTCTTTCCATCTGCCCTGCCCAGTGTACCCTATAAACTGGCCAGAGACCATACTCTAGGGGAGTAAACTCACCCCCTTTGGTGATCCTCCTTTGCAGCCAAATTGTCCTGCTATCCTTCACTCTAGTAATTTTTCTGCCCTCCATTCAGCCTCCCAGTAAGTAATCTCTTCTCTCTCTCCCTCTCCCCTTTCCCATCTATTACTGTAGGAACAGTAATCAGGTGACCATTAACATTGTTTCTGGCCAGGGCATGTCAATCAACTACCCTAGGTCTCCTTTCACTATCCCTGGGACTTTCCAGACCAAAACATCCACTTTTCTCAGTGTGTTGTATCACTCTGTTGTAAACTCCTTGAGAACAGAGGTTGTCTTGCTTTTGCATTTCTATCCCCAGTGCATAGTACCTGGCACATAGTAAATGCTAAAATGCTTTCCATTCATTTATTTCCCAATTGCATAGTAAAATCCTTGAAGGGAAGTGACCTGTCTTGAATCTTTTGTGCCTTATAGTGCCTAGCACAGTGCCTAACACACAATATTTGCTGGATAAATATTTGTTGACAGAATAATCGACAACATAAGGATGACTGGTCCTTCAGGGATGCTTGTGTGTATCTTTCTAACTCCTAAAAACATTATGATGCATAGCTAGCTATTCTCCTAAGTTACCATTTTCACTGGTGGTTAGTCTCTGTATATTATTAAATAATCCATTTGTAGGGCACAACTTAGACCTCAGTCTAAATTAGGGTAGCCTGGGAAAAACAAGACTAGCAGAGTATCTTAGGAGTTTAGGTAATCTTTTTCTTAAACCATGTTTTTAACCTTGGGCAGGGTGCTGCAGGCATCTCTGAGCCTAGCCACACAATGCAGTGGTTTCTCTTAGTGAATCAAGCATTCACTGTACAGCTTGACTGCTGTATAAAAGATCCATGACAAAATTACAGAATACCCTCATAACTAGTTTTATGAATTGAGCCTGGAGCTGGCTTATAGCTTCACGTTCACCTAGCAGACAATAACAGTAAATGTTTGGACTCTGAAACAGTTTGCCAAATGTTGGGATAATAGAACAAAATAAACACATTATCAAAAACAAATAAGGAAATTCTGTACTGCTTGGCAAATGTGAAATGAGAATCTCTCCCTCTGCAGATGACTGCCTTCCCCCTTGCCCTTGCAGATCTCCCTAGGGACACCTGGGATTCATGCCCATCTACCTCTGCTATGTTTCCTACCACTTCCCAGGCACATGTAATAATGTTCTCAGCCTTGCTCCTCAGGACCAGCTTTTAAAAGGCAGATAAATGAGGGGCAGGTTGTTAATTGGTAAGCCACCCTAGCCCAGATCTCCTTCGTGGCTCTTACTATGAGGTGGACATGTTACAACCAAGTATTTCATTTCCTGTGCATGTTGGTGCCTTCCAGAGCACCCCTTCTCATGGAGTGAGAGTAGCAATGAAGCTCAGGGGATCGCTCGATCAGTCAGAGAACAGACATTTGGCATTTTAAAAATGCCTTTTAAATGTCTAGATAGGCAGTCTATTACTTTGTAGCCTTTTCAAGATCGACAAGGCATGCTGCACATGCTGTTGTCTACAAAAGCCAACCCTTGGATGTGTATGATGGGGGAGGAGAGAAAGGGACACGAGCCTTGACACCTTTTGGGAAGAAGAAAAGTCCCTGCTCTCCTCTAGAAATATCAACTGTTGCAGAAGACAAAGGGCCAAAAAAGTAGTAAGAGGAACATTTTGTAGGCAATTTTTGTCTTGAGGTGTGAGCTGAATATTGAATGTACATGCACTCAGATTCTGCCACTATTGCAACAAACAGTTGGCAGACCTCACTAAGTAGGACAGATGAGGAAAGGAATACATCTCTGAAATGTGAGAGATAGGCCCGCACCTTCCTTTATTCTTCACCACGATCAGCCTCAAGTCTGACACGCTGCGCTCTGACCCCGACACGGTGAAGTCATTTTGGTCCTCTTCAAGCTTGAAGGAAAACAACCAACCAGCCAGGATCTCAGCAGTGGTAACCACCAAGGTCCTGTTATTCCAGACACAGGCATGTCCCAGAGAATAACAGAAGACTCACAGAGTATTGTCAGGAGCTCAATGAGGCGTCTTTATCATGTAACCCAAGCCTAAGACCTCAGGCAGTTTGTGGCACAGCTCAATGTATGAAACATTTCCAGAACATATTCACTATGGGAGTTGGGGTGAGGGATGGGTAGGTGTAAATAGGAGCATCCAGTGAAAGCCCCACATGTCACTTGGCTGCTGAGAGCCTTCTTATTCTGCCATAGCATGGTGTGGTGGAAAAATCAGTAATCCCAGAGGCACGGTACTTATTATTATGCTTCTGCTACCTACTAGCAGTGTGACCCCAGGCAAGTAACATCACCTCTCTGGGCCTCACTTTCCTCAACCATATAATGAGGGGATTGGAAAAGGTGAATTCGAAGGTCCTTTCTAATACTAAATCTACGAGCCTGTGAATCTCTCCTGATTCTCTCGCTCTGTCTCCTTTCAACAGACTAAGTGCAATAGCAACAGTGTAATAGCCAATTTAGGAACTCTAGCTCTTCCTGCTTTTAAGTGCTGCCCAAAGTCAGCTAAGAGTGGGAAAAATAATGGTGCCATCTCCAGAGCCATCGTCAGCAGCGAGTGTTTGTTGTTTCCCCACGTCAGTTGTTCTGCTCTTCTGATTATAGGAACACTGTGAGCGTTGGAGCCTAAGGATGAGTGAAAGGGTGAAGTTTAAAACAAAACCAAGACAACCATTGTTTTCCAGTTCCATTCTCCCAAGGGAGCTATTCCTTTGAAAAACTCAACATAAGCAGGGGGAGGTTTGGCTAACTCATGCCAACCCATTAGAAAAAGGAAGACACAGAGAGGCATGGCTGACAGGTTGCACCTGAGTTTGCTACATCTTTGAAAGATTCCTTGATTTCCTGGCTGTTAGCTCCTATCTTGGCTCTTCCATTGTCATCTGCCTGCCTTTAGGCTGCCCCACTCTGTTTGGTGCGGTGTCCTAGAAAGCCCATTGGATATGGAATCTGCAAACTGGGGGCACACTCTGGCTCTACTTGTCACCTGTGTGGTCTTGGACAAGTCCATTAATCACTATGCTGGAAAACAAAAGGGAGAGACTAAATGATCTCTAAGGAACAACTCTAATAGCTTATAGTCTGGCTCATGTCTTGTAAGAAGTTAGAGATGTTTGCTCCATGATGAGGGATTCTATTGGAAAGCACCAATAAGCGCAAGAAGCGAAACACTTGGCTATGGTGTGTCCATTTTGGAGTAAGATCCTCAAGGAGATCTGGGCGAGGTAGGGTGGCTAACCACTGAACAACTTGTCCCTAAATTATCTGTCTTTTCAAAATTGGTCCTGGACAGCTAAGCTGAGAAAGATTGCATTAATACAGGAGCATAAGAAATGGTGAGGATTTTAACCACTACCTTGTTAAATTATTGAAATTATACAGACATACATATATACACAGATAGATGATAGATAGATAGATAGATAGATAGATAGATAGATAGATAGATAGATAGATAGGGATCAAACTTCTGATTTCATTGGTATAAGGAGCTTCCAGTGAGGAAATTCTAGAGATTTGCCAAGAGCCCTGAGAGATTAAATGATTTGCCCAGGGTCCCAGAGCCATTGTGTCCTGGGTAGCACTTCGACCCAAGTCTTTCTGGCTCCAGGGATAACTCTCCATCCATTATACCTCTTTGATATGTGTGTGTGTGTATACATATACACACACATATATGCATATGTGTATATATGTATGTGCATGAATATGTGTATATATGTGTATATTTATATACATACTATATATTTGTATATAATAATATATTTATATATACTCATATAACATAATATATACAAATGTATTTGTATATGCTAATATATGTACCTACATATTTACACACATATATGTATGTATGCATGTAACTAGACTTTGTGCATGCATACCCAGATCATCTAAGATAGAGGCATCCATGTAATAGACAGCAGGTACCTCTTTCTAGAAGAAGACATGTTGTGTTTCCTTACCTCATGGGCAAGAACAGTCTCTTTCCATTGGCTGCATAGCTAGAACAGGTTGTGTCCTTAAAACTACCAGACTTGTTCTCTCTCTTTAGCAGCATCTGGTGAGAGTGGGGAGTGTGTGTGTGTGTGAGTGTGAAGGTCTCATCCATTTCCAGCATGGCTATTATACAGTAAGCTGAGTGTGTGTATGGGGGGGAGGTCCACCTCTCTCCCTCCCTTTATGCCCTGTAGTCTTAAGCCTCAGGGTTTTGGTCTGTGTCATTTGTCTTTTTCAGTTTTGGGCACAGTCAGTGTCGTCCTTGGACCCAGTAAATCAAGCTCTGGCAATCCAGGAGCCAGGATTCCAGGCTGGATGTTTTTTCCAGCCCAGGTGGGAAGCCTTGAGAAGCCAGGGTGCTAGGATTCTAGCCCAGGGGTGCTTTGGACTTGGAGCTTGGTAAGACTCCTCTACGTAGGAACTGAATTAAGCTGTGAATCCAATCCCCCTCCACTCTTTAGAGCCTGAAGGTGTATAGGGGGAATTATGCAACACAGGTGTTGGACTTGGGGGGGAATGTTTGCGTGTTTGTTTTTGTTATGGCTTTGAAACAATATTTTATAAAAGCTAATCTGTTCAGTGGTTAAATGGAACCAGGGTGCTGGAGACCCTTTCAAAATTGAGAGAACACATGTAATCAGTGGAGGTTTGAGTCAGTGGCAATAACTAGATACCCCTAAACCCCGTTAAACCCTGGGGATAGGGTGAAATGGAACATAGCTGGCCTTTTGGCTGTAGGGGCAAAGCAATCACTGCAATGCGCACACAGCTATACACACAGACTGTTATACGTATGTGTGTACATTTACCTCTCACCCCATATATGTATATACACACATGTACATACACATACGTATCCCCCTCTGGAACCTTTTTGTTTCCTCCTGCGCACTTAAAAATGTTTCATTATTGATGCAAAGTGAAGTGAGCAGAACTAGGAGAACAGTGTACACAGTAACAGCAATATCGTATGATGATCAGCTGCGAATGACTTAGCTCTTCTCAGCGATACAACGATCCAAGACAATCCCTAAGGACTGCTGATGAAAAATGTTATCCACCTCCAGAGAAGGAGCTGATGGAGTCTAAATGCAGATTGAAGCATACTTCTTTTTCTTTAAACTTTCTTTATTTTTTACTTTTATTTTTTGGTCTGTTTTTTCTTTCCTGACATGAGTAATATGGAAATATGTTTCTTATGTAAAATGGATTGCCTTCTCAATGGGAGGGGTGGGGAGAGAGAGAAACTTTGAACTCAGACTATTAAAAAAATGTTAAAAATTGTTTTTACATGTAATTTGGGAAAAATAAAATATTAAATTAAAATTTAAAAAATGTCTTACTGATGCTTTTTGGTGCATCTATTACTACCTACTAACCTCCCATCACCGGACTGGCCAAGTGGGCCATACTAGAATCATGACATGCCTTCTGCCACATGAACAGACATCAAGGAGCCACTCTGAACAAGGTACCGTGCTAGATGCTAGGTGCCCAACTGGATTGCAAATGGTGTTCTGGGTAAGTCTTTGAGGAGCTGGCTCTCCCTTCATCAGTGCACAGCTGGATCAGGACACTAATAGCAGGAGACTGAAGATAACAGCAGGTAATCAGGGGTGATTGGTCCTGCTCATAATTGTAATCCTCCTTTTTCACAGAAGCATCTGAGCATCTCTTCCTTTGAATTTGGGAATGAAACTATCTCAAGAGTTGACAAACTATGACCTGCGGGCCAAATCTGACAGATTGGCTAGTTTTGTATGACGCACGAGCTAAGAATGATTTTTACATTTGTAAGTAAGGTTTTATCATATCTTAAAATGTAAAAACTATTCTTAGGATGTAGGCCATACAGAACCAGGCAATGGGCTATGTCTGGCCCTTGGGCTGTACCTTGCTGATCTCTGGACCGTATGTGTCACTGAAGGTGGATATTCACTCAGAGTTAGCTCTGTGATCTCATCAATGTGGGTGTTCCCTTCAACAACACAGATGGCAATCTATCTATGCCTGGCCACCCTGTATGGCATTTTTTCTATGTTCTACCATCAGTCATCCACAAGGGATCCACCAAACGTGTTGGCTCTCTTTGTTTTCTTGTGGTATCACTAGGATGCCAGTGCAACACACTGATTTTGGATTAAAAAGATAATTGGCACTATGGAGAAATTCCTACAGGAATCACTCAAATATTATGTTCTTTGGACCTGTACCCCTCCAGGCCTACTCCATAGCCTTGTATTGAAATTGCTGGACCATCACCTGGGTATTTGTTTTCCTACTTGCTGTATTATTTGATTTGGGGAAGAACTGCAATCTGTTTTCTTTGGTCATGTTTTGGGTATCATCCCTGTCTCTGAAATATCTGGTCTTTCAGACTTTCCCCATAAGAAAAGGTGTTCGTTGTATGTTTCTTAGGATGATATCTTGAAGCCCAAATGTCCCCTGAAGGAAGATGTTATGGAATCCTGCCTTTTCTGGCTCTATATTGTAGCCTGCTGTGAGTGGCTCTTGGAAGAATTCCATTGATTCACAATCACAGAATCTCAGACCTAGTAGGGCTCTTCTGGTCCAACACATGCCCTTTAACATGGTGGATTAGAGGTCAAACAGCATTGCTTGAAATCCTTTAGAGAAGTGGAACCCATTTCACTTTGGGCAAGTTCTGTTTGTTAGATTTTCCTTATATGGGGCTGATATCTGTAGCGTCCAGTCATTGCTCCTAATTCTGACCTCTGAAGACAAGCAGAACAAATCCTATCCACTTTCTACATGACAGTCTTTCTAATACTTGAAAACAGCCCTGAAGTTCCCCTTGAGTCACTCTTTTCCAACTGAAAACATCTTCACCTTCTTCAAATGATCCTCACATGACCTGAGCTTTGGAAGTTGTATATTTTATCAATGTCTTTCCCAATAGTGGTCCCCAAAGGTGAACACAATTCTTCAGATGTGGTCCGACCACTTTCCTTGTCCTGGACTCTAAACTTCTCTTAATGCGTCCTAAGATCACAATAGTTTCCTCACCTCAATGCACTACTTTGGGACGTCTATGACTTTTCCATCATGCCTCAGGAAGTGTGTTATTGGGAAAACCTCATCATCTTTCAGGATCCCATCAGCCTTGGGATTCCACCTCATCACCACCTTCTATCTGTCTGATTGGAGGGTGCAGCCAGGAACTCCATATAAGGAGGGAGCTCAGCTCAGAGCATCTCTTCATTTCTCACCTGGCCGCACTTCTTTGGGACTCCTCTGATTTTCCACCATGCCCCCATGGCAGTCACCTTCCCCATGCTCTCCCTCCAGCCTCTGTGTTTCAGCTCCTTTTATGTCTTGTCTTTCTCCATTAGATATTCCTTGAGGGCAAGGACGTCCTTTTTTTTTTCCTGTTTGCATACCCAGAACTTAGAACAGTGCCTGGAACACATTAGGCACTTAATGACTGACTCTTAATGAATGCTAAGGTCATATTAGCTTTCTTGGCTGACATATCGTTTATTCATGTTTATTCACTAAAAATACCAGATTTGTTTAGATAAGCTTTTTTCTAGTCATACCTTCCCTGTCTTGCACTTGTGGAATTAATTTCTGGACTCACGTAAGACTTTATGTCTATCATGATTAAATTTTATCTTGGGCTGAATGTCCAGTGCTCCTGCCTACTGAGATCGTATAGGAGCCTCGCTCTGTCAGCTAGTGTTTTAGCTAGTCCTTTTGGCTTTGGGTCATCTGATTCCTTTGCAGAGAAGGAAGAGAAAAACAGTAGCTTGTATTGGCCAGAAATGTACCATTTTGAAATTTTTTTTTTCAGTCAGCTCATCCAACAACATGATCCTTCATGAGATTAGCTACCCAGGTAAGGAATTTACTTTGTTCTCCGTATTAAATTCCAGAGATGCCCCAATGATCAAGGATGTAGCTGTAATAAATAAGGATGGCAATTATAAGCCAATCTAATCACCTTGGTTGCCTGGTCTTGTTTTGAATCTTCTGCTGTTTTGCCTTGAGTCAGCTGTGCATCAATGAAGCACCAAGATTAAATCCTTCATAGCTGCCCATGGAGGAAAGGACTCTTTCCTTACTTCTTTTATATCTTTATTCTTTGTCAGGTATTCTGAATTCTCTGAACAAGCGCCATTTACTCTCATGAGTCTCGCCTTGGATGGTATTTTTCCCTCTTTAAGAAAGACTACTAAGCAAACTTAGTAAATCACTCCAAGAGTATTCAATGATGAAAATTCAGGGAGGTTTACAAATAGAAGAAAAAATGGGAAAGATTTGTAAAACAAACAAACAAACAAACAAAAAATATCTTAACAAGAGACTTTTTCCTTTAAGAATAAAAAGAAAACTGCCACATTTGGACCCTAACATCACAGTCCTGGGTGACCTTATGCAAGAAATAAAGCAACACTAAAAGAACAAAGGTGGGCGAAGCATCCAGATCTGACCAAGGGGATAAAGAAGTGATCTGTACTACTGAAGGCACCACAATTGTGAAGATATTGGGGAGCTAATAATAATTTCAGAGTTATCTGAAAGAGGAAAACATACCAAAGTTGTGAAAAAACTTCAGTATTATTGAAAATGAAGAAAAAAAGGTGATCAAGAGAACATTAGTAATTACCAACCTATAACCTATAAATTTGCTTTTCCCTCTGTATAAAATCTTTATGAGTCATCTATACACAAATGAATGGCATTCTCAATGAGAATATTAGTAGGGAGTGAGTAAACTTTTACAAGTGAGTTTTCTTTTTTTTCCCAATTTTTAACATTTTTAAAGTATTGAGTTCCAAATTCTGTCCTTCCCTCCCTTCACCCCCTACCCCCACTGGGGATGGTAAGCAATCAGATATAGGTTATACATGTGCAATTATGTGAAACATTTCCATATTAGTCATTTTGTATAAGAAGACATGAGTAAAAGAAAACAATGAAAGAAAGAAAATGAAAAATAGCATGCTTCAGTCTGTACTCAATCAATATCAGTATTTTTCTCTGGAGGTAGATAGTATGCTTTATCATTAGCCCCTTGGGAATGTCTTGGATTGTTGTACTGCTGAGAATAGCTAAGTCATTCACAGTTCTTCATCAAACAACATTTCTGTTACTGTGTAAAATGCTCTCCTGGTTCTGTTCCCTTCACGGTGAATCACTTAATGTAAATATTTCCAGGTTTTTCTGAGATCATCCTGTTTGCCATTTCTTAAGGCACAATAATGTTCTATTACAGTCATATACCACAGCTTGTTTAGCCATTCCTCAAATGATGGGCATCCCTTTGATTTCCAATTCTTACACACCATAAAAAGAGCTGCTATAAATGTTTTTGTACAAATAGGTCCTTTTCTCTTTTTTTGGATGTCTTTGGAATATAGACCTAGCAGTAGTATTTCTGAATCAAAGGGTATGCAAAAGTTATAGTCCTTTGGGCATAAGGTTGGATCAAATCACAACTCCACCAACAGTATATTAGTGTTCCAGTTTTCCCACATCCCCTCCAACATCCAACATTTTCCTTTTTTGTCACATTAGCCACTCTGATAGGCGTGAGGTGGTACCTCAGAGTTGTTTTAATTTGCATTTCTCTGATCAATAGTGATTTAGAGCATTTTTTCATCGACTATAGATAGCTTTGATTTCTTTGCCTGAAAACAACCTGTTCATGTCCTTTGCCATTTAACTATTAGGGTATAACTCATATTTTTATAAATTTGACTTGGTTCTCTGTATATTTGAGAAATGAGACCTTCATCAGAGATGCTTGTTACAAAAATTCTGCCCTAGTTTTCTGCTTTCCTTATAATTTTGGTTGCATTGGTTTTGTTTGTGTAAAATCTTTTTAATTTTATATAATCAAAATTATCTATTTACATCTTGTAATTCTCTCCATATGTTCTTTGGTCCTAAATTCTTCCCTTATCCATAAATCTAACAGATCAACTATTATATGCTCTCTTAATTTGTTTATGGTATCATTATTTATGTATATATCATGTATAAATTTTGACCTTATCTTGGTATACAGTATGAAATGTTGGTTTATACTTAGTTTCTGCCATACTATTTTCCCAGTTTTCCCAGCAGTTTTTTTTTCAAATAATGAATTTTTGTTCCAAAAGCTTGGCTCTTTGGGTTTAGCATATACTAGATTACTATGCTTATTATTATAGTGTAATTTGTACCTAATCTATTCCTCTGAGCCACCACTCTATTTCTTAGCCAGTACCAGATTGTTTTGATAATTACTGCTCTATGATACAGTTGAGATCTGGAGTGGCTAGACCACCTTCTTTCACATTTTTTTCCATTGTTTCCCTTGATATCCTTGAACATTTGTTCTTCCAGATGAATTTTGTTATTATTTTTACAAGTAACTTTCAATAATGGACCACATCTTTACCATTTCACAATTACCTTGAAGACACTGAGAATATACATCAAGATCCTATTGTGGTTGTTTGTTGACTGCAAAAAAAGAGGGATTTCCCATGAATAGTGAGGTCCTCCAGGTGCTCCTGTTTTCAAATGATATTGCATTGATTGATTGGATTAAGCCCTAGAATGCTGTGAAGCCTCCTGGAACATATCTATAATCACTCAAAAGAGTTTGGACTCTATCCATACAGGAAAAACCAAGTGGATGAAAAATATCTATTTGCTAGATTTTGACATGGATTTGGATGGACACCATATGGAGCCTGTGCAACAGTAGGTATATCTAGGACAGCTAATGCAGATACAGGACAAAAAAGGCAACAAGATGAGCCCACTGTTGAGCAGGAGGTGGAGAACAAGATGGATTGCTTTCAGGATATTGCAAAGCTTCCACTGATTTCAAGGTTTCCATGAAAATAAAAGCCCACATTTTCAATATTAACACTTTATCAGTATTGCTGTGTCAGGCAAAGGTGAAATACCACTGAAAAACACAGTGAGTGCCCCGCGGAAAGCAATAGGGAGGTTCACAGTAGATATGGTCAGGCATCTACTTGTAACCAATGAGAAAGTATGAAGAAAAATGGGAGCAAAGGTTTTGTCTGACAGGAAGAAAAGATGGGCTGGTCATGTGGCAAAATTGAGGGATGGATGAGAGGTGGCAGCTAGAGAGCTCTACTAACACTCTTGGACTACTGGGAGAAAGTGAAGAAAACTTCTAGCATATTGTTTGGACCCTGGTGGTGAACTTTTGGGAAAACATGGAACAAAAGCCTCCTAAAAGGGGCAGGTATGAATAGGTAGTGATCTGCATCATTGGAGGGAATGGAGAGTGCAACTTGATTTGAGTATTTGAGTAAGAAGGACTAATCTTTTAGGTTCCCAGAGGAGCTGCTGGGTAATCTTGCACCTTCAAACTAGGTACAGAGCCAGGAGAAGGGTATATATGTTTTTAACAAAAACCATCTAACACTCATCTGCTCTCCTTGGGTCTATCTTAAACAAGACATGTGCACCAAAACAAAATTAGAAGCAGAAATATTGATGGATTTGGTAGCACTCAATTGTATAGAACTCTTGGGGGACTTCAGAAAGAGTTACCCTCATCCCTGAGTATAAGTAGTGGCTTTATACAAAAAAATAATTTAAAAATTCAGTTGGAGAGATAAAAGGTCAAGAATCTCAAGAGCAATAATTGGAAAAAAAAGAGAGAAGGAATGGGGCACAGTAGCCCCTTATCTCAAACTACGTTACAAAGCAGTAACCATCAAAACATGTTGATACTAGTAATAAAATAGAAAAGTTGACTAGTGGAACAGATGAGGTACACAACATATAGAAGCATACAAAAATAGTAGCATTGTGTTTGATAAGCCCCAAGACTCTGGCTGGTAGAGGTCTCACTATTTACCAAATCTGCAAGGAAAACTAGCAAATAGTCTGGGAAAAATTAGGTTTAAACCAACACCTCTTTAGCATATGCTTGTCTTGACAAGCTCCAAATGGGCACATGACTTAGATATAAAAGGTGATATCATAGGGCAGAAATACCTTTCAAAACTGTGGATTAGACTAAAAAAAAAGTTAGAGAGGATTGTACAAGGTAAAATGAATAGTTTTGATTACATAAAATTAAAAAAGTTTTAATTTTTCCAACTGGTAAATGATCAAAGGATATGAACAGGCATTTCTAAAAGAAATCTAAGCTAACAATAGCCATATTTAAAAAAAAATGCTCCCAGAACACTAATAATTAGAGAAATGCCTATTAAAATGGCTCTAAAGTTCTACCCCCACCTACCAGATTAGTGAAGATGACGAAAGAAAGAAAATGACAATTATTGGAGGGACCTCAGGAAAAAAAGGCGCATTAATATACTGTTAGTGGAACCGTCATTAAGTCCAGCCATTCTTGCAGTGGAATTCGGAACTATGCCTTAAAAGTCAAATTGTGCATCCCTTTGACCCAGCAATGCTATCACTAGGCCTATATGCCAGAGAGATCAAAGAGAGAGGAAAGGGACCCATATGTATAAGAATATTTATATTAACTGTTATTATAGCAAACATTTAGAAAGGGCAGATAGATGATGAAGTGAACAGAGTGCTGGGCCTGGAGTCAGAAAGGCCTGAGTTCAAATCCAGCCTCAGACATTTAATAGCTGTGTGACACTTCACCCTGTTTGCCTCAGTTTCCTCATCTGTAAGAAGAGCTGGAGAAGGAAATAGCAAACCACTCTAGTATCTTTGCCAAGAAAACCCTAAATGAAGTCACAAAGAGTTGAGCACGACTGGAATGACTGAACAATAAAAACTGTAAATTAAGGGAAAGCCAATCAATTGGAGAATGGCTGAATAAATTATGGTATATGAATGTAATGGAATACTATTTTGCTGTATGAAATGATAAAAGGGTTGTTTTGAGAGAAACCTGAAACTTATATAAACTGATATGGAATGAAGTGATTAGAACCTAGAGAGCAATTTATACAACAAAAACGTTATAAAGACAAGCGACTTTAAAAGACTGAAGAACTCTAATTAATTCAATGATCAACCATAATTCCATAGGTCAGAAGGTGAAGCATACTACCTCCCTCCTGAGAGAGCGGTGATAGACTCAATCTATGAGAAAGATATTTTCAGAAACAGCCAATGTAGAAATTTGTTTTATTTGGTTATGCATATTTATTACCAGAGTTTTTTTTTTTCTTTTGAAAAAGGGTTAAGGCGTTGGGAGGGAGAACAGGACTAAAGATAGGACTGCCAGAGAAAAACATTTTATTAAAAAACGTACAGGAGAAAACAGGAGGAAGGCCAGAAGGAATCCCAGACAATGAGGTCAGCTTTGAAAATTCATGTTGAGGTTATTATATATGTAAAAGGAAAAGCAACCTGCCTGTAATAGAGATTCATGATTTTAATGTACAATCTTCTTTATTTGTTCTACTTTTAATATGAAATTGGTCATTTTATTTGGTGTTTGCCAAGTCTGGAATAAAAAATAAATGCAATTTTTTTAAAAAGTTGGTGGCTGTAGGACCAAAGGTTTTCCCAACAGGAAGCGCAGTAATAGAGACAATGAAGCAAACAGAGTCCAGTTTCTTCTGACACTCCGGGTTTCCATCCAGCAAAACAAAAACAAAACAAAAACCTATATGGGTTTGAATGCAGTCTTGAAGGCCAGAGTCTACTTTGTGAAGATTACAGGTCTCATCCTAGGCCCTGGAAATGACTGCTCCAAAGGACCCAGGGACCATTCTGTTATTGCCATAGAGACTGAGGTCTACCCTGGAAAGGCTGGGCCACCCTTAGGGTATCCGCATGGAAATGTTTCAAGCACTGGATCATAGGATCACAAATTTAGAGCTAGAAAGGCTTTAGGTATAGTCTAGTCTACCCCCTCCTCCCTTATTTTTAAAGAAGGGAAAACCAAGGCCCAGAGAAGTTAATTGACTTTCCCAAGATCTTAAATAGATTAATAGCAGAGACAGGATTCAAACTTAGATTCTCTTACTCCAAAGCCAACTCAATAAATACTTGTTGAAGGAATGAATAAATAAATAAATGGATAAAGTACGTCTCAACACCCAATATAGCTCTCTTACTGTCCCTGTTCTAGCCCTTTCCACCACCATGTTCTAGGAGCTCATTTTGAAGTGCTCTAGGTCACAGAATAAATCAGCTTCTTAAAAGGCACGGGGCAAACAGACATTTGCCCTCTCCATTTTCCTTTTTTGCACCCCATAGTCCCAGCAACAGAAACATGAGAGAGGAAGCTGTTTTTCCTAGTCCATGTTCATTTATAGACCAAAAGGCCAGCAGCGTTGGCAGAACATTCTAAAGTCGGCCCTGCAGAGGGTGTGTCAAGGATTGCCATTGCTATGGGTCAGATACCCCTGGGAGGCACTGTATGTTAATATCCTTGGCTAGAGTACTATTAAAGTAGTGGCCAAGAGGGGACTGGGGGGCTAAGGGATATACTGATGCGACAGAATCTAGTAAAACTAGACATACTCATTCTGTCCTGTATCTCTGATTGTGTATAACATTTCAATAACCGTATGAAGCCCAGGAAATAGGAAATTCTATGGAAACATTTCATATAATAATAAGCTCAGATTTATATTTTGTTGCAAGGTGTTGCAATGGTGTTGTAAAGTGCCCTATCTAAATTATTTCATCCTAGGATTTGGAGCTAGAAGGGACCCCAGAGATCATCTACCTATGGGGTCCAGGGAATTTGTTTTTTTTTTTCTTTTAAATCAATAACTGTTTTTCAATATAATTGGTTTCATAATCCTTTGCATTTTATTTTATGACTTTAAAACATCATTCTAAGGAGGGTACCATAGGCTTCATCAGAGTGCTGAAGGGGTCCATGACATAAGGAGGTTGAGGACCCCTCAATTCAGCCCCTAATTTTTCAGATGAGGAACCCAAAGGTTGAATGATTTCTTCAAAGTCACACAGAAAGCAAGTGGTAAAGCTGAGGGTCGATTCTTCATTAGAGGGTATCATAAGATTATAGATTTGAAGTTTGCAGGACCTTCAAGATCATCTAGTCTGCCCTTCTTATTTTACAGATGAGGAAACTGAGATCCAGAGAGGTCAGGTGACTTGCTTAGGAGTAAGTGGCAGAGCTAGGATTCACACTCAGGTCCTCTAACTTCAAATCCACTGCTCTCTTCTGTACCCAACTGTCCACATTTGCACCTTACAAATACTCTTCAAGATATGCAGAGTTAGGACCCTCTTAGTTTGAAAGATGACAAAACTGAGTCTTGGAAAAGTGAAACCATTTGTTCAAGGTTGCTAATAAATGGTGGAGCACAGGTGTTTAACAACCGGCTCTTTGAAATAACATGTCCACAGGACATTATTTTTTTTGGAGGTCGTCAGGGTTAAGTGACTTGCCCAAGGTCACACAGCTAGTAAATATCTGAGGTCAGATTTAAACTCAGGTCCTCCTGACTTTAGAGCCACTGCTCTATCCACTTTGCCACCTAGCTACCCCTCACAGGACACATTTTTAAATTTAATTAATTAATTTAAATTTAACTTTAATCTGTCTCATTAACATTTTCTCCAGCATTTTCATAAGTCTCGAACACCAGACAATCAACAAAACAACAAATCAAGCTCTGATTTTCAGCTGGATTTCAGAGGTATAAATGCTCGCCTTCAGAGTCTGTCTCCAGCACTCCCCTGAGCACATAGTGTATTGTTGCCCTATGGTAGATAATAATGAAAACTGATATTAACCAAGTGCTTTAAAGTTTCCAAAACTTTTTAAATACACTATGTCACTTGAGCCTTATAATAGCCCTGCAAGCTAGGTAGTGCTGGCATTAACCATTCTCATTTTACAGATGAGGAAAGTGAGGCATAGAGTGGTCAGTTGCCTTGGCCATAATCATAGTCAATATCAGAGGCTACCTTTGAACCCAAGTCTTTCAGACTTCCATCGGGGGAGTCTCTCCCCTAAGCCATGGCTGACTCTAAGTAAAAGGGTTAAGGGCATTCATGATTTTCCTATTCCTGGAGAGCCTCCTCCCTCCCTCTTGTCCTTTGCTTCCATTCTCCTTATAAAAGCAGTGACCAATTTATGCAGCTGAAAGAGTAGTTAAATTTCTAGCTCGACTGCACACTTTCCTTTAGTGAACTGATTTAAAACCATGTGTAAATAGCGTATAAATTTATTATGACTTCAGTCCAAACTTGGTATGTGTCTCTCTATACACTCGCCTCTCAACATCAAATAGTGAAAAATATTGCTTCCCCATAAAAAATCCCAAACCCAAGAAATCCCACCCCCTGACAGCTAAAATGTCCTTTAAATAAATGGGAAAGGATCCATCTACACACCTGTATGATGGACTTTTTATGAATCAGACAAATCTTGAGTCTCACAGGTGATGTCAAGCCTGAGAATGATGCCCAGGCCGGCTGTAGGTTCCATGTGAGCTTCTGGGAGGGCTGCACAGTGATTTACCAGGGCTGCTCTCTCTGTGCGAAGTTGTGGGTTCCCTATTTATTCACTTGGCAGAAACAAACAAAAAGTTGTCTCACAGAGGAAGTTAATCAAAAAGTTTTTAATTCAGTGCTTGCAGGACCCAGGGACCCTTACCAGGAGCCATAAACACCCAGTGCAAATCATTTTCAGCCTTGTTAGAGAATGCAGAGCATCATGGTTTCCAGAGATTATTGCTTACCTCATTAATCTGCATGTTGTCACCAAGACAGCTATTTATTTTGGTGGCTGGATTCTCTGGCCAGTCGTTAAAAAGGGTGAGGGGCACCTTCTCTCTTCTGTCCCATGGCTCCATTCATCAAAGGAGAAGGAGGTGAGAGCACAGAGAGACTATAGAGAAGGTTCTCTGACCTTATTTAAAGCTGGATCAAATGAAATCCCTTTCTGGGTCTTTAAGTTTTGGAAGTGGGTAAGGAGTGCTCATCTTGATGACTATGGCTGCCTGGGAGCTTTCCTGGTGGAAGTGTCCCCTAAATTCTGGGGGAGATTCTCATGTTATAACAACAACTACAACAGCTAGCATTTATATGAAGCCTTAAGATTTGCAAAGTGTGTTATATTTACTATCTCACTTGGTCCTAGCAACAACCCTGTGAGGCATATGCTATCACTATTCCCATTTTACAGATTAGGAAATGGGTGCCTGGGAGTACTCAGCTAGTTAAAAGACTGAGTTAGAATTAGAATTCGTATCTCTCTGCCATGCACTGTAACACCTAGCTGCCTTATAAATCAGGGTTTCCTACTAAGAGCAACCAGTCCCCAGAAGAACTAACTGTTGGATCTTTGATTGGAGAAGGATCTGACTGATCACCCTCTCCACTCTCCAACTTAAAGATGATACAGAGAAGCTTAATAATAATTTGGTGAATTGAATCAGGGAAAGAGGGTCAAAAATGGCTAAATGACTTGACCAAGGACCCACAGCTAAAATGTAGTGTCTTTGGTTTCTGAATATTGTTCTGGCGGGTTCTTCTCCTTTACAACAAACACACTGCCTCCCTCTGAGGGTAAGTCATCCAAATAGATCAGCACTGAACAAGTCATATCTGGAGCCTCACGAACTGATTCACTGAGGAAGGACGTTATTATTGTCCCTGATTCAGCAAATATTTAAGATATTCATCCCTCGACATCTCTGCAGCTTTTGACACTGTTGGTTATCTTCTCTTCCTTGATAATCTCTTTTTCGCGTTTTTGCGACCCTCTTTTCTTTTGGTTCTCTCCTATTGGACCACTCTTCAGGCTACATTGTTGGATTATTATATGTCTCAACTGTGGGTGTACTCCAAGGCTCTGCCTGAGTACTGTTTTCTTCTTTCCCTGTACTTCTTGCTTGGGGACCTCATCAGTTCACATGGGTTTAACTATCAATTTTATGCTTATACATATATACAATACCCTCCCTCTCTGTCTCTGTCTTTCTCTCTCTCTGTCTCTCTGTCCTTTTCTTTCTCTTTTTTTGTCTCTATCTCTGTCTCTGCATGTCTGCATCTCTCTGTCTCTGTCTGTCTCTCTCTGTGTCTTTGTCTCTCCCTATCCCTAGTCTTTCTTCTGAGTTCCAGTCATACGTCTCCAACACTGGACATTTTAAACCAAATGTCCTAGGCATCTCAAACTCAACTCCAAAAATGTGTCCAAAATAGTACACATCTCTACCCAACCTACCCTCCCCCAATCTACCCCTCTTCCATTCTTACTTATTTCTGCCAAGGGCATCCTCATTGTTCTGGTCACCTGGCTTTCTAACCTCAGTATCACCTTTTACTCTTTATTATTGACCAACCCATATATTCAGTCGATTGCCAAATCTTGCTATATCTCTCCCATCACATCTTTCCCATTCATCGCTTTCTCTTCACCTGCTATAGCCCTAGTTCAAGCCCTTGCCACCTCACCTAGGCTATTGCAGTATCCTTCTCATTGGTGTCCCAGCCTCAAGTCTCTCCCTACTTCAAACTGTCCTCCGCACAGCCACCAGTGACTTTTCTACAGAACAAATTAGGCCCTGTTACTCCCCTACTCAATAAATTCTAGTGGCAGCCCATTACCTCTAACATCAAATATATATTTCACTGTGACATTTAAAGCCCTTTACAACCTGACCTTATCCTACCTTTCCAATGATAATATACATTATTCCCTTTCATGCAAATTATAGTGGAGCCAAACAGGCTTTCTTACTGTTCTTCACACATAGCCCTCCAGCAACTGCCTTCAAGCCTTTGCACTAGTTTCTACCATATCAGGAATGCCATTTTCTCCTCCTGCTTCTGATTCTTAGGGTCTCCTGTTTCCTTCCTCATCACCATTTACATGAAGCCTTTCCTGGTCCCCCAAACCACACATTGATACCATCTACCTATGTTTTGTGTTTTTATGGATTTTATTAAATATTTCTGTAGTAGGAAGGCCGAATTTATGATCTCAAATATAATCATGTATATGTTTGAATGGTCCGAAATCGCAAGGTATGAGAGATTCTCTAAGGAGAAAACAACAAGAAATTTATTTAGGCCCCACCGCAGCAAAAACTTGAACCAGCCTCCCCATTCCAACATCTTGACAAAAAGACTCCAGGCCCAGAAAGCCCAT
>CM053623.1:327396144-327432669 GCA_028646595.1 Phalanger gymnotis | reverse complement strand
GCAGCTAGGTGGTAAAGTGTCCAGAGTACTAAACTTTGAGTAAAGAAGATCTGATTCAAATCCAGCCTTAGATGTCACTTATTGGCTGTGTGGCTTAAATCATTTGACCACTGTCTGCCTCAGTTTCCTCATCTGTAAAATGGGTAATAATAGCATACTCTCCTGGGGTTGTTGTGAGAATAAAATGAATTAATGTTTACAGTGTTTTCTTTTTTTTTGCTAAGCCTTAAAGAGCCAAATTAATGTTACTACTACTACTACTACCACTACTGCTACTACCACTACTACTACTACTACCACTAGTACTACTACCAGTACCACTACTACCAATACCACTACTACTACAACTACTGCTACTACCACTACTGCTACTACCACTACCACTACTACTACTATTACCACTACTACCACTATTACTACTGCTACTACTGTTACTACCACTACTACCACTATTACCACTACTACTACCACTACTACCACTACCACTGCTACCACTACTACAACTACCACTACTACCACTACCACTACTACCACTACTACCACTGCTACCACTACTAGCACTACTAGCACTACTACCACTACCATTACCACTACCACTACTACCACTACTACTACTACTACTACTACCACCACTACTACCACCACCACTACTACTACTACTACTACTACTACTGCTACTACGACACAGAATGGAATGGAATTAAGTAGTTTTTATTTGTCTTTCATTTTCAAGGAGGACCAGTGACATGATGGGGCGATGTTTTGACTTGTGCATGAATTGGGTTTAAGTGAGGCAAAGTTGCACAAAGTTGTCAGCTTCACTCTCTCTTCCTAAGTCATCATAGTCCAGCAACATGACAAAAGTCAAGCTGACTGGCGATGTCCCAAGAAGCAGCGGATGATCTTGGTGTCTTTGATGTCCGACCAAGCTCCAAGCGCTCCACAGTGCCTGCCTCAGCTGCCTTCATGGCCATTGGAACAAATTGTTCACATCTGCCCTTCTGCTGGGGGGAAGTCGTCACACGCTGAAAGTCGGCATCCCCTAACTCAGTGAAGGGTTTAAAGCCTGCAGGTTACCCTCAACTTGGTTTGGTTTTATCAGGCTGTGGCTATTACCCATGCTACAGCATCCTGGAGCCACAGGTGAGAGTCGAGTGCCAGGCAGGCACCAAAGGTAGATGAGCAGCCCTGAAAAGGTCTTGGCAAGCTCTCACAGCAGAGGTATAGTCCTCTCTGAACACCCCATGCACCCCAATTGTTATTATTGATCATTAATAGTAATTACTAATTAGTTATTAATATTAATTAATTAAGATTAATTAATATCTAATAATTAATATTATTAGAATGAGATAGAATGGGATGGTAGAAACAATATCGTACCAGGAGTCCCAAGTCCTGGGTTTTCGTTCTGGTTCTGCTGTTAGCTCGCTATATAACACTGGACAGACTATTCCCTTTCTCCCAGTTTCACGTTTTTCATCTATGAAATAGGTCAGAGTAGAAGAAAGGACACTGAGCTCATCTGTTGTCGTTCAGCCTCTCAGTTGCGTCCAGCTCTTCCTGACCCTACTAGCCATAGTGCACCAGTCCCTTCCGTCCTCAACATTTGCCCAAGCTCATGTTGGTCATTTCCACGACACCCTCCATCCACCTTGTCTTCTGCTATCCTCTATTCTTTTGCCTTCCATCTTTCCCAACATCAGGGTCTCTTCCAGTGAGTCCCAGCTTCTCATCGTGTGGCCAAAGTATGGAAGCATCCACTTAGAATCATCATTTTAGGGTTGTAAAGGATTTTAGTGGTGGTCAAGTCCGGCCCCTCCCATTTTATAGATAAGGAAGCTGGAGGCCTGCCTCGGGGTCGCCTAGTTTGTAGGTGGCAGAGCTGGAGTTCAAAGCCAGGTCCTCTAACTAGTCCCATACTTTATTGTTGTTGTTGACGATGATGATGATGATGATGATGATGGTGACTCATTTTGGTCATGTCTGACTCTTCATGACCCCATTTGGGGTTTTCTTGGCAGAGATACTGGAGTGGTTTGCCATTTCCTTCTCCAGTTCATTTGACAGATGAGGAAACTGAGGCAAACAGGGTAAAGCGACTTGCCCAGGGTCACATGCTAGTAAGTGGTGATCAGGCCAGATTTGAACTCAGGAAGCTGAGTCTTCCTTACTCCTCCAGGTTGTCACTCTATTCACTGTGCCACCTGGCCTTCTCTGGGTTAGGGCTATTTTAGGTCAAAACCTTTAAAGTCCTTTTCAGGTTCAGCTCTAACCTTCTGTGATCAAAACCCAGATCACTTTCAGAGAAGGGAGAGAAGTCCCCAGACCTAAGAGCCCCACCCTGGCCCGGTCCAAGGGGTTTCTGTGGGAGGAGGGGCAAGGGGCTGTGCTCACAGCAAGACTCTGACCTCCTGCAGAAGCCCAGGAGAGAGGAGAAGAGACTTGGGCTGCCCGCACTCCTTTCCTCAGAACCGGCTTGCCCATTTGACGTGCAGGTGAGTGGGAAGTGGGGCTGTTTGCCAGTCCCTTCTTTATATCAGATAAGACTTCCTCCCAGGTTCCCTTCATTAGCTAAGTCCTTGTATTTTAGAGTGGGAAGCTTGCTCAAAATTCTGCATGTTCAGGCCAATGGTAGCTTCCACAGGCCACATTCTCACACCTTGCAACAAGCCCATTGTTGGGCGAATTGCAGGAAGGCCCTGCTTTCTTGTCTTTTCTCAAAGACATTTCTTCTGCTATATTAGTAGCTATGGATGTATTGTCCCACTCCAACACCTGCCAGCCGTATGACGATGGGCCAGTCGGCTAATTTGTTACCAAGTCACATTTCCGCCTTGACAACATCTCTAAGATTTGTCCTAACACCAGCCTGGTGCAGACCAGCTAGGTGGCAAAGTAGACATAGTGCTGGGCCTGGAGTCAGGAAGACCCGAGTTCAAATGCCGCCTCAGACACTTACTTGCTGTGTAACCCTAGACAAGTCACTTAACCCCTGTTTGCCTATTTCTTCATCTGTAAAATGAGCTAGAGAAGGAAATGGCAAACCACTCCAGTATCTTGGCCAAGAAAACCCCAAATGGGGTCACAAAGAGTCAGATGAAATGACGGAACATCAAACCAAAGTGGTACAGGCCTTCATCTCCCGTACTTGGATTATTCCAATTATTTTAATTCATTTCCTTGTCTTAAGTCTCTTCCCATTCCAGTCCTCCACTTAGATGCCAAAGTGGTTTTGCTAACTTTTCCACGTCAGCCCCCTACTCACTAAATTTCGGTGCCTCTAGGCTCAAAAGTAACATCTTGTCTGACATTCAAAGCTCTTCATGATATGCCCTCTCCCTAACTTTCTGGTCTTCCTCCATCTTACTCACCCTCACGCCCTGTGGACTTCTCTTGATGCCTTACTGTGCAGGGAGTGGGCCTGGCCCTACTTCCTCTTCCAGGACCCAGGCTGCCATCTTTGCATTGGCTTCTCCTTGTCTTCCCCTACCTTCCTGGCCCCTGTCCCCTGCCTTCTGCTTCTTCCCCATTCTCTTCTCCAGAGTTGGGGAGGTAAGGATTATCAGTCATACTGGGGCGACGAGAGAGTTCAGGCCAGAATCTCTGGAGGGTATTTTGCGTTATCTTCTGGGGTGACTGTCATGCTCCCTCTCCCCACCATTCCTCCTCCTAAGCTGAATTTGTCACAGATGCAAACATTCTTATTTCAACCTCCATTCGCATCCTAGGAATATCTGCATTTCTTTTTGAGAAGGCAGTGTTTAATTTACAAAGATAAAAGTTCTATTGGTAGAACTGTGGGTAATGTGGATCCTGGGTGAGGAAGACTGTGATGGGGTGGGGTTACTCATAAGCCCTCCCATACCTATCAGGTTGTACTAAGACAATGGAGCAGTCAGTCTATACTAAGACTGCTGCTGTTCACCATTATCCTCCCTGTTAGTTTTTAGGAAGGCCTGTGTCGTAGATTCGGGTGATGGTATGACTTTATAATCTCACTTTTAATTTAGCCTACCAGGCCAAGACTGCCCCCTCAACATTTAGCAATGCAATTATAGGAAGAAGAGCAGGAAAGAAATGTAGACCTACTAGCTATGGAGAGAGCACTGGAGTCCAAAGACCTTGGTTCAAATTCCAGCTGTGCTATTGATGAGGTTGTGAGACCTTGGGTGAGTCATTTAGCTTCTCTGCTTTAGTTCCCTCATCTGGAACGTGAAGATCATGATGGCGATACCTCAGCTATCCATCTCAGTCAGTCATTCAGTCAATAAACACCTACTGTGTGTCAAACACTGTGTTAAGGAGCTGGAATCCCAGGGTTGTTGTGAGGATAAGGTTTCAGAATCTATTAAGCACTATAGAAATGTGAGCTATCATTATAAGGAAGGAAGGAAGGAAGGAAGGAAGGAAGGAAGGAAGAAAGGAAGGAATGGAAAAAATTGTTTTCAGATGAGAACTGAAATTGGATAGGGAGCCAATGAGGCAGAAAGTAGTTTGGATTGACAAGAGCTCTTGGGTGGTTGGAATATCTCCGTGGGGGAGGAGCTGTGCCAAGGTAAGATGGTGATGCTCCTGACAACCCACCCCACTGGCTTGCGTTCTGCTTTGATCACTAAATGTATCACCCAGTATGGTTGCACCCACTATGTCCCAGAGCCCACCCTCACTGTCTCCCACTCCCTTTGCCTATGGAGTTTGAGGGAGTCCTGTGGCACAGTGGAAAAAGCATCGGACTTGTGTGTGGAGACCTAGGTTCAAATCTTGGCACCTGTGCTTCCTGGCTGGGTAAGCATGGACAAATCCTTTCCCTCTTCTGGGCCTCAGTTTCCTCATCTGTTAAATGGAGACAGTAGTATAGGCACTTCCTGAGAATGCATTGTAAACGTTAAAGACCAATAAAATCTCAGGCACAATTGTAATGTCTAATATGAGACTAATGATACATGAACTCCCTACTTCATTGAATCATTGTGAAGATGCCTTAAAGCAATATAAAAGAATCATCACCAGGTAGAAGGGCGGTATAGTTTGCAGTGGCACTCTCTTCCTCAAGTACTAGACTGACCATGTCCCTCCTTAGCTCAAGAAACTCCACTAGTTCCCTGTTGCCTCTAGGATAAAATACAAATTCTCCAGCCTAATGTTTAAAACACAATCTGGCTGCAGCCTACCTGTTCCAGACATTTCTCATTATTCTCCTTCTCACACTATGTTCTAGCCAGACGATCTGCTGTTCTTTGAGCTTGGCATTTCTCTCCTGTCTTCATGCCCTTGAACAGACTGTTCCTGGTGCTTGGAATTCATTGCCTTCTTATCTTCATTTCTTAGAATTGCTAGCTTCACTCAAGGCTTGGCTCGTGAGCTGCTTCTTATGGGAAATCTTTCCTCATTGCCCCAGCTTCTCTCGACATGTTGTATCACGTTGTGGATCTATAACCTTCTTGGGCACAGAGACTGTCTGGTTTTTGTCTTTGTATTCCCAGAAGGAAGCACAGTCCCCTGCACATAGTAGGTACTTAATAAACACCTGTTGGATTGGCATCTTCTCCCATCTCCTGGGCGCTCTATTGGCACCCTTTCCTATGAGGTATCTTTATAAAAACCTCTCATGTTTACAGATGTCAGTGCTTTAAAAAAAGATTTAAATTATTGTCCAAGGTTTCTCAGATAGTTAGTGGCAGGATTGGGAATAAAAAACTCAATTTATCTTGACCTTGACCATCTAGCACCCTTCACAATCCCCAGGGAGAATGATACCCTAGCACAATGACCTTACACTTAAATCTAGTGTCTTCCCAACTGCTTTTGCATTTTATCGGGTTCTGCTTTTTACTTACTTATCACAAGCCTCTCTCCCTTGCCTTCCCTTTTGCCTTTGGACAATGAAGGACAAACAACAACAACCCATTCTGCATGACGGCTCCTGGTTGGACCATTGTTCTCACACTGTTCATCTTCCTCATTTTGATGGTGCCATGGGCTAAAGAGATGTGCCCATCAGGGAGATGCAATTTCAAAGTCTTCAGAGATGGCTTTGTTGTTGTTGAGGCATATCTGACTCTTCATCACCCCATTTGGGGTTTTCTTGGCAAAGATTAGAGTGGTTTGCCATTTCCTTCCCCAATGTGTCCACATTCTACAGATGAGGAACTGAGGCAAACAGGGGTTAAATGACTTGTCCAGAGTGACATAGCCAGTAGGTGCCTGAGTACCTTGGCTATATTTCTTTAGAACTTCTGAAAAGTTGCAGATTGCTAAAGCTGGGAAGGAGCAATAGACATTATCCAATTCAACTTCCTTTTGTAGGTTTTACAGAAGTGGGAATCTAGAGGTGAGAAGTAACTCCCCAAAGGTCATCCAGCTAGTTAGTGACAGAGCTGAGACTTGCTCTGCCTAGGTCCTAGACCAGGGCTCCTTCCACTAAGCCACACTGCCTCTTGCTTCATTGACCTCTCTCCACTGACACTTGCTAGGGCAGTCGGTTAGAACAGAAATAAATCTGGCTGTGAAAGTCCTAAGAGATAGGTCACTCTCCAGCTATGAGACCTTGGGCAGGTCATTTAACTTTCAGTGAGTCCTTCCAAATTAGGGGGTTGAACTAGATGGCTCCAAAGGCTGCTTCCAGCTCTGATTCAATGGCAATGATCATACCTATTTTATGGCATAGTAGGAAATCCTAGTGAGTTCACAGAGTTTATTTTTTTGTTTTGTTTTTTAATAAGCATTTGTAAGTAAGGAAATGTCCCCTATAAGGCCAATCTATAAGTGAAAGATCTTTCCTGCCCATTGAATAGCCCTTAGGTGGGGCCAACAAAGGGAGGCCTGATTAGAGGCAGACCCACACCCTTTCACTAACTAGGTGTGACCCTCCAAGCCCCACACTTTTTTGTGAAGTAGGCTCTGAGCCCTCAGGGCCCTGAACAGGGTATAAGAACTCTGAGGTTTGTGCTTTTTGCCTTTGAGGGCACACTCATTGGAAGAATGTTGGTGACAAGACTCTAGGTAAGCCATTGAAGCAGCCCCCCTGTCTTTGAAAACCCAGATGTTGGTGCTTCTCTGGTAACTATGCATTGCAATTTGGTTAGACAGAAATATTGATCTGTTTATATTGTCTCTGTTTGTAATTTTTGTTTGTATTTGCTCTGAGGTTCAGGGTGCTGGCTTTTCCCCCTGAACTAAGTGAATGGTATATTTATGTTTAATTAAAGTAAGATTGTTAACCCCTTAAAGTTGCTTTCCTTAGAAAAGCAGATCAAAGAACCTGTGCTAGCAGCCCTCCTATGTGCAGGCATTGTAGGTCTTTCACCCCCACAACACCTGATAGCCACATTGTTGTTACACACCACCCCCTCATAGGTTCCTAGATTTAGAAGAAGAAAGGACTTTGGAAGGTCATATGGCCCTTCCATTTTGCAGATGAGAATGGACATCTCCAGTCATCCTGTTCTATGTCTTGCTACTGGGCCCAGATGGCTCCAGAGGAGAAAGTTAGGCTGGTGACTTTGGGCAGCCCTGCCTCACTTAAATCCAATTCACTTGCAAGGCATAGTATCACCTTACTGCTGTCATGGTCCTCTTCAAGAATAAAGGACAAACAAAAACAGATGAGGCAACAGAGGCTAACAGTTAAGTGACTTGCCCAAGGTCACACAAGGCTGGGATATGAATCCAAGAATTCTGACTCCAAGTCTACATCATCACCACAGTAAGTCCTGGCAAAGACTCTGCCAGCAGAGCCTTTGAGAGCCCAGGCTTGCCTCTCTTGGTACTGCAGTGAGGTATCAGATGAGGCCATCAGTGGAGGATCATGATAATAAGAAGAGCAGAAATATGAAAAGAACTTGGTGAAACCACTGTTTGCTTGGCATAAAATACTCTAATGGGCTCTTCTTTAATGTAAATAAGTCTAAATTGGCTTGCTTTTTTGTACCATTGGCCCCTTTGGTACTCTGGTAAAGCTTATGGATTCTTAGAATAATATTTGTTGCTTACATTCATTAATTAATTGGGCAGCTTGGTGGTACAATGGATAGAGTGCCAGTCCTGGAGTCAAGAATACTTATCTTCCTGAGTTCAAATCTGACTTCAGACACTTACTGTGATCCTGGGCAAGTCATGTAACCCTGTTTCCCTCAGTTTCCTCATCTGTAAAATGAGCTAGTGAAGGAAATGGCAAACAACTCCAGTATTTTTGTCAAGAAAACCCCGAACGGGGTCACGAAGAGACAGACATGACTGAAACAACTGAACAACAACAGCATTCATAATTGAAGGAAATGCTAAATGTCAGTTACCAATTAGTGAAAATAAAGGTGCATTTTTTTTTGTCATTGTCCAATTCCAGGGCCCCCTGAAATCCTTCCACAAATGCCTTGGAGATGTGTGGACCCTAGGTTATGAATCTTTGGTCTAGCGATAGGCTATAGAAATGTACTTGGTATCACTTGAGCTATTCTAGAATGAATTGTTTGGGATCTGTGTACCCTTTCCAAGACCCTGCCATGGTAGAAGCTATTTAATGAAGGTGGAAAGTGTAGCAATTTCCACCAGGCCTTTAAAGACTTTACTGAAATGGCTATCTGGGCCCAAGGGGTTGTCTAGGTAGCCTCAGGGTCACAGGTTGTTAGAGGCAAGGAGTAGATATTAAGACAGGACTAAGGATGGAGTAAGAAGCAAGGAAAGAATACAGGTCAGTGGCGGTTATTAGCTGGAGCTCAATGGATGGAAGCAATAAAAACTGCAGGATAAAAAATCTGAATGGATTCTAATAATAATAAATACCTTGATGCTTTTCAAAGCAATTCTTATACAGGAAAATTCACTTGATCTTAACACAAAGTCATGTGCTTTAAAAATAACTCAGAGGATGCATATGTCAGGTGGGAAGGATAAGCATTTATTAAGCACCTTCTGTATGCAATCGCACTATGCTAAGCACTTCACAAATGTTACCTCATTCAGTCCTCCCAACAACCCAGAGAGCCAGGAGGCTATTATCATTCCCACTTCCCAGTTGAGGAGATTGAAGCAGACAGAGTTAAATGTCTAGTCCAGGGTCACATCGCTAGCACATTTCTGAGGCTTAATTTGTTTGTTTTCTAAAAAATTTATTTTATTTTTAATTTATGGGATAAAGCAAGCATTTCCATAACACAGTATAATAAAAAAGTGATTACACATGAAATTGCAAATCTACTATATACAACTTGCTTATTCCTTTTAAATAATTAATAATTTTTTGTTCCCTCCCTCCCCCTCTGCCCCAAAATGGCTACCATTAGACACAAATATATATATATCTATATATATATATATATATATATATATCTATATACACACACACACATAAAATATATGTGTATATTATATATATACACATATACACACACATATATACACATGTATTTTATATATGTATATTATATATGTATATATAAAATATATGTGTATATTTTATATATACATATATATGCAAAATTATTCTATACATACTTCTATTTATCAGTTCTTTCTCTGGATGCAGATAGTATCTTTCTTCATATGTCCTTTATAGTTGATTCGAGTATTTAGAGTTGTCAAAATGACTTATTCGCTCAAAGTCGTTCTTAAAACAGTATTACTAATTCGAACTCAGGTCTTCCCGACTCTGACCTGGCACTCTAGCCACTGGACCACCTAGTTTCCTATTGGTGAATGAGGAGTGGATTCAGGGGTACCTCAGTTCGTATCTGCTTTACATATTTAACAGATAGCTGTGTGACCTTGAGCAAGTAACTAATCTTTTCTTGGACTCAGTTTCCTTAACTGAAAATGGGGATAATAACCTTCAGGGCTATTGTGAGATTCAAGTAAGAAAATATATGACAACAACAAGAAGAAGCTACTATTATCTGATTTTAAAGCTTAAAAAGTCCTATTTAAAGAGTCAGAAGGTCATATCATCCGTTCCTCCCTTTCTCTGCATTCTGAAAAGAGCAGGTTGTTCTGAGGATACCCTTCTGTTTTTTTAAAGCTGGTTCAAGAGTGGAAGTAGTTTCCAGGAATAACCATGACCTACACAGATTGCTAATAGGCATAATAGCTCAAGAGTGTGGTTTTTCTAGAAGGACAGTTACAGAAGGACATGACACTGTTACTTTCAGAGGCTTCCCTATTTCCCATATACTAGACTATTTACAGAAAATGTATCTCAGTGAAACACAACCCACAATTTAAAAAAAATAGCTCTAAACTTTTCAAAGAAACGCATCCTTATAATAACAATAAAATCCTCCAATCAAGCCTTTAAAAGACAGACTGTATTATCATCTTTGCCTGGGGCACAGAACTAACTATCCTTAGTTGATCTTTATTTGACAGATAGATAGATGCTGCATTAGTTCTTATAGCTTAATTTTAAATCTCATTCAGAGAAGGAGAGGGAAAAAGGACATTGGGGCAGAAGGGAGGAGGCAAGAATGTCTAGGGAGAAGCACTTTTATTCAGAATAGATGCTGTTGGGGGAAAAAAAAACCCAAATCCAAGATCCTCAGTTCTCCGATTGGACTACAGGTAATTTAAACAAATCTCTACGTGGAAACAGCAGAGAATTCTTACAGGAAGGCAGTGTAGTGCAGTGGAAAACACTCAGAAGTCTTGGCATTGAATTCTGCTCTTAAACCTCCCACAGTCTCAGTTTACTCATCTGTAAAACAGGATATTAATGCTTCTGCTACCTATTTTACCGGCATGTAGTGAGAGAAGCCTTCTGAGAATTTTAACACTCTATTTAAATGTATTATTATTAATAGTAATCTGTGATATTTTTATTCTAATTAAGAAGCTTAACAAAATCAATGTTCTATTTAAATGCAAGCTATTATTCTTTTAGAAATCTGTTATTTTGATTCTAATTAAGAAGCTGAATCAGAATTGAACAAACTAGACAGGGTTAGCATTAGGTGGAGGGGTGACTGGATAGTTCCCTCAACCTCAAACAAAATGAAATGAGATTCACCTGTAGTAGGAGGCAATTAGGTGAGAATAAGGAATAACTTTCTGGCTGTGAGAAGCATGATGACTAAAATGGTTCTTGGCAAGGGAAGATTCATAATCAGCTGACAGTACTTAGATACTTTGATGGACTTGTTAACTCATCAGTGTGGGTACTCCTTCCCTCCAGTGGTACAAATGCAATCCCATCTTTTCACCCATAGTTACATAGATTCTCTAGTTACATAGACCTCTAAGACAAGAGGTAAGAAGTAGACATTTAGACTATACTAACAATAGAGTAGGAAGCAAAGAAAGAATACAGGTCAGTAGCAGTTATTAGTTGGAGGTCAACGGATGGAAGCAGCAAAAACTGAAGCATAAAAAGTTTGAGGTCATCCAGTCCAATCCCCCATTGTCATGCCTTGTTCCATTGCCCCTTGGGTCACTGGTAATTTTAGTTATGTTTAATAGTCACAAGATGTTAATGAGTTATACCAGAGAAATTAAGCGATTTGTCTAAGATCACAAAGTTATAAAATGGTAAAGCTGCCACAAAACTAGGTTCTCTGATTACAAATCCAGTATCCTTTCTCACTGTACCTACCATAGGAGCTCTCATTGTGTGCAATTCTCATCTGTGTCTTTCCACAAAATCTCCGTTGGTTCATTGGATCAAAGCTAAGAGACAGAAGGGACCTCAGATGCCATCTAGACCAATTTTCCAATTTTACTGATGAGGCCCAGAGAGGTTAATGATTTTACTAAGGCCATATGGGTTGTAAGAGGCAGAGACAGGATTTGAACCCAGATTTTCTGACTCCAGATCCTGTGCTTTTTTAAATTATTATTTCATGGATATCAGTGCAACTGATGAACTGTTTCCTTTGTTCTTCCTACATGATGAACCCATGTAATGATTTTCTTAGTTATATATGTAAATATGTGCCACCACTATGGCACCAGTTATCATTGCTAATATGCTGAGGCTGACTTAGACCCTCTGTGTAACTTTCTATCAATGTTTGGGTCACCTGTAATTTTTAGTTCTCCAGAAATTGTGGCATTCTGCAATTCTCAGCAATATAACTATTTTAAGAGTTGGGCTTTTGCAGCAGTGAACAGCTTGATTTCCCAAATGTGGTCCAGCCAGATCTTCTCTTCCTATCCAATTCTGGGCCTGTATCGTTGACCATCTGTCATACTTGTCCCAGATAAATGTGGTGGTGAACAGATTCAATGGTTGCCCATCTGATGCATATCATAATCTAGGCAATAGGAATTCTTCATCCACTTGGTTTTTCCTGTGTGAATTATTAGGCAGATCTACTTTCTTTTTAAAGATTGGGTCTCCATATCTCACTTAGATTGGCAGTACAGGGACTACTCATGGGTCTGATACTACTATTGACCATGTTATGGGAGTTTTGTCCTGCTTTGTTTTTAGCTTGGGCCAGCTCATTCCTCCTCAGGCAATCTGGTGGTATCCCACTCCTGGGGGCTGAATTTATTGTGGCCATCCAACCTACATAGCTTAGAACTCCAGAACTCAAGAGGTCCTAGGCAGATCAATTTAGAATAACCATACACCTCACTGAGGAAGAAGTAGACTTCTGGGGTTCAATGCAACCAGCACAACATCATCCACAAATATTTTATAGTCTAGGAAATGAAGACATCCATCAGTTTGGGGCAATTTATATTTTGTCCCTGTGTTGAGGCAGAGACTTCTGCAGCGCCTTTCTAGCTCTACAAATCTATGTTGCTGTGATTTAGAATCATAGAGTCTGAGGACCTTAGGAGCAGTGTAGTACAAACCCTCTTATATGTTGGCCCTAGTGAGACTCCTCCTTCAATTGAATTCCATTTCATTCTATTCAATAAGCATTTATTAAGTGTGTGACCTTGGGAAAGTTCTTTGACTCTCTCAGCCTCAGTTTTTTTTCATCTGTATAAAATGAAGAAGTTGGACTGAGGACCTCTGAAGTTCCTTCCCTTTCTAACTCTATGATTCCTAGATAACACATGGGAAGCACTTTGCAAACCTTAAAGCACTATGTAAATGCTAATGATTATTTTTAATAATAATAATAAGTACTTAGTATGTGCCAGATAGTATGCCCAAAACTGGGTATATAAAGACAAAATCAAAATGGCCTCTGCTCTCGTTTATTTTTGATTAGGGGAAACACCATGTAAATACTGAAGAGCTGATCTTTTACCAAGTCCCCAATCCAGAAGACAGAACCAGTCATCACTGGTGTTATTAGGCAGCTGACTTACACCTGTCATTCCTTGTTCTGTTGCCCCTTGGGTCACCTGTAATTTTAGTTATACTCAATTCAGTTGTGTAATCACAAGATGTTAATGAGTTATATGTTAGACAATCTATTCCCTGATCCCTTCATGATGTGTGAGCACCTTTCTCTGATGGAACTAAAAGCAGAAGCTGCATTAGATGAGCAAAAACTAGATATGCCTTTGTAGAGTTTTAAATATTTGGGCCTTGGCCGTGTAGTTCTAGGGAGTCAAGGCAGTTTTGGTATGAGACCTCCACAAAGAGGGTGATAAGATATCTCTCCCTTTTTTCCCACATTGGCCATGGCATCTAGCAGCAGCTCACCCAGAGGTAGAAACTCCATCGAGTGGTTTGAGAGCTTGTTGACTTGAGAATGGTTTAAGCACAGTGGAGGGAACAGAGACATAAACTTCAGGCAAAAATGGATATAGAGAAATATTCACCCCAGGGAGGGGGCAGTTACAAAGAATATGGCCTCTATAAGCAGAGAAGAGAGCCAGCTCTGAACTCAAGAGAGAAACAGCCCTGGTGAGTAAGAATTGAGCTGTAGAGAACAGCAGACTCTGCAAACCCAGCTGGCCAATCCTCTTAGCAGAGGTGTTCTGCCTAAGCACATCTACATGAGGATTCTATCGAAAAAAAAAAAAGGATATGGGTGCCTTGCAGTACTGCAGTTCTGAGTTACCTTGGCCACCCGCTTTCTATATGTTTGTTTCAGTACCACTGGACTCCACATTTATGCACACTCTTCCCATGGGGTCTGTGTTTATTTGTGAGAGAATACACCCCAGGCTTATGTGGGAAGTGTTTTGTAGTTAGTGTTTTCATTATGCCATTATAGTAAATATCTCTGCTAAGAGCTCATCGTATCTATGGGCTATTAATGAGAAGCACACTGGTGGAGGCTTTTAAGTCTTTATAGTTTTTGAAAGGTGGCCCCATAGACTACCCTTAGAATCTCTAGGTGGCAATTACCCTCTAGGTTCCTGACCCTCTAGTATGAGTACCAAGGTGGGGCAGTAGCCCAGAGAGGGTGTTGTATGTATACATATAAGTAAATAAAAATTTGACGAAATAACTCCCCAGGAGTTGGTTTATTGTTCCTTCTCTTAGAATGAAACTACCTGTTTCCTCTAGATCTTATCTCACTGTTGTAAACCAAAAGAATTTGCTGTCACTGACTCTTTCATTTTCCAGGCTAAGATAACCTTCTAATGCCCTTAGGATGAGACTACTACCACTACTACTACAATTAGTTGAAATAGAAACATAGGATCTAAAGTTATAAGGTGCCTCCGAAGCCAGCTCCCTCCTTTTGCAGTTAAAGAAACTGATGCCTAAAGTGGTTAAGTAACTGGATTAGTGTCACACAGGTGGTTAACATCAGATCTGGAATTTGAATCCAGATCCTCTGACTGAGCCCATAGTCAGGGCTCTTTCTATTGTACCACATTGCTTTTCAACTAATGAAAAAGAAAAACTTCAAAGCAACCTTGTGAAGTATATTGTGAAAGCATTATTAATCTCATTGTATAGATGAGGAAACCTGGAGTGGTCAAGTGACTAGTTAGTGGCAAGGTCTGGGCTCAAGCCCAAACAACTTGACTCTTAGGTCAATGCTTCTCAATCTCTGTACTTGTTAGACCTCAGGCAAATCACTGAGACAAATTGATCAGGTAATAAAGAGAAAACAAGTATAACCCCTATAATCCAGGGATGTTCTAGAGACAACTTGAATTGGCTATGTAGAGCTGATTGTTAAATTTTCAGTCTGAGGATTTTAAGCCCAGCAAGCTACAAACTAGGGTTTGATTTATTATTTTTTGATTATTTAGACTCAAGAAAAGGATAGAGAAAATGCTGTTATTCAGATTAAACATAAAAATGCGATGTGTATTTTTTTTGGAGAGCTCATTGTTAAATATCTACCACCACACTCTTATGCATCCTTACCTCCTTCACAAGAGAATGAAAAAATAAATGAAATGTAGAGAACAAGGTTCCTTATATGGCTTCCCTACATAGGTTATTCATTATAACCTATCTTAAGGCATGCAAATTTATTTTCCAACTGTTTATGCTATCAACAGATTTAAAAACAGATCCCTTTCTTTGCCTTTCCTCTTCATGTGGCCCCTTTCCCACTTTTGGGGGGAGGTTCTTGGAGGAAAGTGAATAGTAGAACATTGCTAATGAATACATTTGAGCATTTAAATTCCCAGAGTTCCCAAGGATGAGACTCTAGCCCAATAATAATAGTACTAAATGTTATTTATATGTCATTTCCCTGCCAGAGCAGTCTAGGTACTTCCCCAAAGTGCCAAGCAGTAAAAATGCCATCAGTATGTGCCCAAAATGTTAATCCGTTCGGCTTGGGTACTGTCCAGTCTGTTCCCAGGGTTTAGGGGCTTAAAGGAGGTGTTCTCAAAAGCGGTCTGATAGGCCAGTAATGCTTAAAACAATGGCTTTTATTATAATATATTTTGATTCACAAGGAAAGGCTTAAGGTCTGCCCTGAGACTCTATGGGGTAGAAGACTAGGGATGTAGGGACAATAAGGGAAGAATATAACCAAGGAGGTCACATGGCCTTGAGTGAGATAGTTTTTATGTCATGGCAAAAAGTGTGTGTGTGTGTGTGTGTGTGTGTGTGTGTGTGTGTGTGTGTGCATGTGCATGTGTGCATTGACTTGGATGGTGTTGACAAGTATGCTTAACTGAGTTTTCATCTCCCAAATGTCACAGGCAAAGAGATGTTAGGGAATGGCCATGCAGATTCTTGTTGTTGGTTGGTTTGGTGGTTGTCCTTTCTTGAAGAGGACCAAAATGACACCACTATGTTGGAGTCAGGGTACAGTATGTCCAAATATTGCTGTTCATCCCAAGGCAGCTTGGAAGACTCTACCACAAGTCAAGCATAAATAGTCTATATGAACATCTGGACAAGCATGTGGTATAGAAAACCTTGGGAAAAGTTCACTGTTCCAGATAGTTTTCATAGTCCTATTTATTAAAGAAGGCATTGATTCCAAGAACTATAGGACTGAGCCCTCCAAGTGGATCTTATCTTTATTTCAGTTGGAATCCTGTGATCAAGACCTTATTCTTGCCCACCTGGTTGCAAAACATGGCCAGCCTCAGGAGCAGCAAGGGTCCCTGACAAAATGCACCTTCCTCCCTTCTTTGCAGAGGTGGGGAAATATTGGTGCAGAACATTGCATCTCAGACCATTTAGAGCTGGAAGGGACCTTGGGGGCCATCTAATCCAACCCCCTCATTTTACAAATGAAGAAACTGAGGCACAAAATGGTTAAAAATGATTTGCCTAATGTCATACAGATACCACGTCAGACTTGGCTGATGTGCTGGTTAGTTTTGTTCAACTTCTCCGTCTCCAATGCTGTCTTTGTTTCTGACTCTGTCTCTGTGTCTCTTGGTCTTGTTACAAGGGAGGGGATGGAAGGGGGATAGTTGGAAATGAACGTGGTTTAAAAATGAAAGATAGCAATTAAAATTTTTGAAAAAGAAAGGACTTTTAAATAATAAGAACTATGTCCAATGGATTTTAAAATCAGTAATTAATTCAGTGCTGTTCAGGAATAAAGATTTCCCATGGTCCCACAGACTGTTAGAGCTAGAGTGAACTTCAGAAGATATCTAGTCCAAGACCTTCATATTATACAGGAGGGAACCCCAAAATGGACCGAGTTAGTCAAGGTCACGTAAGTAGAAAATCTGGAGCTAAAACCTAAATCTTGATTCCCAGCTTGGAATGTTTTCCACTTCACTGTCATGGAGGGCACTATAGTACAGTGGACAGAGCTGGAGTCAGAGGACCTGGGTTCAGATCCCATCTCTGCGGCTTTCTATATGTGTGGCCTTAGTCAAATCACTTTATCTCTGTGTGCCAGTTTGTTCACCTGCAAAATAAAGAGGTCAGACTGGATGGTTTCTAAGGCCCTTTTTGGCTCTAAATCCATGTTCCTATGATGCTGGGATGGGCCTCTCTCCCTTCAGAACGTAAGTGAAGAGAAATGTCTGCTTTGCTCTTGTTGTTCACTCACTTAAGGACTGGCGCATCAGCAAAATAGGTGAAAGATTCTGTATTTGAGAATGATCCAAGATGTGGTAGTGAGGGGAGTGAAGGAAGCCAAGCTCTTCACTTACCTTTCCTCCCATCCCACCCCCTGAAAAACTCAAGAGGATACCAAAAAGAGAGTGAGGGAAAATGTAATAAAATAAGAGCTTAGTGAAATTTCTTTAAAACCTACAGCCCCTACAGTGACCATAGCAATGAGATGGAATGAACAAGGACAACCAGACCCTGCCCACCAAAACCCCCAAATTGGATTAGATGCTGTTTCATTATAAATTATGTTGTTACTGCCATTCCTCAGTTGTATTTGACTCTCTCTGACCCCACTTTGGGGTTTTCTTGGCAAAGGTATTGGCATGATTAGCCATTTCTTTCTCCAGCTCCTTTTACAGAGGAGGAAACTGAGGCAAGATTTGCCCCGGGGTCGTACAGCTAGTAATGGGATCTCTGTGACCCCATTTTGGGGTTTTCTTGGCAAGAATATTGGAATAGTTTCTGATTTATTTCTCTAGCTCATTTTACGAATGAGGAATTGAGGCAAATAGAGTTAAGTGATGTGCTCAGGGTCACACAGTCTCAGGCCAGATTTGAACTCAAGAAGGTAAGTCTTCCTGTTTCTAAGTTTATTGCCCTATCCACTATGCCACCTAGCCACCCACTATAATTATATTAATATATTATATATAATTATAAATTATATTAATATATGTTATATATAATTATAAATTATAATCATCAAGTTTATTCCTGAGGAAGATATGTAAAAATATATCTATCTCTCTCCCTCCCTCAAAGAGATGGTGGTATGCTGCTTGATTTTGCTGAACTGTTTTCCCCCCTCTTTTTTTTTTATTATTCTTTGTTATTAAGGGATATCTCTCTGGGTAGGAGAGGGCGGAAGAAGATATTTAGAAGTGAAGAAGATGTAAAAACTAAAGACATAAACATATTTTTAAAAAGATAATTAAGAAAGAAAATCAAAGAAAAGAAGATTCCATAATTATTTCTCTTCACTGATTTGCAAATACCTCCCTACTGATTGATGCATGCTGGGGTTTAAATACTACAGAAATGACGATTCTCCCAAACAAGGATGTCTTGACCTCAAAGTATACGGGTTAGTAACTGCCAGGAAACCAAAAAAGAGTAAGGTTTTCAAGTTTGTATGTTTATCTCTAATACGTAACTTAATATCTGGAAGGAGAAACATATTTGCCTAAGTAAGATGTTGTACAGATTCTGTTTAGAAGTATCCTTACCTGGGCCAGAAAAAGTTAGCTACCCAAGGTGCTGAATAAATGAGACAATTTCTTGGGGCTTAGTCTGTTAATCTTTTGACCTGCTGACCTGGTTTCCTTCAAGATTCTGGGGAAGTGAGTGTTGTCTACAGAAGAGAATGGCCTTCACTGGCAATATAAGCTATGAATCCTTACTTGAAGGCAAAAATCTAGTTTACCTTTGAATCTTAAGGTGCTCTGGCATTTTGAGGTGCAGAGGTCACTCAGAGCTGAAAGGTTTTACCTTTGTTAATGAGATCTTTTTCCTTTTTATACCTTTGAGTTGAGCAAATTGCTGTTCATCCAGTCAGTCATACCTGACTCTTTGTGACCCCATGACCCGTAGAATGCCTAGACCTTCTATCCTACACTATTTCCCGAAGTCTGTCCAAGCTTACGTTCATTGCTTCCATGATACTATCTATCCATCTCATCCTCCGCCATTTTTTTTTCTCCTTTTGCCTTCCATCTTTCCTAATGGCACAGTCTTTTCTAGTAATCCCTGTCTTCTCATTATGTGGCCAAAGTATTTAAGCTTCACCTTCAGTATTTGTCAGTCCAATGAATAGACAAATTAATTTCTTTAAGTATTGACTGATTTGACCTCCCTGCTGTCCAAGGGAGTCTCAAAAGTCTTCCCCCACTCCATGATTCAAAAGCATTGATTCTGTGGTGCTCAGCTTTTCTCATAGTCCAACTCTCACAGCCGTACATTGCTGCTGGAAAAACCATAGCTTTGCCCATATAGATCTTTGTCTGCAAAGCAATATCTCTGCTTTTTAGTATGCTGTCTGCATTTGCCATAGCTTTCCTTCTAAGGAACAAGCATCTTAATTTTGTGGCTGCAGTTGCCATCTGCAGTGATCTTTGAGCCCAAAATATTTAAAATCTGACATGGCTTCCATTTCTTCTTCCTCTACTTGCTAGGAAGCAATGGGACCAGTCACTAAGATCTTAGCTTTTTTAATGTTAAACTTCAAGCCAGTTTTTATGCTCTCTTCTTTCATCCTCACCACAAGGCTTCCTAATCCTTCTTCACCTTCTGCCATCAGAATGGTATCATCTGCATACCTGAGATTATTAATATTTCTCCAGGCAACTTTAATCCCAACTCTCAATTGGGCCAGCCTGGCATTTCACATGATTTTTGACAAATGAGAGACTGCCAAACAGAAGAGTTTGAGAATTTAGAACTGGGAAGAATTTTAGAGGCCATCCCTCTCAATTTCTTTGTTAAAAAAGTTATTTGTATTCTGAACTTAAGAAATAAAACAAGCATTTCCATAACAAAATAGAATAGAAAAAAAAAGGATTGCACAGGAAACTACAAATCTATTATGTACAACTTGCATTTTCTTTTAAATATATAATAAATTATCATGTAACTTTTTTTTCCCTCCCTCATCCCCAACCCCCACCTTAGAGATGGTTACCATTAGATACAAATATGTATGAAGATGTAAAACCATGCTATACATACTTCTATTTATCAGTTCTTTCTCAGGATACAGATAGCATCTTCTTTCGTAGGTCCTTTGTTGTTAATTTGAGTTATAATAGTCAAAATGACTTGGTTGCTCTAAGTTTGTTTTTACTAATATTGTTTTTACTGTATAAAATATTTCCTTGGTTCTGCCCATTTTGCTCTTCATCATTTCATATGAGTCTTTCCATGTTTTTCTAAGATCATTGAGATCATCATTTCTTATAGAACAGTAGTATTCCATCACAATTGTATACCATAATTCCCCAATTGGCGAGCATCCCCATTTCAGTTCTTTGCTTCCACAAAGAGAGCTGCTATAAACATTTTAGAACACAGAGATTCTTTTCCTTTTTTTTCTCATCATCTTGAGAAATAGACCTAGTAGTGGTATTGCTGGATCAAAGGTACACACAGTTTCATAGCCCTTTGTGCATAATCCCAGACTGCTCTCCAAATGTTTGGAAATTTTTCCACATTTTCTCCAACATTTGTCACTTCCACCTCCTATCATTTCAGTAAATCTGATAGGTGTAAAATGATATCTTAGGGTTCTTTTAATTTGCATTTTTCTAATCAATAATGATTTAGAGCATTTTATATGACTATAAATTATTTTGATTTATTCATCAGCAAACTGCTTGTTCATATCTTTTGACCATTTATCATTTGGGGAATGACTTATATTGTTATAGATTTGACAAAATTCTTTATATATTTCAGATATTTATCTGAGAAGCTGTCTATAAAATCCCTCCCTCCTAATATTCTACTTTCCTTCTGATCTTGGCTACATTGGTTTTATATGTAAAAAAGCTTTTTAATTTAATGTAATCAAAATTAACCATTTTACACCTCCTAATGCTCTCTCTCTCGTTTATTGATAAATTATTTGCCTATCTATAAGTCTGATAGGTAATATGTTCCACGTTCTTCAAATTTTCTTGTAATAGCTCCCTTTACATTTAGTCGTGTATCCTTTTTGACCTTATCTTGGTACTGTCCCATTTTCTTGATGAGGATACAGAAGCCCAGAAAGGTGATCACACAGCAAATTGATGACCAAACTTAGACTAGAGGCCAGGTCTCTTTCTGCTTCTCCGTCTTGCATTCTTTTGGATGAATAGACCCTGTTTTTCTAGGTAGGATGTGTGATAGGTAAGGCAAATGGACAGGTCATAGATTTAGAACTAGGAGGGACCTCAGAATCTAACCTCCTTGCAATTAAAATCCGAAGAGTCCAAGTAGTTTGCCCAATGTCATACACAGCTAGTAAGTGATAGAACCAATATTTGGATCCAGGTGTTCTGACTCCAGATGTAGGCTCTTTTGACAATGACAGAAGACCTCATCCTGGCAGGAACCTCAAGTGGTCATCTTGTCCAGCCCTCCTTCTTTAATCTCATCACTGAGTCAACTAGTGGCTGATGCTGACTGTCTTTGCTATTTTTAGAGCTCTCTGGGGATGGGAGCTTCCAATGACTCCCTTACTGTAGAGATGTTTGAGTAACAGCCCAACATTCTGAAGATGTAAATGATCAAGAACCCTGGAAATGAGGAGCAGATACAATCTAACATACTTAGCACACTTACTATTGAATGCAAGCCTTCTGAGTAAGAGGGGAAGGATATGTAAGAGAGTAAGCATATTACCTCTCCCTCAGCCCCAGCCACCATGTCGAGTCATGGCATCAGCAGCTCCTGCCTTTCTGGTGCTGGCATGTCTTGGCCCTGACTTCCACCCATTTAAAGATGAGGTCTGTCATCCATCAGGGGCTTGAAAGGAGGTGTTGGTTTCTGTGTGCTTCTCAGGGAGGACAAGAGCTTTTGTTCTATATGTTACTTTCATAGCCAGGAAACCTTTACAGGAAGAAACCTTGAAAAGTCAAAATCCAAATGGTTAGCTGCTCTTATCATGCTGACAGTGGGTAGAGCCCAGAGACCCTTCTGGTTAAGTCTTTTCCCTTTGTGTAGTTCTATAACTATATATTCCTATAGGCTTGTGGATAGCTACCAGGTTCCTGAATGATGCAGAAAGCTTTAGGAGATTCAGTTTCTTAATCTGTTGACCTGCTGCAAATACTGGAAAGTATTCTAATTTCATTCATTTCATTCTAGTAAAGGAAGAAAAGAAGGAAGGAAGGAAGGAAGGAAGGAAGGAAGGAAGGAAGGAAGGAGAGAGGGAGGGAAGGAAAGAAAGAGGGAAGGAAGCAAGGAAGGAGGGAAGGAAGGATGGAATGAAGGGAGGAAAAGAATGAAGGAAACAAGCATTTATTAAGCTCCTACTATGTTCCAGGCTGGAGGTGGAGAACCTGAGACCTCAAAGCCCCATGTGGCCTTTTAGGTCCTCAAGTGCAGCCATTGGACTGAACCTAAACTTCACAGAACAAATCCTCTCAATAAAAGGATTTGTTCTGTAAAACTTGGACTTGGTCAAAATGCTGCACCCAAGGACCTAGAGGGCCACATGTGGCTTCAAGGCCACAGGTTCCCCACCCCTCTTCCTGGCACTGTCCAAAGTGCTTCTCAACTATTATCTCATTTGACCCTCACAATAACTCTGGGAAATAGGCATAATTATTATCCTTACTTTACAGTTGAAGAAATGGAGACAGATAGATGTCAAGTGACTTGCCCAGGATCACACAGCCACTAAATATCTGAATCCAAATTTGAACTCAGGTCTTCTGACTCCAGACCCAGGGCTCTAACTACTGCCCTACCAAGCTTCTTCAGGTGTGGAAAATCCTACCAAAAAGAAAGCTCACAACACATCTATGACTTAACAGATATGTCCTGGGGAGCTTCCACAGGCACATATTATTTAAGTGACATGATCATCTCTTAATAAGCATTAAAGTTGAGATTTGAATCCGCATCTTCTTGACTCTAAGCCACAGTGCTAGGCTGCCTCTTACCTGAATATACATCATATTGTATGTGTATATATATATATATATATATATATATATATATATATAATATGGCAATTATAAAATTGTTAATGATCGGTCAGGAGATCTGGGTTTTAGTCTTGCCTCTAGACAGTGTGTTGACTCCTGGGTTTGGAGTCACAGGGCCTGGATTCAAATCCCACTTTGCCACTAACTACTTGTTTGGCTTCAGCTTACCTGTTTGACCCTTAACCTATCTGGGCCTCAGTTTCTGACTTCTAAAGTCCCTCCTAATTTTAACGCGATGATTCTCTCTAGGTGTCATGATGTTAAAGAAAGAACACTGGATAAAGAGTCAGAAGGCCTGGGTTCAAATCCCTACTCTGCCACTTAGCAGCTGGGTGACTATGGATGCATGACCTCATCTTGCTTGGTCTCAGTTCCCTCACCTTTAAAATTATTTATACTTCTGATGTCTCAATGTTTTTAAGAAGGTAGCTAGGTGTTAGAGTAGATAGTGAAATAAGGAAGACCAGAATTCAAATCTGATCTTGGATACTTATTAGCTGTGTGACCCTGGGCAAGTCACTTAACCTATGCCTGCCTCAGTTTCTTTAACTGTATGCTGGAAATAAAAATAGCACCTATCTCTTAGGGTTGTTGTGAGGATTAAATGACATATTTGTAAAATGCTTAGTAGAGTGCCTGGAACATTGCTGTTGTTGAGTTGTGTCTGATTCTTAGTGACCCCATTTGGAGTTTTAAAGATACCAGAGTGGTTTGCCATTTTCTTCTTCAGCTCATTTTACAGCTGAGGAAACTGAGGCAAACAGAGTTCAGCGACTTGCCCAGGATCACAAAGCTAGTAAGTGTCTGAGGCCAGATATGAAACAACGAAGATGAGTCTTCCTGACTTCAGGCCTGGTGCTGTACCCCCTTAGCCACCTAGCTGCCACTCTGGAATATAGTAGTTGCTTGATAAGTTTTTATTTCTTTCCCTCCCTCCTTTCCTCTTCTTCTTCCTTCCTTCCTTCCTTCCTTCCTTCCTTCCTTCCTTCCTTCCTTCCTTCCTTCCTTCCTTCCTTCCTTCCTTCCTTCCTTCCTTTCTTCCTTCCTTCCTTCTTTCCTTCCTTCTTTCCTTCCTTCCTTTCTCCCTTCTTCTTTTGTTCCTTCCCTAGTTCTCTCTGTCCCTCCCTCCCTCCTTCCTTCCCTGCCTTTCTCCTTTCTTCTTTGGAGGCTCAAATGAGATCCTGAAGCACTTTGAAAAACTTGAAAGAGCTGTGTAAATGTCAGCCATTAGTCACCGTATTGTGATGAGGCAGTTCTACCACATGGAACACTGGACTGGAGCCAGTCTTTGGTTTCTCAACCTTTCTGCTGCTTTTCCCTGAAGTCTGGATCATAAGCCCTGTCTAGATACAACAGAATATTTAAATGATCTGGGGAGTCCAGGACAGAATTTTTTCTTTCTTTTGATGCTGTAAAAATTCTCCCTCTAGTTCTTCCCTCTCCTGATGCAGGGCACCCTACTGCAGGGCAAGGGTTTGGTGGCTGGACATCACAATCGATGCTTCCCTAATTTATATTGTTCTTCATTCCTGTTGGCACAAATTGCTTTACATATTTCTTCATCAGTGTCTTAGCATGCTGCTTCAATCCAACAAACTGTTAATTAAACACTTACTACTTAGGCCAGGTATTGAGTTAGGCACGGGGATAAAAAAAAGAAGAAAACAGACTTTGTCCTCAAGGAGCTTGTATTCTACTACAGGAGTGTGTGTGTGTGTGTGTGTGTGTGTGTGTGTGTGTGTGGCAAAATAACATGTACACAGCCAGGTAAATACAAGGTGATTTAGGGAGTCAGAGGACTAAGAGAATCAGAAAATCATAGATTTAGAATTGGAAGAGACCTTAGAGACTACTGAGTTCAACTACCTCATTTTACAGATGAGAAAACTGAGGCGCCAAGAAATTAAGTGACTTGTTCGGAATCACAAAGCTAGGGAGCATTGGAGGCAGGATTTGAACACAGATCTTCCCAATTCCAATACCAGCACTTCGTCTAAAGCAGCATGAAGGAGGCAGCTCCTTAAAAAAAGTTAAAAATTCTAAATGTTAAGAGATGAAGAGGGAGTGCGTCCCTGGCATGAGGGACAACCTATATGGAAGCACAGATGTGGACAATAGTGTGCCAAGTCCCTGGAATATAGACAATAGGCCAATTAAATGATGATGATGATGATAATGGTGGTGGTAGTGACAGCACTTATGTCACACTTCAAGCTTTATAAATATTATCGCATTTTATCCTCATAACAACCCTCAGAGGTAGGTGCCATTATGATTTCTATTTTAGATGAGAAAACTGAGGCCAAACATAGAGTACCTGCAGCAGTGTGTTGGAGCTAACTTGAACTGGTTCACAAGAGTCACTTGTGAAATTCTCCCGGTAAGCATTTACATCTCAAAAATAGGGAAGCATTACAAATCCGGGTGATTTATTGTTGAGTTGTTTATTTACCAGTGTGGTCAAACTCAAATAGAAACTGATCCCTACAGGCTGCATATTGATATAGAAAAGGACAAATTAACATCATCTATGTTGTATTGTATTTTTAAAAATTTCGTCAAACATTTTCTGATGACATTTTAATTAGGTTTGGGCCTCACTCTGGAGTTTTGTGGACTGCAGTAGCATCTTTGACACCTCTAGACTCTAAACTTAAGAGAAAAATTTGATAAACAGATTAAGTTTGAAAGCCTGTTAGTATGTACCTGTTCCTTACCCACCTACTCAGGGAGCTGATTGTTAAACATTTATCAGCACACCCTTCAGTGCATAGAAAGGAGTGAGGTAAAGTCTGTTTGGAAAACTAGATAGGACTTTAAATGTGAGATGGAGAGCTTTAAATGCCAGGCTGAGTTGCTGTAGCAAAATCCTCTTTCTCTGATTGATTTCCAAGGCTGATCAGAAAGATACCTCTGTTTGGCCTCCAGGGTATGCGGAAAGGCAGGGTAACTCCTGCTCATCCTACAAAGACTAAAACTGGGCTGAACACAATCCCTCCAGTCAGGATTCATATCTCTCAGGCTTGAATGTGCAGAACAATTTTTAAAGGATTTAGCATTTTCTTCTCATAAAAAGGGCTTTTCTGGGTGATAGTAAAAGACAGTTCAAGCTACCAGGCTCAATAAAGGTCCCACTTGAGATTTTTTTAAAAATCCAACAGTAGCTGTAGTTCTTTCCAGCTCTCATCCCCATACCTATGGTAAGACAATGTCAGACCAGGTCAACAGAGAAATTTAACACCAAAACACATGCCTTGGTCTCCTTGGACCTCTTCTGCCAAAGTTCATGAACAAGTACAGTGCCTGACACAAAGCAGGTGATTAACAATGACTGTTGATTGATTGGAGTAAATATGAGTTTTATTCCCTGGTCCACCGCCTCCACCCCCAACTCAAACACAGAATGATTCCCTTCCCACACTTCCCTTTAAAGTGCTCAGGGAGAATCCTGCAGCCTAGCTTCATCACTTTCAATTTATTTACTTTCATTGGCTCATTTCTTTTCAGTAGATGACATAAATTTAAATTGGAGACTCAGAACCTTCCTCGGAGCAGCCCTTTTATTAATTGCTGTACCTCTCCCCCAGCAGATCTTTAGGAAAAAGGAAACTCTCTGTTTTGGGGAACAGGTTCTCCTGGGACTTTGGGGATACGGGGAAGTAGTTAGCATTTGTGCTCCCAGAGTATCTAGTTAAATTAAATCAGGGTTCAATGATTCATTTGATGGCATCCCAGGCCATTGCCAGTCATCCTGACTTTTATCTTACCATTGGACTTCCATGATTCTGGAAGAGAGTGAGGCTGACAACTTTGTGCAATTCTGCCTCACTTGAATCCAATTCGCTTATGAGTCAAGACATCACCCATGATGCCATTGGTTCTCTTTGAAAATGAAGGACAAACAGCATCTTGTTTAGTGAGGGAGGGATATGAAAACTGCCAGAAAACTTGGTCTCCCTTCAGTGTCCACTACCCCCAGCATGCTTAGTAATCACCTATTGAAATTGAATCTTGAAATTGCATCTTCTCATTTTATAAGTCATTTTATCATTCCTCACACCTGGAGATTGTTGGCTTAGGAGTTAATGGACTGTGCCAGACACTGTGCTAAGCACTGGGGTTAGAAATACAAACAAGCAAAATAGTCTTTGCCCTCAAAGAGTTTACAATCTATTGGTAGAAGGAAGCATGAATAGGCACCTGAGGGAGTTTGGAGGGTGGATATATACACTGTGACATAGTCTGGAAATGGCCTGGAAGCAATATGGTGGCCTGTTTCTGTGCAAGATAAGGCAAAAGCTCAGTCATCAGAGCCCACAGCCCCAGAGACAGACTCCAAGTTCTGTTGGGAGGGGGATGAGGATGATGGCCAGAGTGCAGGGAATTAGTTGCATAGCCTGACTCCAGGCAGGATTAGTTGAAAGTTCACCCATCAGAATCCAAGATCTTAGGGGCAGAGTGTCAACTCCAGTCTGAAGGAACCCATGATAATTCCCAGGTAGAAGAGAAATCAACAAATGGTTTGGGAGATAGAAATTCAAATGATGGACCAAGTTGACTTCGAGAACAAGAGCCTCTGTGAATTTTGACTCCGTTCACAGAATCGTAGATTTTGAGACCTGGAAGGGGCTTAGGAAGACATTTAGTTGGCCTCATACCTGGAAAAAAATCTTCACTGCCATATACCTGACAAATGGTTGTATAGCCTTTACTTAGAGAGCTCCAATGGGGGGCTGCCACTCCCTTCTCAGGGCACAAGATCTTGGATTTAGAGCTGGAAGGAACCTCAGAGGCTGACTGTCTGGTCCAACGCTCTCAAACCTATTCCACTTGGGGCTGCTCTAATCTTTAAGAAATTTCCCTTCATATTAAGCCTCAATTTTTCTCTCTCTAGTTTCCATCCTGTTATTACTAGTTTAGTCTTCTGGACAGGTCCAAATGAATTGCAAGTTTATTCCCCAGGTCTTAGAAACTTGGAAACTTTGGACTTTTCCATACTTTTGAGGAACCATGACCATTCTATGATACTCATGTTTGAGAAGAGCAGATTGGAAGAGATGACCTCTAAGAAACTACTCTATGGCCATAGGATCATAGAACGTGATGAATCAATCTATCAGCTAGCATGTATTAAATACCTGCTGTATACCAAGCTCGGGGTTGACCTGGAAGAAATCTTAGAAAGCAGATATTCAAACTCCTTTGCTTTATGGAGAGGGTCCCTCATGGCTGTAACTGTCTATGAATCTGTGGGTGATTTGCTAATTTAAATTTTATTTTGAGAGTGGCGATGGTTTGACTTATACCCTTAGCATGTTTAGAAATCATCTATAGGAAATTACCCCCGAAACAATATGGGCTTTCTTTCTTTCAGTAAGAGAGAGAGATGTCATCAAATTTTGTGTCCTCTTTTCCCCTTGCTGCTCAGGTATCTCTCCTCTTGGCAAATATCTGTCACCAGCTGTGATTCAAATAGGGAGCCAATGTTTTTGGACTGACACAGAAGATGGTCTTCCTGTAGGACAGATGGCATCTCCAGTATGACTCAGAGTGTCCATCTCAGACTATGGTTGCCTTGGATGTGTGCCTGAGGGCAAAAGTCAAACCAACTTGTGATTGGGCCTCCAGTCAGTTTAACAGATGGCAAAAAGTAGAGACAGCCAAAAGTTTATGTGTAGAAACTAAGAAAGGCCATGAGAAAGGAAGGATGGTAATAGTTTTTACTGCCCCATTTGTTTTAAAACCTGAAGCTTTAAGTACTTAAAGTACGTACTTAAGTTTTAAGTGCTCAAGTTCTTTGAGTTTTAGGATTTTTTAAAAATATAAGTACTTATAAAATGGACAGCTTTAAATATGCATGAATATACTAAGGATCTGTGATTTTCTCAAATGTGGGGAATCCTTTGGTTTGGGATCTCCCTCCATCAATACAGATAAAAATTTATGTATGACTTTAAAAATATAAATCCCAGAGTATTTCCTGAGGGATTGAAAGGTTGATTAATTTGCCTTGAGTCACACAGAGAGTAAGTTCAAGAGATGGCATTAAACCTTGGTCTTTCTGACTCCATCCTCTACTCTACCATGCCTCCATAGGGATATGTGTGTATATGTATGTGAATATATATGTATGTACAAATATTCATATGTAAAATATACACACATATACACACATACATAGAAGAGGCGATGTGGTAAAGTAGAAAGAATACCAGATTTGGAGTCCAAGGACCCAGGTTCAAACCCTGGTTCTACTATTTGCTATCAATGAAACCTTAAGGCAACTTCCTTCTCAGGACCCCAGTTCCCACATCTATAAAATGTGTAGGTTGGAGTAGATGGTGTCTAAGGAGAGGTTTCGGTAGGGTTAGTCATTTGATTTCTGTAGGCCTTGGCTTTCTTATTTGTAAAACAGGGAGGTTGGACTATGTCACCTTCCAGCTGTAACGTTCTGTAATTCCATGATTCCACATCTTTGTTCTGATTCCCTCAGGTCTGGAATACAATCAACAAAAGTCTAAATCCCAGAGTAGTCCATAAAGGTTCATTTGGATCCTTCTATAGCTGGTTGAATTTTCATTGGCAAATCCTGCGGGTAGAAGTAAGTGTTTGGTGTTTGTGCAGTTCTAGACAATTTGGACTTTTGAGTATCCTGCACCTGATGACTGTGTGGGTGGCACCATGGTGGGGACATATCCTATGCCTGGGACAAAATCCTTCATTCCCTTCCTCAGGCTTCTTCCTCTAGCTTTTTTACAGTATTCCTGTCCCTTACTTTTCTCTGTGCCAGCACCAGTGCCATAAATATGAGCCTTCATTTTGCAGCTGACATCCTGTAGCCATCTCTGTCCACAGATAGTATCTGGCCCTGAATCCATCCGGGATGAGACTTACACACGCCCTTGCAGTGGGGCCAGGCCTGGGACTGTGAAGAACATCATGTGCCTGGTCCCTGATCTAAAAATAATCCGCTCACTAAACTGAACCAGCCTCCTTCATCCAGAAAGGTCTGAAACCCCAAACATGAGGTTTCTGATGGTTCATCAGCAAACACATAGACAAACACCATTTACACCAATCAGGTGAATCTTCTCTAGAAAGACAGACATATACTTTGTGCCTATCAGTTGGAGGTAAGATGGAAAACATAGGGAAGCAGGCCAGGTGTGGACTGGTGAACTAGAGCAGAGCCAAAAAATGATAGCAAAAGAAATACATGGTGATGGGCTTCTGTTCCTCTTCATTTTGGATGACAGGAAGGGAGAAGCGGAGGAAATACAGATAAAGCCAGCCTCTTTTGAACTGGTTCTAACTTCTCTTATTTGAAAGTTAATCTGAAAGGCATTGCTTCCATTGTGGGTAATGGCATAAGTCTGGTTACAGCATTATGGGGATACTCAATGAAAATTCGAGAAGTTTTGATCCTCTCAGACCTAATCTAGCTTGGTTATGTATAAGTTTGTGTGTAAAAATGGGGTGGTGCAATTAATGAGATCATACAGGCAAAGGCAGAATGGAGTGGGAAATAGTAAGTCTGCTTTGGAATGAGAAAGTCCAGCCTTTCTTTGATGTATGTATAGGCTGTGTGACCCGAACGCAGGGTAAGAAAGTGACTTAATCTCTCAGTGCCCCCACACAGCTCTCTCTCTGTCTTTCTCTCTCTCTCTCTCTCTCTCTCTCTCCATAATTGGATTAAGTGACTTATCTAGGGTCACACACTAGTAGGTTTCTGAGGTTGGATTTGAACTGAGGTCATCCTGGCTCCAGGACTCGTGTTGTAGCCGCTGCACCACCTAGCTGCACATTCAGAACTGCTTTACAAGTTTTAAGACTTGTAAAGCAGTTCTGAATGTGCATTGGTAAAAGGAATTCCTTCCAATGAAATCACTTAATTCTGTTTGTTTTTTTAAAATATGCTTACCAAAAGCAACATGGCCTAATGGGAAGAATGCTGACCTTGGAGGTAGGAAGACCTAGGTTTAAAACATTCCTCTTCCTTCCTTCCTTCCTCCCTCCCTCCCTCCCTCCTTCCCTTCCCTTCCTTCCTTCCTTCCTTCCTTCCTTCCTTCCTTCCTTCCTTCCTTCCTTCCTTCCTTCCTTCCTTCCTTCTTTCCTTCCTTCCTTCCATCCTTCCTTCCTTCTTTCCATTCTTCCTTCCTTTTTTTTCCTTTTTTTTTTAATAAAATTTTCAGATTTTTATTTTGGTTCTGTACTTTTGATGAGAGGTTAATGCAACAGACAACCGAGAGGAAAAATTAGGACCAGCCCTGAAGTATTCCAGGGTGCTGGTAAATCAGGCAACTATACTAGCAAAGGCAGAGTTCGGGTTCTTTATCTTCTAGGCATCCCAGGCAACACTCATCTATCAGTTATGGATGAGCTGAGAATCTTCATTGGGTAGGGAGATTGGAGGCCAGGAGCTCTCCACTTGGATTAAAGCACAGATGCAGACTCAAACAAATAAGTAGTCATATAAAGGCAGCTGGGAAAAACCTAGAAGAAGCATATGACCAGGCAAAGAAAAGCTGGGCCAGTCCCCTAACAAGGATGAGGGTCAACAGCCCATGTTTCCATTGGAATCCTTGAGATACTGACAAAATCGGGGGAAAGACCTCAGCACATTGGATGGACCTCCTGGGGACACCTGATGGGAGGACATAGACAAGAGTTACTGAGGACAGGCAAGAGGGATGGGTTGCTATCTGCATCACTGGAGAGAGTACCCTTTGGCATTTTTGGTCAGACTTGCCAGATCCCTATGGAGGCCGTGAGTTCTTGACTCTTCTTGCAGGGTTAATCACTCTAAAAAGCTTCTTAAGATGCAAGATCAGTCGCAGATAAGTGTGACCAGCCATTTGAGATCTGTTTATTCTGGCCTGGGATGGGGGTGGGGGGGGAGGTCTCCCACAGCAAGAAAAAAAGAGAAAAAAAAAACCAAAAAGAGAAAAAGAAACACCAGCTTTGAAAACAGCCTCCTCCCACTAGATTTTTCCTCTCTGCCCCAGGGTAGTTGCCTAGCAACTTCCCTTCCCTCCCTCTCTCCCCAGATATTCATATAGAGCTCCATTCCTATTATCATCACATCCTATCACTTAAGCCAAAAAACTCACTTCAGCTTTGTTAACCCATTACAGTTCCCCTCTTTCATTACCCCTTGGCCAGATTTTACACAGCCACCATTATCAAGACAAACAAACCCTGACCCGCAGAGGGTTTTCTCATTTCCTTGTCTTTTATAGTGTATTGGAGTCCTCATAATAACATGTTTTCACATTAACCCCAAGATCAGACCATCAGACCGCCAAAGGGAGAGAGGAGGAGAAGTCCTGCTGGCTAGATAATCCAGAGAGGCTTGGCCAAGTTCTAGGTGACTCTGATTTCTCTCTCACTTGTTCTCTTTTCTCTTCTTTCTCGCCTTCTCATTTCTCTTTCTCTGTATTTGTGGAGTCAGGATGGAATTTTGAGGCTCTGGAATCCTTGGGTAAAAAAAAAAAGACTCCAGGGAAGATTCAGTGCTATATTTATTTTTTATTTATTAACTCTCCCATCCAAATATCTTAAAACCATTTTTAACAATTCATTCCATCCTAACCCAACACTCCTAAAAATAAGCAGCCCATAGCCTACCTAAGAAAAACCAAGAGCTATTAACTTCTAATACAGGCACTGGCAGCTTGGAGACCAGAGCTTCCTTTACCAACAAACACTCTGGTTGCCACTTGAGTTTTTTGTTGCTGTTTTCTTTTTTTATAGCAAGATAAAACCTGCCCAGCTTTTTTCCCCTTTCCTGCAACCAAATATTCTTCTTTATAATCACAAACATTTACAATAATATCTCACACTCAAAATAGCACCTCAAAGTTAACAAAGCATTCTTCTTTTCTTCCCATTTCACAGATGAGGACATTGAACCTCAGAGAAGGCAAATGACTTACATACGGTCATAAATCTAGAAGGTGTTGGATGTGGGAATTAAATTCAAATCTCCTGGCTTCAATTCAATTCAATTCAAAAAAGTATCTATTGCATGAGTACTAGGGAGGCAACTTGGCGCTCTGGGAAGAGTGTAGGATTTTGACTCAGAATCTGGGTTCAAATCCTGGTCCTGCAAGGCAGTTCATGGTTATGGGTTATTTTGCCTCAACTGCAAAATGAGGAGGTTGGATTTGATGACCTCTAAGGTCTGTCTAAGCTCTGAGTCTATGATTCTGTGTGCCAGGTGGGCACTGTGCTGAGCTCTAGGATGCAACAAGAAGATGGAATAATCTTAGTCCTCAAGGTGCTTCTATTCTTCTGAGGGGAAACAATATGCATACAGAAAAGTATATATTAAATAAAATTCTTTGGGCACAAATCTATTCACTGGTCCAGGGAACTCCCCATGAACAGAAGCCCTCTGCCAATGCACATAGGCAACTCTTCCACAGTCCAAAGTCTCAGAATGTATCCTAAGTTTGGTTCTTTTGGAGAACCAAGGATGAAAAGCAACAGAAGGGTGAGTGATTTGGCCAGGATCACACAGTCAGTATATATCCGAGGAAGGCTTTGAACCCAAGTTGTCCTGACTACAAGACCAGTCTGCTGCTCTGGAAATACAAAATATGCAGAATAAATATAAAGTAATTTAGGGGTGGGGAGAACACAAACAGTGGAGAGAATCAGGAAAGGTGTCTTGCGTGAGGTATCCTTCAAGCTGTGACTTTACAGAAGCTAGGAAGTCTTGCACAGCAGAAACAGTGCCAGGACTGGAGTCAAGAAGACTCATCTTCCTGAGTTCAAATCTGGCCTCAGATACTTCCTAGCTGTGTGACCCTGGGCAAGTCACTTAACTCTATTTGCTTCAGTTTCCTCATCTGCAAAACGAGCTACAGAAGGAAATGGCAAACTACTGCAGGATCTTTGCCAAGAAAACCCCAAATAGGGCCATAAAGAGTCTGAAATTAAGTGAACAATAACGAAAGGGGGTCTGTGAGGTAACAAGGCAGAGCATTCCAATCATGGAGTTTAAAGTCATGGAGACAGGAGCAAATTGTTATATACAGGGAATAGAAAACAGCCTAGTTTGGTGGGCTTGTAGAACTCAATGTACTTCCATCTCCCCATGCTACCTCTCATCGAGGTGACTCACCCAGAAAAAACATTACCCAAACAATTCCCCTTCCAAAAAAGCCTTTTCATTTTAGGGGACAATGAAGAAATAACATAGTCTCTAGAAAAAGAGAGGATGTTATCAAATAATAATCTAGATTCCTACTAATACCTCATTTTCATAGTCTTCGGCTCTTCTCAGGTTTTCTCAAATAAAGTTTGGGATGGATCTCTTTATCTGTATCTTTGCTGCTGACTGCTACCTGAGAACTACTGAATTTCTAGAAAAGCTAAGAGGGAATATACCATCTATGTCAACTCCTCTTAAGAACTCAGATGCCCAAGTCTAAGTAACAGGAACAGAGGAGAAAGAAAACAAGACAGTCATATCCCCTTCTACTGTCTTCCTTCTTTATTGAATCATGCACCCTTTGCTGGCAGGCTCATAGAAGGCTGTGCCAAGGGAAAATAAAAGTTATCAAGAATTCCGGTTAGAGCCACATTCCTCAGGGATAGTGACAGGGCCTTAAATCCATCAGGCCTGGGTATAAGTTTCAGAGCTCAGATTGAGAGCTTTTTTCTCCCCAGCCCTAGAAGGAGGGTAGGTGTGGGGAGTGGGAAGGAGGTGGTGAAATTTAAAAAATACATCTTCAGCTGGTATGCAAGTAGGAGGAAAATCTAGCACTCTCTCTTCTAATTTAAACTTTTTTCCCTTTTGGGGAGAAGGATAATAGATTCATCAGCTTGACTGAAGCATTTGACACCATATGCAGAAGTAGTCAAGTTACTAAGCATTTATTTGCCTACTACGTGCCATAGGCCATGTTAAGTGTTGGGGGGATACAAAGAAAGGCAAAACACGTTCTCTGCTCTCAAGGAGCTCACGTGATAATAGGGGAGATAACAGGCAAACAATTATGTACAAACAAGCTATACAGGGATAAAATGGAGCTAATCAGCAGAGGGAAGGCGCTAGCATTAAGGAGGATCAGGAAAAGCTTCTTGTAGAAAGTGGGATTTCAGAGAAGAGCTGAAGGAAGCCAGGGGAGCCAGGAGGTGGAGATGAGTAGGGAGAGCATTCCAGGCCTGGGGGATAGCCAGCAAAAACACACTGAGAGTTACTAATCGAGCTAGTCTGGATTCAAAGTGAAGGGCCTTGGGGACTTGAGCCTCTCCAAAGAGATGAGCTTCCTGGATCCCAATTCAGTTCAATAAATATATATATTAGGTGTCTGCTAAGCCACAAAAAGGTACCGTGGAAGCAGTATAAATACTAAAGCAAAAGGTTCCCAAGATCTGTATTCATAATTAATAGGCTTAGGATGCAAAGTCAGGGTGAACATAATGGATAAAGCCTCAAACCAGAGGCAGAAAGATCTGGGTTCAAGTGTTGGCCCAAAGACACACCAGCTGTGTGACCCTGTGTTAGCCACTTCACCTCTAATCGCTCCCAGACAGTTTTCTGACTTACAGGTTAAGCTGCTGATGTGCATTGGTGGGGAGAACTGGGAGTTCCCTACACCGATAAAATCAAAGATGGATACCTCGAAACAAAGTTAGATCAAACCCTCCTGAACAACAGCATTACTCTTCTTTCCCTTTGTCTCACTGGATTACTCTTACTTGATGAGATCACCAATACCACTCTCCCCCAAAAGAACACCACTAGCAAATTTGCTGTGTCATTCTGCACCACTTAATAATGAATATTCTCTGCATCTTTATACTAGTTTCCTTCTTACAATCTGTCTCCACTGGGGACCTCAGAGGAATGCTGAGGCAATTCTCCTCACTATAATCAACTGATCCCAAAGCGGGGAAATGAATAGAGGAAATTCTCCCCTGGATCCACACCCAAGAGCAGTGAGACTGCATTCTTCCTCCCTGCCCTTAGTTTCCTGGCAGAATTTACTTTTTCCTAAAAGTGCAACAGAACATGAAGGTCTGGAGAATTGAGGGCTCCAGTTCTGGTTAATCACCATTTTCTTGTATGGAATTGTAAGGGCATTAGCCCCTTGCCAAGACTTTTTGATCCTAATATGGCTTTGTCTGGTCCTTTGGCCTCCCAAAATACATAGCAAGGGGGAGAGGGTTGGCAGTGAAGAAAAAAAGAGAGAAGTATTGATAAATACAAAATTGGCCAGGATGTTGGAAAAAGATAGGAACCGAGAGAGAAATAGTGGTTAGCATCTATGACCTCATTGTCAATGATAGATTTGTAATAGTCAAGTGGCACCTGGGGGTGCCTTTGGGGCATTTGAGCAATGCACCATTTCAAATGCTGAGAGTTTCAGTGACGAATCATACAAAAGTGTTCCAGATCCATCAGAGAAGACACCCTGGGAC
>CM053623.1:327343642-327396044 GCA_028646595.1 Phalanger gymnotis | reverse complement strand
GTAATTAATTAATGCTTCTGCATATCCTAATCTAATTAAACTGCACTTCAAAGTATGATCTGAATGAAGGTGGCTAAATGAAGGAACATGAGAGGAAGGAAAATGTACAGCAAGTATGTGGGGATTGAGTTAGAGGTAGAATGAATCCTACTTCTAGATAAGATAAAGATCCAGAGAGAGATATGGGGGTTACCTGTCACTTGTTATGCAGCTATGAAACCTACATAATTAGGTTTTAGCATGCAAAATAAATGGAATCCTGAATAGGATCACCCAGAGGAATATGTATAAACTCACACCACAGATCAGTAGAGTAATTCCCAGACAAGGTAAGAGAGAAATTCCCAGGAGCACAAGATCCCATATAAGTGCCTCAGTGAAGAAATTTCCGGGGTTCCCATTCTTCAATAACCTTTCTCAGATTGCTCATCAGATCACCAGCATGAGGAATCCTTGGTACTGGTAGACATTAGGTTAACTGCTTCTAGTAGGGGCTGCTGCTCTCTGTACTGTATGCCCTCACCTCTCTTTACCCCTCCACAGTGGCAGGCAGTTCAGCTTACTTTAATTGCATGGGAGATGTGGCTTTAGCTAAGCACATTTGGGTTTGTTTACCTCTTAATAGGAGCTGGTGTTCTGGAACCCCAAGGCATTTCCCTGTTGTCAGCCACAACAAATCTGAGTTGCTGACAGTAGGATTCTCAAGCAAGTGGCATATCCTGAGTTGAAGTGGGGTAACTATGAGGTGGAACCCAGCAGAGAAAACTCTTCAGACACATTGAACCACAACTTTAGATGATGAGACCCCACTGTGAGGACAACTGGGAAATGACAGCGGCAGAGGGATCCACCTTGAAAGCTGTAATCAGAGAAGGGCTATTTCTTTTGATTAGAGACACTGGGCCAACTATACAGCAGAGACAGAGTTGGAAGCAGCGCCAGGCTCTGCAAATAGTGACTGCTGTCGCAAACCAGAGGATAGCCTCTACCTAAGTGTGCCTATGTCCAGAGATTCTGTTTCACTGTGCAGTTCCTTCAGTCGCCCCATGGGGAATCATGCCATATTCAAACACTGATCTTGGATCTGCCTTGGACCCACTACCTTACAGAGAAAAACATTCAACCCAAATCTCATTGGATATATTTCTCCACTTCATGTCCTATATGTTTAAAAGACAAGAGGGGAAGCAGAACAGGGAAAAAGAAGTGGGCTGGGGCTCTTTAGGATTTTACTTACTTCATGACTCTGGAAGAGAGTGAGGCTGATAACTCTGCTCAACTCTGCCTCACTTAAAAACAATTCATATGCAAGTCAGGACCGCACCCCTTGATGTCACTGGTCCTTCTCAAAAGTAAGGAATTAACTACAACTCAATATTGCAGTATGGTATAGTAAAAAGAGCACTGGATTGTGGATTAGAAGGTCTAGGCTTGAATCGTGGCTCTAATTTACTAGCTGTTACCTTGGGCAAGTAATTTCACTTCTCATGGCTTTGGTTTTCTTATCTGTAAAATGACAAGGGATGGGGTGGACTGGATGATCTCTCAAGGCCCTTCCTCTTCTGAGTCCTATGATCCTCCGGTGGTATGCTATTGTTGTGGAGTCATTTCAGTTATGTCCAACTCCTCGTGACCCCATTTGGGGTTTTCTTGGCAAAGATACTGGAGTGGTTTACCATTTCCTTCTCCAGCTCATTTTACAGAAGAGTAACTGAGGCAAACATGGTTAAGTGACTTACCCAGGGTCACACAGCTAATAAATGTCTGAGGTCACATTTGAACTCAGGTCCTCTTGGCTCCAGGGCTGGCACTCTAGGTGGTATAGCTGTGGTATAAGGAAAATATAATTAACTTGAGTTAAGTTCAGTCAATCCAATAAACATTTATTAAACACCCACTTTGTGCTAGATACTAGGAATACAATGACAGAATATAGATATAATGGTCCCTAGTCTCAGGGGTCTTATATTCTATAGAGATGCTTGGTCAGACTCTTCCATTTACTAATTCTGTTGCTCTGAGTCTAACTCAATCTCACTGATCCTGTATCTTTGTATAAAAAAGGTAGATAATAAACCTGCCTTCCCTTCCTACGAGGGCTGTTGACAATCACTATGTAAATGTAAGACATTATTCACACAGGGAGCTGGAACGATTACCTAGCTTTTATAAAAGACTGTCAAATCTTCCAGTGATAGACCAAGCTGTAACCCAGTAAATTAACATTGTGAAGAAGAACAAGAAACTAGGTACATATTGAAGACTGTGTACCTAATCAATGTTCTTGTGTAGATACCTTTCTGGCTTTTCCTGTTGCTCCTTCCTGCTGCTGTCCAATGAGCCCCTGAACATGTTGACCTGTTAGGAGAGACAGCAAGATCTTTGAGCCCAAGAGATTCCATAACAAACTCAGGCAATGAAGCTCAGAGTGCCTCTGATTGTAAATCCCCTCTAAGATGCAGCATCAGAGAATACTTAAGCCATTCAGTCAACTTGACTTCCAGATCTTCCCTCTGTAGCAGAATGACATAATCACAGACTCTCAGAATCCCGGAATCTCAGAGCTGGCGGGGAGCTAGTCCAAACTCTACCTGAATGAGGACCCCTCTACTATGCACAGTAGCAGAAGAGGAAGCATAATATAGTAAAGTGGCAGGAATACTGGTTGTGGATTCAGCAAGGCCTGGGTTCAGATCCTGCCTCTGAAGACACTTGCTTGCTACATGAGCATGGGAAAGTAGACTTCAGATTTTTCATCTGTAAAAATAAGATAATGATACCTGTAGCAGCTACCTCACAGGCTTGTTGCTAGGCTCAAATCATAGAATGTCTGTGTAGTGTTAGCCAAGTGTCAAGTATCTTTATACCAGAAAAGTGCTTGAAGACTTCTAATGAGTAGTCACTACCTCCTAAGGAAGCCCTTTCCACCTTTCCTTAGCTCAAATTTTAAGAAGCTAAAATCTACCTGTCTTTAAGTTCTATCCACTTATCCAATATGACCATAAAGAGTAGTAAAATAGCGATGCAGAAAAAGGAAGATCTGGGTCTGACTTGTTTCTGATACATGATGGCTGTGTGACCATGGGCAAGTCACTTAAATTTTTATTCCTCATTCAACCCCCCAACTCTCAAAGACTAAATTGTCAAGTGGGTGTAGATCTAAGTCAGTAGGGTGCTGTACAACAAACTCCTGAGCATGCTGACCTGTTGAGTTAGCAGAGATAGCACGGTCTTTCAGCACAGGGACTCCATAATACATACGTTCAGGGGCTAAAGCCCAGAGTGGTCTCTGATGATGAATCCTCACTGAGAATCTAAATCCTCCCTCCCTTCTATTCCTCATAGAGAATTAGTTTATACCAATGAAATCACAAATCTCATCTCAAGACAAACAAATAATAATAAGCATGAAGATAAGCATTGTTGTAGGATCTTAGGCAGCCGTGTACTAGTAAATGTTTAATAACATGGCTCAGGACACACTTTTAAGTTTAATCTGCATCATCAATATTTTCTTTATCATTTTCTTAAGCCTAAGCCATCAATGAAACAATAAAATAAGCCCTGATTTGTAGTGTTTAGATTTCTAAGATGTAAATGTTCCCAATGAAAATTCAATAATTCCTTCCAGAGCCCTCCAAGCTGTCTCCAGCATACTTCTGATCTTAGGATGCAAGAGAAATCATCAGAGTATCGCTGAGAATGTGTTGGATGCACCCTAGCCCCTGACTTGGTATAGGTTTTCCAGCATGTTTCTTGAATGAACCAAACGGACTTGGATTCAGAATGATTTAGTGATATTTTGAGATTCCTACTCAAATCAATTATATTTAATGGTATTTATCCATTGCTAACCATCTACTGTATTAGATGCTGTGGAGACATGGCCAAAAAAAAATCCAATAACAACAAACAACCTGAAAACAAAACAAAAATCTTGACAAAACATCTCAAGGGACTCAGAATCTAGTAGTGGAAAAGAAAGTGACTTTAAAAAACACCCCAAGGATGCAGACCAAGAAAAGTATGTAAGAGACAAGAAAGTGTAGTAGTGGAATATGTACCAGATTGGGAGCCAGAGGCCCTGGGTTCAAATAAACATTCTACTGACTGTTTGACCTTAGATAAGTCACTTAACCTCATAAAAGATTCATTTTCTCCTCTTTAAATGAAAAGGTTCAACTAAATGGTCTCTAAAGTCCCATCTTTATCTAGTCTTATGATCCTATAAGTAGAATCTAATATATCACAAATTTGAATCCATACATATTAAAATGAGGCAGTAAAAAAATAAAATGAGGCAGAAGAGTAATAATGATGACCAGGGCAAAAAGAAAAGCATCAAGTTATTCCTAGTCTCAAAGTGTTTGTTTTCCTTCCATCTTTCCTTCCTTCCTTCCTTCCTTTCTTCCTTCCTTAATTTATTCATTTATCTGTTTGTTTATCCATCTATCCATTCATTAATTTAATAACATTAATTAAGCACCAGTTGGATGTAGAACACCTATGCTAGATGCTGAGAAAGATACAATGTTTGATGTCATTATCCTTATCTTTATGGAACTTATAGTCTAGTGACAGGTAAGACCCAAATATAGATGAATATAATAACATTAATGTAGTATATGGCAAATGTATTAGAGAGATGTGAAACAAAATGATACAGGAGATCAGAGAAGGAAGATTGTTACTGATTGAAGAAATTACGGAAGACTTCTTAGAAGAGTTAATGCTTGATCTGGGCTCTTTAAAGAATGACTAGGAATTCAGTAGATGAAGAGGAGAGAGGTCAATCCAGGAACAGTGAAGTCATGAGCAAAGGTATTGAGGTGGGAAGACCTAGGGTGTGTTCAGGAACAGTCAGTCAGTTTTGTAGCAACATAGGAGTACTTAGGAGATGAGATTGAAAAGGTTGGGTGATATCCTACTGAAGAAAGCTTGAATGACAGACAAAGGAGCTTGAATTTTATTGGATAGTATTAGAAAACCATTGATGATGTTTGAGCAGAGTACTATATGATAAGATCTGAATGAATCAGACTAAATCAAACTCAAAGATTGTCATAGAACAACTCAAATATTTGGAGAGCCAATTCAATTTTCCCAAGATCTTCAGGATTCCTTATAACCTGAGACAAATCTCAACCTGCTGAAGCCCAGTAAAAAGTACTCCTTTCCCTCTGCTGATGGTCCAGATTATCCCAATATGCTTTATTGGGATCTGGTCAGACCTTGACATGTAGTGATATTGTAATGGTGCTTCAATTTGATTTTTTCTAGGATGCATTATAATGGTTTATTGGAGAGATCCTTGGTCTGGGATCTAGGTTTAAATCTCAGCTTTTGCTTATCCCAGCTTTAAATCTCAGCCACGAGACTGTGGGTAAGTCACTTAACCTTTATGGACCTCAGCTTCCTTAAAAGTCATTGAGAGAGTTGGTCTAGAAGCCTCTCTGGTCCCTTCCAACCCCAGATCTATGATCCTACAAATCAGGGTTACTTCTGTGCTATGAAGAGACATCAGAAAAGGTCCTTGGTGAAGGAAGATAGAGATAATTGTGTCATCTTCCAACTATTTTAACTCTAAGCTTTTATTTCATTAGAAGAGAAATGCTTTATGAATCAAAGACATCATTATTACTGAAATCTTGTATTTTTGGTCTTTGTTCCAACCCTTAGTTAGATTCATGTTTATTGAATATGTAAGACTCAAAGATCACAACACAAAATATTTGGGTTTAAGTCCAAGTTTTGAATTGTAATTGCCTCTATAGAGAACCAGGAAGAGGGTCTAAGATGCTTTTCTTATTGGTCAGCTGACTGTAGCTTCAGAAGTGGGAAGCACAAGAAGAGCAGCCTGGTGTTGCGACACCAGGATCTGTGATTATAAATTCCAGAAGCAAACTTCATTTAAACACAATTCAAGTCAACAAATGTATAGGTATCCAAGGCCTAGGGATACAATAATTAAATAAAAAAAAAGGATCTTTGTCCTCAAAGAACTTATATTCTACTATGGAATACAAGTATACATTACATAGACGTAGATATAGACATAGACATAGACATAGACATAGACATAGACATAGACATAGACATAGACATAGACATAGACATATATACAGATAAGTATAATTCGAGAAAGGAGGAGCACTACAGCTAGGGGGATCAGAAAGGCTTCTAATTCAAGGTGGATTTGACCTGAACCTTGAAGGAAACTACGCATCTCCTCAGAGAAAAGCAATGGATTCAAGGTGGAAAGTGAGACACGTATTTTTGGATGCAACACATTCATATTTTTACAAGTTAAAAGAATTTTTAATGTAGGGAAAAGTAGGAAGGAAAGAAAATAAATTTATGTTAACTGAAAAAAATTTGCCAAGGCAAGTTAGGGATTTTAAGAAGCAGAGGTGGTGAGGGTACATCCCTGACATGGTGACTGAGGCAAAGGTGCATTGATATCATATCATAAATCAAGAACTGGCAAGGACAACAAAGATCATGTAGTCTAATCACCCCATTATATTGATGAGGAAACTGAGGCCCAGGTTGGTTAACTCATAAGTCCTTGCCTACTCTTTGCAAGGGATGTGAGTAAAAAGAATGAAACAATCTCTATTTCCAAAAAGCATACATTCTAATGTTGGAAGCATGTATACACATGTAAATATATGAATAATCAATAATCAGTAAACATTTATTAAATACCTACTGTGTGCCAGACACTATACTAAGCCCTGAGGATACAAAAAGAGGCAAAAGACAATCCATACCCTCAAGGAGCTTACAATCTAATGGGGAAGATAACACACACACACACACACACACACACACACACACATATACATATGTATATACAAAGTAAATGACATGCAGGATAAATAGGAAATAATTCACAGAGGAAAAGGCACTGGAATTAGGTGAGGTTAGGAAAGATTTCCTGTAGAAGGTGCGGTTTTAGTTGGGACTGAAAGGAAGCCAGAGATATCAGTGGTCAGAGCAAAAGAAGAAGAGCATTCCAAGCATGGGAACAGTCAGAGAAAATGCCCAAAGTTGAGAGATAGAACATGTTGGTGGTGGAACAGCCAGGAGGCCAGTATCACTGGATTGAAGAGTACATGTTGGGGAGTAAGGGGAAAATATAAAAGGTAATAAGCACAAATATGACTTACTTAAAGCTACCTAGACAGCAAACATCAGATGCTGGATTTGAACTCAGGTCTTTTGACTTCAGAACCACTCTTTTTTTCACTACACCCTGGATTTAGTTAGCTTTGCTTTCCATCAGACCCTAAATGAATGAGATGGAGGAACAAAGGATTCAGCAGCTGCATCTGGATGGCAAATATCAAGCACTGCCTTATAAAATGCCACCTGAATGGCATCTGGTGGCACCTGAAAATGCCATCCATTCCTCATTGCTCAGGAAACCACCCTGAGTTAGACATTGTACTGCTTCTGACTGTTTTCAATGATCTTCTTTTGTCCTCTAAAGTTTCCTAAACATTTTTGTTTTGCTTTCCTTCAACGGAAAATAAAACCACATCAGAGGGATAGCCCCTAAATGAGCCTTACTGTTTCCATACCGCAGGAGAGGTAATAAGATCATTAAAGCTCTCTGCTAATTGCCTTTTATGAAAAGGTTTAACTTTGTTAGTCGATATGGTCAAACTAAGTGATTATCTTGGTTCCAGAATGTTGCCTCCATCTGTCAATCACAACTGTGTCCCGGTATCAGGGAATGGGGCAGGGATGGAAAAAGCAAGCCAGCCTTCGATGTCCAGAAATTCCAAACAAGTCAACAGCACTATCCTCAGGCCACCAGGAGCTGGAGTCAACTTTTCAAGTAGTTTCTTGGTATCTGTTTCTTCTAGTCCTGGGGTACCTCCATTTTAATGAGGCCACAGAAGACCATCTCTTCACATCTTAATTTAAATCCTATACCAATAGGCAGATGTAGCCAAATACAGACAGATTTCTGGGGAATTTTTTTCCCCTTTTCTTTAAAGGAATCTTTCATCTTAAAAGAAAAAAAAACAAACTCAAACGCTCAGACAAACTAGTGACTCAAATAAAGTCCAACACTTGTAAATCTGCAGCTCTGTCTGAATTCCCTTTGAAGTCAAACATTTTCCAGCCTTCTTCTCATTTGACTTGTCCACGCTTAGCGTACATTACAGCCCTGCAAGGGCGCAGAATGAGCCAATGAATAATGAAAGTGGGCATGAAAGCGGCGTGTTGCTCTTTCTTGCCACAACATAGCACTAATAACTTGGAGAACTGCTTGATGTCGGGCTGCACACGGAGGGGAGATGGTACTTGTCAGCTAATTTGGCTTTTAATACCCAGTACGCCCAGCCTGATCTGAGATTTCTCAGTAGCCAAACTGTCTTGCCTGTTAAGAGTATAACTCGAATTCAGGGAACTCCATTTTATATGTGGAGGAAGGTGACCTGGAAGCCTTCATAGCCCATTGTTTGGGGATTTACAGACCTGCTTAGAACCCAGTGAATGATGCCATCCAATTCAGAGGAAGAAATCAATGTTTGTACAGGTGAACAAGACAGGGAGGGCTCCCTCAGAGGACTCCATGCCTTCTCTTCGAAGAGCTTCAGAGAACAAAATCAAATGGTAATATTTTTTAGTTCCTACTCACTCCCTGCCTATGAATAGGAATATGATTGAAAGTTCCACAGGAACCCTCTTAAAGCAAACTTCCCTTTAAGGCAAATGCAAAGGACTGAAAAGCCACTCTATGATGCAGTAATATTTACATGGATAAAGGGAGGGAGGAAGGAAGGAAGGAAGAAAGGAAACAAGGAAGGAAGAAAGGAAGGAAGGAAGGAAACAGGGAATGAGGGAAGGAAGGAAGGAGGGAAGGAAGGAAAGAAGGAAGGTGGGAGGGAAGGAGGGAAGGAAGGAATCAAGGAATAGAGGGAAGCAGGAAGAAAGAGATAAAAAGAGGCAGAGACAAAAAGAGAGACAGAGAGTGACAGAGAGGAGGAAAGAGAGGAGGAAGGAAGAAAAAAGAAAGGAAGGAAAGAAGAAACAAAGAAAGGAAAAAGGAAGGAAGGAAAAGAAAGAAAGGAGACAAAACCTTCTCTGCCACTTTTCAAGAGAGATGTGTCATCTTCTTTTTATCCCTGTGACCTTTGTACAGTTAAGTACAGCTGTTGGCCTGAAACCTGAAACCAAATACAGGATCTGATGGGAGAGATGGGCCAAGTCTGAAGTCCCCAGTGTGCCTAGATGCCTAGAGTCTTTGCCCAGATATCCTCAGGGCACCTGGATCACTTGCCAAATGATAGCTCAGATGAGTGGTATCCAAGGAAGTGACCTCAATAGGACTGCATTTGGATAGGGCGCTGACTCCTGATCACCTTGCACTAGCTTAGAAGGGAGGAGAGAGGAAGGCAGGGACTCCAATATTCCAATCTTTTGGTGAGTGTGTGCCATTGTCCATATGTGGTACTCTTCCATAGATGAGTAAACTGAGGCTGAGAGAGGTTATATGATTTATCCAAAGTCACACAGATGGTGATAGCACCAGAATTTGAACCAAAGTCCTTTGGCCCAGAATTCCATGCTTTTTCCTTTTTTTCTGAAGGTTACAGTTCATCCTTGCTTGCCCGTGTGCTTGTCTATGTCCTCCCACAAATTAATTCCAGGGAGCCACCGTATGTACTGGGGGCCATTGTTGAGTTCTCTTGACCTTCAGAGGATACCTCACCAAAAGGCAATGTGGTATAATGATGAGAACATTGAGATCTGAGTTTGAATCCTCTCCCAGTCACTGTGTAACCCTAGACAAGTCACATCTCCTCATCAGTAAAATGGGGACAATAATAACACCTTCCTTACAACATTGTTGTCAGGCTCAAATGAAATAATATATGGAGAGTGTTTTGCAAACCTTAAAATGCCATGTAAATTTTAACTATTTTTATTGTTATAAACTAACCACAGGAAGCCCACCCAATGTATGTATGGAGGAGGTAGCCTTTCTTGAATTGCACTGACTACCTGACAATATGTTTATAGAAAGGTATCATCGTATAGAAGGGGGCGCTGTGCTTAGCATCAGGAAGACTGAGGTTCAAATCTCACATTAAACACTTAATAGATATGTGATCTTGGGCAAGGCAAGGCATTCTGCGCTGCCTGTCCTGTAGTTTCTTCTTTTGTGAAACAAGAGGGTTACACTATGGAGTCTAGCCACGGGGCCCGTAGGTATCTTCTCACTCTTAATCTATGATCCCCAGATCCGATGGAGACAGCAACTGGCCCTAAGTTAATGTTTCTCCCTGCCTGACTTACACACACATTTCTCTGATGGCATTCTTGATGCTACTTCACCGGTTTCTCTTTTGTAATGTGGTGCGACCTGGCGATGCCCAGCACCAGCCCCTCCATTATCCTTTAGGAAATCCTTAATCTCAGTTTTTCAAAGACTGGTGATGAATGTCTCAGAACCTTGAGATACCATGGGAAGAACAGTAACAGCAATATTGTTCAAAGAATAATTGTGAATGACTAAAGTATTCTGGGTATTAGACATATTCAAATGAACTACAAAGGACCATGAAGGAAGATGCTATCCACCTCTGGAGAAAGAACTGATAAATGGAAGTATGCATAGTATGGTTTTACACACACACACATATATACATATACATATATATATATATACACACACACACATGTATATATTATATATCCATATATGCATATACACAGGTATATATGTACATATACACACGTGCATATATTATATAAGTATATATGTATATACACATGTGTATGCATCATATATGTATACATGCATAGATATTATATATGTACATGCACATGCGTATATATTATATGGACATGTATATATACACATATTATATATGTACATACATACACATATATGTGTGCACGTACATTATATATATGCACATATATGTCAAATGATGACCTTCTCCAGTGTGGGGTGGGAGGGAAGGAGGGAAACAGTTCAGAATTTAAAATGTAACAAAATTAAACTTAAAAATAATTTAAAAATAAACAATAGACACTTAAAAATAAAAAGAAGGCCAAAAAGGGAGAGAAAGCCTTGTACTGGAGAGCCTTTCTTTATAAGCCCGTTATTCCCTGGTGAGATCTGTTTGTGTCCAGGGAGTGGAAGAAGTATTTTGGCTAATAGATTAGCTTTGTTCTTATGCTGGAAGTCACTGGAGAACAGGTTTAAGTTCCATACAAATCATGATATGGACTGCTGGCCTACATCACTTTCCTTTGCCATAAATCCTTATTGGCAGCAACCTGTGGAAAAGAGGAAAACATACAAGATTCTGAGCCAGAGGACTTGGGTTTAAATCTCGGCATCTTCCTTTGTGACCATAAACAAGTCACATGACCTATCTGGGCCTCAGTTTCCTCAACTATAAGTTGGGGGCAAGGGGTGCTGGGCCCGATGATTGCCAAAGCTCTTTCCATTTCTAAACCCATAGTCTGATAAATAGACTTTTTTTTTTTAGGTCACAGGCAGAGGAAGCCAGTGTGGGTAAAGTAATGATTTAAGAAACTATGATATATGAGAATGCACCCAGACATCATTACAAAGGCAAATTTAGGCATACAGTACAGAAGTAATTCAGCATTTCTTATTTAATGCCCTGAGGCTCCTGACTTTCTTAAAAAAGGAAGAGAGTTTTGAGCAGTTGTGCCATAGGGCTGGGCATAGTTGTTACTGGATCGTTTGCTCTCCAGTTTGCCCATATTTTAGGCTCGTTAATCCCCACATGACAAGGATGCTACACACCTCAAACAGCTGGCAGCTCAGCTGGTGGGTATTTCAGGATTTTACCGTTAGCCTGCAAGAGGAAAACTGATTTGAGGAGAGGGACGGGGAAAATTCCAGACAACAGGAGATTCACCCTTAACAGCAGGGCGTTTATTAGCCAAGGTAAGCAAAGGAGAAGATACATTTGGAAATGGAGCACACTTATCCCTCCACCACCTGTCTCATTTTAAAGGGTCAACCTCTGGACTAATGAGGAGGCTGAAAGCTCTGATGTCACTGTGGTAAATAGGGCACATGTATTTAGTCAACTGGTCTTGCTTTTCCCACTTGTCTCAAATCCAACTTTCTCCTGGCTCTAATTATAACAGTGATCCTCTAACTGACCTCAGGAAAGGTGGCAGAATCCCCAGCTTCCTTTAAAGCCCAGCCCAGTATATGCACCTCCTCCTAGAAGAGGTCTTTTCTCATCTCCCTTGTTGCTGCTCTTCTCCCACTTGAAATTACTTTGTATATTCTTGGCACTTACATACATTTGTATTTTCCTAGTCCAAGAGTCTGTATGAGGGAGTGTATACTGCCCATGTGGGTTATGCATATTTCTACATGGGTGTGTCTAACTGTGACTTATGGGGAGGCATGGATACATATCTCTAGACTCTCTCCCACTCCTCAGCAAGAGAGACTTTGATTTTTTCCAGAGACGGGACCACAAGGCTGGCTGTTCTGCTTTCCTCAGAGAATGTAGCAGACTAGAATATCTATCTGCTCCTGTAAATATTGCCATTCCAGGGGAAATGATTTGTTCTTTGTTTCAAGCTGCTTTCCGGGTCATTTTCCTTAAAGGAGAACTCATACCCCAAGTTTACATAGGAAGACTTCATTCCTTCCCACCAAATCCTAGTGACCCAAAAAGGTCACAAACAGTGCCTCTATACAAGTAAATAGACAACAAACAGAAATCAGAGAAGTTTGTCAGATTAGAATATTACCAGATGATACACAGGATGAATGAGCTCTACTATTGCAAGTAAGATATCTCAGCTTAACCTAGAGAATCCCCTCATCCCACTCAAGGGCAAATGCTCCTAAGCCTTTAGGGAGGCAAGCTGAAAACCAGGAACCAGTTGGAAGAGCTGGCTCTTCTTGTCTTGTGCTTCCCAATGTCTTTCTCATATTTCAATTTGAAAAAGTATGATATTCAGTTCATAAATGTACAGAAACTTTGCTTTGTTAGCATCACAGAATTTTAGATTTGGAAGAGATCTCTGAGGTTATCCAGTCCAACCCATACCTGAAGAAGAATCAGCTTCATTAGATACTTAACAAGCAAGCAAATCTTTGCTTAGATATACCTTCCCTCCCCCAATAAGGAGAACCCACTGCCATACCAGACAGCCCACTCTGCTTTGGGATAGCTGGAATGGTTAGCAGCTGGGCAGCTAGGTGGTACTGTGGATAGAGTGTTGGGCTTGGAGTCAGGAAGATTCTTCTTCTTGCTAAGTTCAAATCTGGCCTCAGGCACTTTCTAGCTGTGTGACCCTGGTCAAGTCACTTAACCCTACTTGCCTCAGTTACCTCATCTATAAAATGAGTTGGAGAAGGAAATGGCAAACCACTCCAGTATCTCTGCCAAACAAATCCCACATGGGGTCACGACGGATCTGGCATGACTGAAACAAACAACAAAAATTTGAGCAAGTATTTCCTGCCATCAAGCCTAAATCCTCCTTTTTGCAACCTCTACTTGCTCCTACTTCTGCCATCTGGGGCAAAATAGACCAGTCCAGTCCATCCTCTACAAATACTTGAACAGCATTTTCATGTCCCTCCTAAATCGTGTCTTCAGTCAGCTAACATCCCAAGTTCCTGCAGTTGATCCACATTTAGTGGATTTAGTTTCAGGCTTCTCCATGTCTTTCCTAAAATGTAGTGCTCAGAACTGAACACAGCACTCCAGATGTAGGATGTCAGCCCCTCATGAGTAGATATAATCTTATTCTTTGTACTTATAGCCCCTGATACAAGTAGCACAGTGCCCAGAGCACATTGGTGCTGAATAAAAGCTGTTGAATGATTGGTTGACTAGGGCAGTGTACCATAGGACTACCATTTTCTTATTCTTCCAGGCTCTGCTTCTCTTAAGGCAACCAAAGAGTGCATTAGTTTTCTTGGCAGTTATGTCTTGTCTTGAGCTCGAGGTCCACCAAAATCCTCAGATCTTTTTCAAATGAAGAGTTACTTAGTTATACTTAGCTCTATCTTGTCCTTGTGAAGTTGGTTTTTTGGACCAATATGTAGGACTTTACATCTATCCCTACTAAGTCTCATCTTGAAAGATAGCATGGCTACCTCTGACTCACACGGTCTATATGACTATTATATTATTTGTTGTTCAATTGTGTCTGACTCTTCATGACCCTATTTGGGGTTTTCTTGACAAAAACAGTGGAGTGCTTTGCCTTTTCCTTCTCCAGCTCATTTTATAGATGAGGAAACTAAATGACTTGCTCAAGGTCACACAGCTTTTAAATGTCTGAGGCTGGATTTGAATTCAGAAAGATGAGTCTTCCTGACTCCAGGCCTAGCATTCTATCCATTGTACCATCTAACTGCCCCCTTTATGAACTGTAGACAAGTCATTAAATGTGTCAGTGCTCCAGGCAATTATCAAAGACTGTAAGTAGGTGTTGGCACAGGATAGAGGAAGTTTCCTCCCTCGGAGTTCCCTATACACCAAAATCAGATCATATCTGAACATTTTACTTCCATCTTATTCAATGTCCCCGCTAAGATCATTTTGATGACTGACTGTTAGCCATCCCTTCTAGTTTGGGGCCATATGAAAATTTGATAAGCCTGCCACATATGCCTTTGTCAACTGGCCCCAAAGGTGCTTCATCTTGAAGATTTGCCAGTTCAGTCCCTTTTCTTTAGTTTCTTTTCAGGTGGCCAATTTCTCCTCTTTCCCCCCTGGCTTTCAGAGGAGATCATTCTCTCCCACACCTGCAGATTTAGGACTATACCTTGGGATGGGGTTGCCGGCCAGATGCCAGCAGCATTCTAATCATAAAACTATTTTATCTTTCTCTCCATCTCTGGCTCTTGTTTGCATGTGGACCGAGGGATGCTTTGTGCCAAGCTCTGCCTTGGCTATGCATTATTTTTTGCTGGAAGCAGTTTTACCCTGGACGCAGCAAATGGATTGCAGTGGAGACAGGATACAATAAGCAAAAGCTGGCAGTTGTGTTCAGTCAATAGCTGACCACAGTTACAGCTGCTAGCATAGATGCAGCCTGCTCCTCTTTTCCTGCTGCTTACTTAGGTCGAAGTGTAGGCAGGAGAATAGTGTGGGAAACACAGATGAAAAGTATGCAAAAGTAATTGAATTAATTTCATAGGATCATAGACTCAGAGTTAGAAGGTACTTTTAAAGTAATCTATTCAGTTCAAGCCTGCTGCTCAAGTCAAGGAGACCATCCACAATAGCTTTGATAAGTGGTCATCCAGCTTCCTTGTGAACATTTCCAGAAACAGAGAGCTCACTACCTCATGAGGCAATCCATTCTACTTCTTAACGACCCTAATCGTTCGGCTTTTTAATAAATTGGGCTGAAATCTAAATGCTTAGAGCCTCTCCTGTTGATTCTATTTTCCCCCTCCAGAACCACACAGACTTATCTCTCTTCCACATAACTTTTGTCATTTAAGTCTTTTAAAAAAATTCATTATGTGATCCCCTAAGACTTCTCCAGTCTATGTATCCCCATTTCCTTCAAAAGATCTTCCACTGGCATGGTTCTGAGGTTTCTTACCATCCCATCTCAGCTTGTTTCCTCATCTATAACATGGGGATAACAACAGCACCTACCTCAAAGGATTGTTGTGGAGACCAAATGAGATAACACAGGTACAGTATTTGAGAAACTTAAAGTGATACATATGTGCTAGCAATTACTATTGATAAAGGTCATAATAGGCTTCAGCCTGTTTAAAGACATACAGATACAAAGCACAGACAGCTGTACTTAGGTAGTCAAAGATATCACTTTTTCCAAGAGAATTGATTTATTCAATATATACTTATCAGTACAATAGAAAGCATATTGGATTCTGGAATAAGAGGTCCTGAATTTAAATCCTGCCTGTGATATTTACCATTTGTGTGATCTTGACTAAATTACTTAACCTCTGTAGGTCTCAGTTTCCTCATCTGCAAAATGATAGCACTGGATTAGATGGTCTCTGAGATCCCTTATAGCTAGCTGAGCTCCTTAATTATAGAGATCATCTCATTCTTTGGGTTTTTTTTGTATTTTAATTAGATTTATTATTTTTAGTTTATAGCACTCAGTTCCACAAGTTTTTGAGTTTTGAATTTTCTTCCTCTCCCTCCCCTTACCCCTGCCCCAAGACAGTATGGAATCTGATATAATCTATATATGCCCTCGCATTAAACTTATTTACATAATAGTCAAGTTGCAAAGAAGAATTATGACCAATGGAATGAATCAAGAAAAAGAAAAAACAAAACCAAAAAAAAAAAAAAAGAAAGCAAGTAGTTTGCTTCAATTTGCATTCAGACTCTGTAGTTATTTCTCTAGATGTAAATAACTCTTTCCATCATGAGTCCTTTGGAGCTGTCTTTGAACCTTGTATTGTTGAGAAGAGCCAACTCTATCAAAGTTAGTCATCACAAACTATATGACTGGTTGTATACAATGTTCTCCTGGTTCTGCTCCCCTCACTCAGCATCAGATCCAGGTTATCATGAAGTCCATATCTTCCACATTTCTTATAGCAGAATAGTATTCCATTACATTCATATGCCACAATTTGTTCAGCCATTCCCCAATTGATGGGTATCCCCTTGATTTCCAATTCTATGCTACCACAAAAAGAGCTGCTATAAATATTTTTGTACATACTGATCCCTTTCCTACTTCTGTGATCTCTGGGATACAGCCCTAGAAATGATATTGCTGGGTCAAAGGGTATGCACATTTTTATAGCCCTTGGGGCATAGCTCCAAATTGCTCTCCAGAATGGCTGGATCAGTTCACAACTCCACCAACAATGTAACAGTGTTCCAATTTTCACACATCCTCTCCAGCATTTATCATTTTCCTGTTTTGTCATGTTAGCCAATCTCACAGGAGAGATGTGGTACCTAAGAGTTGTTTTGATGTGCATTTCTCTAATCAATAGAGATTTAGAGCATTTTTTCATATGCTTCTGGATATCTTTAATTTCTTCCTCTGAAAACTGCCTGTTCATATTCTTTGACCATTTCTCAATTGGGGAATGACTTGTATTCCTATAAATTTAGCTCAGTTCCCTGTATGTTTTAGAGATGAGGCCTTTATCAGAAACACTGGTTTGTAAAGATTTTTTCCCAATTTTCTGCTTTCCTCCTAATCCTTGTTGTTTGTTTATACAAAAACTTTTCAATTTAGCATAATCAAAATTATCCATTTTGCATTTTGTAATGCTCTCTATCTCTTGTTGGGTCTTGAATTCTTCCCTTTCCCATAAATCTGACAGGTAAACTATTCCTTGCTCTCCCAAATTGCTTATAGTATCAGCCTTTATTCCTAAATCATGAACCCATTTTGACTTTGTTTTGGTATATGGTGTAAGATATTGGTCTATGCCCAGTTTCTGCCATGCCATTTTCCAATTTTCCCAGCAGTTTTTGTGTAATAGTGAATTCTTAGCCCAGAAACTGGATATTTTGGGTTTATCAAAGAATAGATTGCTATAGTCGGTCACTACTATGTCGTCTCATTCTTTGTATTTGAATTCCCAGAACCTAGTATAGTCCCTGGCACATAGTAGGTGCTTAGTAAATGCTGTTAGATTGAGTGATTAGATGCACCCCGTCTTATCTCCTAATCTTTAAAAAGAAAAAAAAAGAAAGAACAGTAGATTTGTGGTTCAATAGGATCTGGATTTGAATCCAAATTTTGTAACTTGCTATGTGTTTGGCATTGGACCAATTTCACCTCCCCAAAACTCAGTTTTCTCATCAGTAAAATGATGCTTTTACAGATCAAAATTCCTAACCATATCGTTCACAAAAGAATCAATAATGATTCAGTAAGCATCAGCTGCCTGCCCAGCACTGAGATAGTATTGTGGATAGAAATATAAAAGTATGATATAAACTATATATAATAATTATTAAATATATAATATAATATACATTATTAATATTATATTTTAATATAGTAATGTATTATTATATAATTATGTGAATTATATATTTTTATTATACATTATTATATTATATATGATATAATATATATTGCATACTATATCGTATATGATGTATAAAATTGTATATATGTATACATTGTATATGTGCATAGATATATTGTATATATGTATATATACAAATGTATAAATTGTATATAATGTATATTGCATAATATATATGATATATTATGTATACAATATATTATATAGTATACATTATATATATAATATATTATGTACAATATATTATATAGTATACATTATATATAATATATTATGTACAATATATTATATATAATTGTGAGAATTATGTGAATTGATTATGATGAATTATTATTAATTATTACGAATACAATATGTTAAATATTAGTGTAATTGTTATTAAATATATAAAATAAAATAAAATATAAAAAGACAGGGTCTCTGTCATTAAGATGGTTAAAGTCAGTTCACTTAGAAAGATGCATAATTCTAAGAAAAAAATGCTGATGAGTACAGAGCTCAACTAGAAATCCTTGTACCTGAACCAAAATCAGTTGATTAGCAGTTGGCAATGTGGGGGAGGGGAGGGAGAAAGGTGGCAAAGGCAAAGAGGACATATGTGGTATACAGGTACCATAGAGTGGTCAGCCAGTTAATCAACCAATCAGTCAACTAGGATATCAACTGCATGTGGCAGCTATTGCGCTAAGTGTTGGGGATATAAAGAAAGGCCAAGAAAAATAGTCCTCCAGAGAGTTAGGCCCTGCCTTTGATAGGGAGGGGAGGAGACCTTGGGGAGGAGTGCCTGGTGACAGGAGCCCAAAGGTGGTAGGTAGGCTGGAGGAAATTGCATCACACAACAGTGAGGGTTTGGAATAAGAGCCACCATCCCCCAGGAAGGATGCTCTCTCCACCCCTATGTACATATGCTGGGGACAAACCCCAGATGCAGCATGGAAATTCTAGCCCTGAGTTCAGATACGTGGTAACTTGTGTAACTCAGGACTGGGTACCACACCAAAAAAGGAGAAATCAGCAAGAAGGGAGATTTTAAATGGGCCTCGAATGATGAGAAAGACTTGGAGAGGCACAGTGGAGAGGAGGTAGGTACATATACCATAAATAAGCTTAACTGCTTCTTTGAATTAGTAATTAGCAACCTCAATCAAACAGGTGTTCAGACTCATTTACGTCGCCAAAACTCAGCTTCAGAGAGGATGAATGACTTGCCCAAGGTCACAGAGTGAATGTCACAAGCAGGATTCAACTCAAATCTTCCTGATGCCAAGTCCAGAACTCAATCTGTTATCCTACCTGGTGTCCTTGGGAGGAAGTGAACAAGGTTTTGTGGTGAATGCTGCCAGGTTTCATCTGCTCAGAGAGGTTCATAGACCTAGAGCTGGAAGCGGGACTCCAGAGGCCCCCGATCTATCCTGCTCATTCAACATTTGAGGAAGATGAGGAAGATTCAACATTTGGGGAGATGCGTTGGTTTGTCCAAAGTCACACAGCTGGTAAACATCAAAGATAGGATTTGAAACCAGGTCCTCTAACTCCTGCCATGGGCATGTCATGGTCCCACACTGCTTCCTCAAGTAAGTCTTCCGCCTTTGGTGACCATTCCCAACACCTTCTACTCCTGGAACTGAGGGAGGTTCCAGGGAGATGTCTGGATGCAGCAAACTTCCAGGGTGTGGATCCTACCTCGAGAGGGCCTTGTCCTTATTTCCTGGCACCTCAAGCTTGAAGGCAGACAGCTGACATCTACTGGCCCTTTAAATGGAGCTGCCTCTGTGTAAGAGTGGGCTCCTCTTTCCTAGAGGTCTTCCAGTAGAGATTGGATGATCCTTTGTTGGGATATTGGAGAGCAGTTGTGTCATACTCAAAGACAATGGGGGTGGGGGTGGGAAAGGGAAGCCCTAAGCCACATGTGAGATCTGTCAGTATAATGACTTCATTTTAAAATATTGTATTTTTATTTGTTTTGCTAAGTATTTCCCAATTCCATTTTAATCTGATTAAGGTAGTACTCAGCAGTGCTGGACCTCAGGCCACATGGTTGACACCTCTGGTATGGAGGATGTTATAGTTCAAGTATGGGTCGATCCACCCCAACCAGAATTTATTAAGGGCTGACTATGCAAGGCATTGCACTAAGTATTATGAAGACAAAGACAAAAACAAATGAAAAACAATTAATGCTTTCAAGGAGTTTACAATCCAGTTGGCCTTGGGGAAAGGGGCTGGATGGGGTATTGGAGTACGTGTAGGGAGAGAGGCACAGGTCAGACCCCTGGGCTTGGCATTTTGCTCTACAACTTGGAAGCCATCGCAGGTCCTCCCAACTACCTCTCCTTCCTTTGATCTTGACTCTCTGCTTGGGGAAGGATGGACATCCTGGTCACAGAAATAGGCATGGGGCTACTCTTAGGCAAAACAACAATCTAGTTGGCTTCTGAGTTCCCTTCTGGTTCTGACATTTTGCAATACTGTGATTCACATAGAGGCTTATCTAGTTCTTGAGATAGCTGGACCCCATCTCTCCATGGTCCTCTAAGAAGAAGTGCCATGGGGGGCAGTTGCCTCCAAATTATAGGTTGGCAAACTGGGTAGAAAATGCAAAGTATGATCCCATTGATTTGCATGCCAAGCAGGTAAGTGGAGGCATTCTGAACTCACTGTCTCCTTTCAATTTTCCATCTGCCTCATTATTCAGCACAGTTCTATTTGAACATTTTGAGAGGAGTGATATTTTAACATGAGGCAATTCCAAGGGGAAGGAAGAATCTTTTCTCTTGCCATCAACCAGTCATGCAAATTAGCTTGAGCAAAAAATCAGCCTGAAGACAACTTCAGATTTAGTTGTACTTCTCCAGGTCATTGCCACCAAGCTGCATCATCTCCTTCAACACCACAGACTCCAGTCTAAGTGGAGTTAATTTGAAAACTCCCTGAGTCCAGGCTCATCTAACAACCAAGCTGTTAAATGTCTCCATGGCCTGTGACCATGGGTCTGGCTCAGGAATCTGCCATGCCTTCACCTCCACCTTTTAGAATTCTTAGTTTCTTTTAATATTCAGCTCAGGAGCCGCCCTCTATAGCAGAAGTTGTTAACCTGGGGTCCACAGGTCCCAAAGGGGTTAAATTTCAGAGGGCCTGTGAACTCAGGGAAGAAAAATTACATCTCTGTTTTTAATAACCTCTAACTGAAATTTAACATTTCCTTCTATTTTGATTTTTAAAAAAAGCCATTATTCTGAGAAAGTGTTTACTTCATCACTCCATTTTGCATCTGCTGCCTTGCCTAGTTTCAACTTAAGGGAACAATATTCCCTTTCCAGGATGAGCTTCTATACTCATTACCGTGCTGCTAACTCAAGCCTTGACTAATACCACCTTCCTCAGCCTGATTGGAGGGCTGGAGGGCAAAGTACTAAATTCCTTCCAATGCCTTCCTTTGTAGAGGGCAGAATATAGACTTTCAGATCACTCCACTTTACATCTGCCACTCTGCCTGGTTTCAACTCCATGAAACTCCATGGAACAAGATACACCATGGTGCCCATACCTCCTTTTGTATGTCAATTGTAAGCTCTTGGGGGCAGATGCTTTCTTTTTATTAGTTATATCCTCAATGCTTAACACAGTACTGGCACATAGTAGGTACTTAATAAATATTTAATTGGATTGGATTGGACCAGACTGCCAAAGGGATCCATGATCCCAAAAAGGTTAATAGCCCCTGCTCTTTGTGAAGCCTTTCCTTATTCCCCCTAACTGTTAATGCCCTCCCTCCCCAATTATCTTGTATTTATTTTGTATATAGCTATAGATGCACATACATGTCTTGAAGGTAAGGACAATTTCATTTTTTTTTTTATCTCTAGCACCTAACACTGTGCAGACACATAAACGCTTGTAGATTGAATTTCCCAACACATGTAATGGAAAGGGTGCTACGGTGTTGTTGACCCAAATATAAAGGGATCCCTGCCTGATACATATTGATTTAGCAAACCACCAATTAATGCTATTGTTGAATTGCATTTTTATTTATTTTGCAAAACATTTCCTAATTACATTTTAGTTTAGTTCCAGGCATTTGGGAGTTTTGCTGACCCCAGGGGACTCAAGTTTGACATCTCTGGTGCTGAGCTGGACTTGGAGACAGAAAGACCCAGATTCAAATCTCACTTCTGAGACTCTGGCCAAGTTTCTTAAATTATCTGAACCTAAGTTTCCAATTGTAAAAATGCAGAGAATGATAATACAAATAGTTCCCTCCTTGAAATGCAGAGAATGATAATACAAATAGTTCCCTCCTTGAAAGGTAGTTGTGAACATTAAATGAGATAACATTGGTATAAAGTATATTGCAAATCTTAAAATGTCAGATAAATGTCAACTATTAGTAAGTACTCATGTGCGGGTATATTATTGACCACTACATCAAAGTATTTGACTTTTAGGTGGCTTATTTCTGTTGACCAGAGAACATCTTGTGTCAGCATTCCAATCTTTCCTTTCCTCCTTCGCTGTTAGGCTGTAGGGGTAAGGACATTTTATCCTGGGGTCATAGGGACAGTGACTCACACATGCCTCTTTCTTTTTTTCCTCCTTTCTTTTCCCTTCCTCCTCTGCTACTTGTTGGTCTTTTTTCTTTCACCTTTCCCTGCATATGTGTTAGGCCTGCCATTGGTACCCAGGGCCATCTGTGGATATCTTTTAGCTAAAAAATGTATTCAAGCTTAAGTGGGGAGTGTGCTCATTTCAGTCTATAATTCCAGCCCTCCAAGCCTTCCTTTTCTTATTTTCCAACTTCCTCTAGTCCTGATTGAAATGGCACTTCTAGGAAGCAGGTAACCCAGGAAAAAAATCTTTGCAATAAGTTTCCCTGATAAATGTCTCATTACCAAGATATATAAAGAAGTGATTCAAATTTATAAGACTAAAAGCCATTCCCCAATTGACAAATGGTCAAAGTATATGAACTGGCAGTTCTCAAAGAAATAAATGCAAGCTATTAATAACTATAATGCTCTAAGTCATTAATAATTAGAGAAATGCAAATTAAAGCAACTCTAAGATTCTATCTTATACCCATCAGGTTGGAAAAGATGACAAAAAATGAGAAATATTGCAAGAGCTACATAAAACCAGGCAAATTAATACATTGTTGGTAGAACTGGTCTAGTCATTCTGGAGAGCAATTGGGAATTATGTCTAAAAAGTTACTGAACTATGCATACCCTTTGATCCAGCAATGATATCATTAAGCCTATACCTTAAAGGAATCAAAGAAAGGAGGACCCATACATAGAAAAAATATTTATAATTGCTCTTTTCATGGTATCAAAGACCTGAAAAGCAAAGCAATACTCATCCATTGGGGAATGGTTGAACAAGTTATGGTATATGAGGAATACTAATGTGCTGTAAGAAGTGATGTAAGGTATGGTTTCAGGGAATCCTGGGAAGACTTGTATGAATTGATGCAAGGTAAATCAAGTTGAACCAGGAGAATAATGTATACAATGTGACATTATAAGCAATTTTGACATAGCACAAAGGCCAACTGTGATTCCAGGGAGCAATTGATGAAACATACTTACGTATTAGAGATAGACCTATTCACATAATAGAGAGGTGATGGCCTCAGGGTGCAGAATGAAACATATGTTTGTTTGAACATGGTCGATATGGAAGTTTATTTTCCTTGACTATGAATATTGGTTACAAGGGTTTTATTTTGATTTTCATTGGGGGGGGGTGTGTGATGAATAGAGGTAGAAGAGAAAGAAAATAGTTTTTTTAATCAAAATTTTTAATTTAATTTAATAATTAAAAAAGAGAGAGAGAGATGGCAACTCTAGTCACTTCTTCCAAAATCCTTCCTTAAGCCCAGCTGTATTTGCGAACAATTCTGAAAGGAGAATTTCAGCCAGCTATATTTAATCCAGGCTCCTATTTCAGTCAGGCATGAAGACAACTGGGACACCACCCTGACTGAGTTTGTCACAGAGGAGACAGCCGTGTCATTCTGGCCTCTGCGCATCTCTGATTTCTGAGGTCCTGAGAGACAGGGGAGGTTTGTATCTTGCAACTATTTGTGGGGCACACAGAATACTGGGTGAAGCCCTTAGCTTTCCCTTTTTGGCTTACTTTTTGTCTTTCTGGGTTTATCAGCAAGCTTTGGCTTTGTGGCCCAGGATGAATATAGCAGCTGGTATCTAACTGAGTTACAGAAAACATACCAAGAGATGCTGAGATGAGCTATCCTGTTTGCCATACTGGCTTCCTAGCTTCAGAGTGGGTTGTGTGTGTGTGTGTGGGGGGGAGGTGGGGGTTAAGCATAATTTCTGAAGTATTCTATGGCTCCCATTCCCATCCCCATAGGGAGAAAAGTTTAAATTGGTGACATATGTTTTTCTTTCTTTCTTTTTTTTTATCTTAGTGTGTTTTAGGCATTTGCATCAATCCTCTTCTTTCACTGCTTTCTAAAACATTTTATCCTACCTCATGTGAGTCCAAAAAAAAATCCCTCCTGTTTTGAGGGGCTTCTCTGAGAAGCTGTAACAATTCTGTTTCTGCTCTAGACTTCTTGTTTAACGTCCTGCCTTCCTTCCCTTTTCTGGAAGCTCCCGTACTCCATGCTGATCCTTTTTATACTCTTACAACCTGTCACATCTGAATTGGGAAACCAGTTAGAGGAAACTGGGCAAGAATCAGCTCCCTGCCCATGGCCTTCCTCTTTGTGTTGGTGCTACCCTATTCTGGTTGTAGGGAAGGACCTGCTTGCCCTGCTCTTGGCTGAGAAGTGGTGATGAGAACTTGGAGGAACCTGAATGTCATATGTCTGAGGGTTGCCTTTTTCCCAGCCTGTGCCTGAAGTCCACCTCATCAGAGCTTCAGGTTACTTTCCTGGTTATATCCCTGGTTGCTTTTCTTCCTCTTTCCCTCCCCCAACCAAGTGCCCCATCTTAGGCCTTAAGCCTTCCCTCATGTGAGTTAAAATGTACCATAATGAAAGCCTTTGCTTGAAGCATTATTGGCATAACTGGCATTACTGGTCTGTTTTTTTTTGTGGAAACCAAAGTCCTCAAACTTCAGTGACAGACTAAGATACCCCAGTGCTTCAGTTCACCTTTTAGATCACGCATTAATCAAGGCAATCAAGAACAGAGACTTGCTGAGGAAGCCACAATCATAATCAGCCACCAAAGTGGGGCTGGCAAAGGGGAGGGTTGGGGGTAGGGTGGGGTAGCCCAGAGAGTATGACAGAGATAGCAAATGGAAAGATATAAGACGAAAGGTTGTAAGAGTTAGAATTATGACTATTAGGGGAAGAAAAGGCTGAATAGATGAAGGGCTCTTATATGTATGTAGATTATGCTTTCTTCAATGGCCAGCGATTCTCAGACTCCATAGAGGATAGAAAGAAAGAGAAGGTGGGGTAAACTGTAATATGAGGGATTTGGGGAGAATTTCCTTACAATAAACATTGAAAGATTTGAGGCTGAAAATGCTGGGGTTACGGAAAAAGGTCTCTAAAAGCTGGATGATTCTCATAATTGTCTGACATGTTTACCTATTCAGGAAACAGGAATGCTGAGTCAGCTATAGGAGTCAGAAGGCTGGGTAGTGTAATAGGTCTAGAACACTTAAAATTAGCCAGTGATTTTTATAGAGAGAGACTTTAGCAGTGACCGAAATTACCCAGGAAAGATTCCGGGGAAGGAAACAAAGGTGCCCAATTATTCATTTAAATTGATGTCAAGAGAAAGTGTCATAGATTTAGAGCTAGAAGGTACCTTACAAATCACCTGATCCAACCCCATTCCTTATATAGATGTGACAACTTGAGACTTACTTGCATCTTACTCCACCCCTAGCAGGTTGGGTTCCCAGAAGGTGGCTATTGCTAATCCCAGGGTTTTAGGGCTAACCTTGAAGGTGACCATTCTCCTAAAAATAGCTCACAGATCCCCATCAGTGTGCTTCTCTTTAATCAGTCAGTAGATTCAATTCTTTAGCAAAAGGCATTTTGCTCAAGTGGCATCTCAGAGATAGTAGTTACAAAATATTTTCCCCAATCTCAGAGACATGATAGCTCCAGACCCAACAGTAGTAAGAGTGGGAATTTACTTGAAACATAATGTAATGAGGCACACATATAGGGAACATAATCAGACAAGACAACACACAGTTCCGGTATTGCATGGGCTTGGTATCCGATTTCTCTCTAGAGAATCCTTGCAAAGTTCGTTAGGTGTTGTTCTGCTGTTTGGCCAGGCTGAGTCTTCACAGGACTGGCATTACAGCAGGGCACATTATTTCTTTCCACCAAACTAGCCAGTTCATACTTACTGGCAGTGTGAGCCTGGGCAAGTCACTTCACCTTGCTTGCCTCAGTTTCCTCATCTGTAAAGCGAGCTGCAGAAGGAAATGGCAAACCACTCCAGCATCTTTGACAAGAAAATCCCGAATGGGGTCAAGGAGAGCCAGACATAACTGAATATGACTGAACAGCAAAAAACAGCTCAGCTGGGCTTCTGAGGTGAGATGATGGAAGAACCAAGCTATTGCTAGGCTAGATGGAATAGGTCACTCAGCTGGTGCTGCCATATTAGGCAAGGCAGACTGCTCAGCTACTGTGCTCCTCTCAAGGTAGAGTGAATTTGCTGAACAGAGCAATCTATTGCTTCCCCAATTTCACCCCTCAGTGGGTAGTTTCAGTCTTTCTTCTACCTTCAGCCACTTGCTGGGGGAGGGGGCACTATTCTCCCCTAAGCTGCAGTGCCACCTAAGTGAAAGACCAGCTTTAAGACAAATTCTTCCTGTTCTCAAGGCCCTTTCTTCCATAAACCTTCCATAGCCTTAAGATGACTAATTATTTTCACCTCTCTTTCATACTTCTTTGGGGATCTTATGCAGGTGTTGGGCTAGGAGCAAAGCCATGAATGAAGTCTTTGACCTATAGACATATTAAATGTCTTGCTGGCCTCTTCATATGAAATTAATATATTCATAATTTCTGCCTTTCTAGGGTAAGGAATGTCCATCTTCTATCTGAAGGCTTTCCCTTTTACCTTTTGATATCTGTCTTCTAGCTTCTGTAGATGTTCAACTTTTGCTGGAGTCTTACTGGAGGGTGAGAACCCATCCCTTACAAAATGAGGAAATCAAGGCCTGGAGGAGTTAAATGACTTGCCTAAGGTCACACAACTAATAAAGAGCTGATTCAAACCCAGATCCTCTGACTCTGCATCCAGCATGCTTTTACTGCACCATCCTGCCTCTAAATGGGCTAGGACCTCAAGTATTTGAAAATAAAATTAAAAATTGTCCCTTGAGAGAAATATAGAAGCTGCAGTCCTGAATAACCAATAGATTCCATATTGCTATTCCACAACCTGGCATTTTATGCAGGTTTGATAGCTTCACTTTTTCAAAGATGCTGGGATTCTTGGAGGATTTTGCAGGAGGGCCACCAAGTTGATAATGTACCTGGAATATTTGACTTATGAGGAGAATTGAAGAGAACTGCCATTATTTTAGACTAAAGAAATGACATTTAAGAGAAAGCACAAGATGATAGCTCTAGAAGATTAAAGTAAGAGAGGGTAAAGATCCTTTGGATAGCAACGGGGGTAAAAAAGCAAGGACCATGATCCTTTATTTAATCCAAGTAAGTAAATCATTTGAAAAATGGGATTCCAGGAGAAGAGTCAAAACAAGACAATGGCAAGACTTAATGGATGAAGGAGTAAAATATGAAATCTGACTAACTTGAATCTTCACAAACTTAATGATTTGGATTCTATTCCACTTTGAGGAATAAAGCAAATCAGGAGAAGATGAGCTTTTGTCTGTTGTCAGAAACAAAAATATAGAGCTTAGATGGATCCTGGGTCTTAGCCAATGTGGCAATTCCAGGTTCTCATTCATCTTCTACAAGCTTCCAGGATATGTCTTGAGGACACTGAAAATTCAGCCCTACTCAATTCAACAAACACGTATGAAGGGCCTGCTCTGTGCTCACCCACCAGGGGGACACGAAGATGGACAAATAATATAGTCTTAGCCTTCAAGGAGCTAGCAATCTAAAGGGGGGTAGGACTTCTCCCAAATAAGCATGATCTTTGACATGCATATGCATTGCACAAGCAAACATAATTAGTGTTTAAAAAGAGCACAGACTTAGAAACAGAAAGGACTTTGGGATTGCTTAGTCCAACCCCCTCCTCTTAGAGATGAGTGAACAGGCCCAGAGAAGTAACTTTCTCAAGATCTCACTTGGGAAATGAGGAAGACAGAGTTATTTGATAGTAAGGTAGGTAATAAGCAGGATTTGAACACCATTCCTTGAAATCTAAAACCAGTTCTTTTCCTAATCCATTATGGCACCACCCTTTCCGAACCTCTCTAAGATCCTCAGTCGTCCATGGATTTAATTCAGTTTAATTAAAAAAAAATCATTAAGTACCTACTGTGTACCAGTGCTAAGCACCAGGAATGGGAAGGTGAGATATAACTTTCAAGGGGCATGCTCCTGTGGTCTATATCCTATAGTCTAGGATCAGGGGAAGATACAACATGGACACCAGTAAGTATTAGACTTGGTGGGGAGGGGTTGGTGCAAAGGAGAGAAGCAGACAAAGTGATATAAGAAAATTTGAGGAAAGGGAGTTTACTTTCAAGTGGGAGTTAGAGAAGATTGGGGAAGACTTCATGGAGGAACTGGTACCAGAGCTGGGCTTTAAAGGAAGAGAAGGATTTTAACTGCTAGACATAGTGAGGGAGCTCATTCCAGGCACATAGGACAAATGCACAAGGGTGGGAAATGGTAACATGGGAATGAGGAACCACCAGAAGTCCAGTTTGTCTGGAATGTAAAATGCATGAGGGGGAGTAATGTGAACTGAGGGAAGAAAGGGTAGAGCCAAGTCATGAAGGGTGTGGCTTGAGGGCTTTCTTTCTGATGCTATCAGAAATGGGAAATCAGTGAAACCTCCTATCACACAGGCAGTGATACCTCCAAACCTGTGCATTTGGCATATTATTTTGGCAGCTGCGTAGAGGATGGACTCAAGGAGGGATAGGCTGGAGAAAGGGAGACTAATCAGAAGGCTACCATAGTAGTCCAGTCCACCATTGATGGGAGCCTGGACTAAGAGGGCGGCCATATGAATGGGAAGAAAGTATGAATAAATAAATGAATGAAAAATCATTTATTAAGCACCTACTATATGCTAGTCACTATGTTAAGCACTAGAGACATAATCTGAGAAATTATATTCCCTGTCCTCAAGGAGTTTATAGTATTAGATGGGGAGATAGCATAGAGAAGGGGAATGGTGAACAGGTAAGAGACTTTGAGTCTGTGGAGTTGCCAGTGATTGTGAGTGGATTCATAGAGCCGGGGTGGGAAAGATGGAGGAGAAGGGTAAAGAGGCAAGAAATATTATGGAGGTAGAATTAACAAGACTTTGTAACTGATTAAATGATGAGGCAAGTGAGTCCCAGAGAGGTAAATGCCCAAGTTCAAATACAAGTAGTAAGTGGCAAGGCTAGAAACCAAACTTAGGTCCTTTGGTGGCAGCGGAAAACAAGAAGTATTCATGTTCAAAGAAGAAGTGTTTGTGTCTCATTTATAAAACACAGAAAATCTAGAAAAGAAAATTTTACATTTTGGAAAGATTTTTAACAATAAATACTAAACTCCAAATGACTTTCTCCAAAAAATTCTCCATTAACAAAAAAGTTAAATAAACTAGAACACTCCCAACCCAACCCAATCCACCACTGACCCTAATGTATGATTGTGTTTGATATATGCTGTAAAGCATGCTTTTCATCTAAAGAGCTCAAAGTGCCTAGAAAATATGCATTAGGTTTTCCAATGCTCCCTACCCTCCTTTCCAGGGGAAGTAAAAATGTCTTGCAAATGGTAAAAAACGAATACTTGGAATGAAGACCTCAGGAGGCCATACTCTAACAATAGCATAAATGGAAAGTGAAAACAGCAAGCCTGACTCTGGACCCCATTACCTTAATCGCTAAACACTGCTCTGTTTAAGCTAAAAAGATATAATGGTGCACTTGACAGATGCCGTCAAATCAAGATGAGATAGGTACAATGGAAGTCTGATATTGAAATCTTCACAGCTTTTCACTGTCTGTTACTTAGAATCTTTTCAATTCTTCTTCCACACATCATTATGCAGTATCAAGCCAATTCTGTGTCGCACCTCTGGCAGAGTGATGGATTGGGAATCATGGGGCCTGGGTTCAAAAACCATCATTTGCTATCTCATGCAAGCCATTTCTTCTCTTTGGGCTTCAGTTTCCTCTGTAAAATGAGGGAATTGGACTAGATAATTTCCAAGTTCCATTTCAACCCTAGAGCTCTGACTCCATGATAATAAGAAATCCAGTTATCGATAGGCTGCACTTTTACGGCTGAATTTGGGTACAAATCAAATTCTTATAAATAAAATTGAAGTAGCCCTTCAGTGAATCCTTCTGTCAAGCAAAAAGTCCAGCATCGATAATCACTCTCTTCTATGTTGATATTTTGCTATATTGGGTTTTACTCAAGCAGAACCCAGTTGTGTAAAGAAAATTGTTGTAGGCCACAGCTCTTGGCTCACGGTGATAAGTGTTTTTATCTCACTATAACAAACCCCTCCAATTTGAATAATTAATGGCCATAAGTGCTTTTTTTCTAGGCATGGTCTATAATCTCACTAACTTGGTGCCTTGGTGGGTCAGTGATTCCATCAGAACAGATATACCCACCACCGATGCAGAACATAGCCCCTCCAACATTGCTCATTCTCATTTATGTTTTCCCATAAATTCCCAATGCCTATTGCACTAGAGGCTTTACGCTGGTTCGTTTATCATCATGGGGGCCCTGGCCTACCAGCCAGAGTGCCTATCTGTTGTCTCATTCTCAGTACATGAGCAGCCCACTTCCTTTCCTTGTCATATTTACCCTTGTTGATGTCTTTAATACCAATTCCCACAAGCAAGTTATCACTAGCAACATGCTACAGCCTGCTTATGCTTACCATATGTCTTTCAATTGTCCTTTGGGTTATTTGTAATTTAAATTCACCTGATACTTTGGTGTTTCATGGTTTGAAGGCATTCGGAATCACTAGCAGAATATTGGTTTTAAAGAAGTGCATAGAGCATTGACTGTGGAATGAGAAGATGCAGATCTAAATCCCAATTTTGAGGCTTGCTACCTATGTGACCTTGGGCAAATCACCTCCTTGAGCCTCAGTTTCCATTTCTATAAAGTGAGGAAATAGGACTGGATGAACTCTGAGTCCCCTTTGGCTTCAAATCTATGACACTATCTTTTTATGATCCTAAGTGTACTTTTGACTTTGAAAGTATTGTATGTTTTGCTGTTTCTCATGCTGAAAAAAAAATCTAACATTTTATGTTATGATGATTAAGGAATTTGACAGTTGGGTTTTGATGCCCAGGCAAAAATCATTTAAGGTCTAAGGACATAGAGTCCTGATCATGTACCCAGTGACCCAAGGGAAGATGGGAAGATTATTCTTTTAGTCTCTCCTCAACCTTGGCTTGGTAGGAAATGTAGCAATAATCAAAGCACTGATTCATGGATATTTCAGTGATGGGATAGACTGGGAAAAGGAGAAGAAAGAAAGAGGGGAAAATTATGAGGAGTAATTATAGCTATTGCTCAGAGATAAAGGGAAGTTGAATTATAGAGAGGTCATAGGATCGTAGATGGATAGCTAGAATAGACCACAGAGAACATATAGTCTGACTCCTTCATTACACAGATGAGAAAATTGAGGCCCCAGGAGTTCAAGTGAATTGTTAAAGGCCTCACAGGTATTTAGCATCAGAAGTGTGATCTGAACCCGTGACATCTTGATGCCAGAATTAGTCACTGACCATTTGACTGCAAAGTGTACCATGATAATCTTGAGCTTTGATGCGACCACAAAGTTTTAAGGGTCACAATAGCTGATGTCTACATTCACCACAGAGGAAGGAAGTATTTGAGGTCTTGGCTTCTGGAAGTTGAGTGGAGTGTATTCTGAGTGAGTCTGTGCCTCTCTTTATTCCTGTTTACTAAATCAAGCCAAATTGGACGATATAGCTTCTTAGATATGTGAATGTGTATGTGTGTGTTTGTGTGTGTGTGTGTATGTGTGTGTAGAAAAATACAGAGGGAGTGAGTTAATTCCTGAACAATCCCACCCCCTTCTTTCTGTGGTATATCACAGAAGGTAGGAGGCAGATAGCAAAATATTAATTTAGGTATAAAAGTATGTATTCACTCTGAATCCCTTTAGGAATTACAAAAAAGTTGCTTAATTGAATTACTGGGGAACAGATTGCCCATATGCTGGGTGACCCTTAAAAGACAGTCGAAGAATTCTACAGTTTGTCAGTTTAAGTTTGCCCATTAAGAGAGTTCAAAGCTGATATTTATTCATTTAGGAACAGATATACAAAGGTACATAGACAGAGGGGAGTAGCATGCAAGACAAAAAGCATTAACAAGCATAGAAGAGAGCTAATTATTTAAGAGATTTAAGAGAAAACTATCTCTGGCAGTTGAGAGTTGAGCTTCAAAGAGGAGCAGACCTTGGGAGCTTCACCCATGCAACAAACACTGCACCCAAGGGAGAATAGGGTGAAGACTCCATGAGGAGAAAATGAGGACTCATTGATAAATAGAACACTGAGGGCCTGCATGTTACCTTGACCATATGTGATACTTACACGTGTCCCTCATTAATGTTGTACTCTGAGTTTGGGCATCTCTTGTGTATCTGTGGGAGAATCCTAGGTATGCTAGATGGTGCGGTGGATAAAATGCTGCACCTGGAGTCAGAAAAACCTGAGTTCAAATCCAGCTGCAGATGCTTATTAGCAGTGTAACCCTGGGCAAGTCATTTTACCCTGTTTGCCTCAGTTTCCTCATCTGTAAAATGAGCTGGAGAAGAAATGGCAAACCACTCCAGTATCTCTGCCAAGAAAACACAAAATGAGGTCATGAAGAAATGAATGAACAACAACAACACCCTGGCTGTATGGCGTGAATAGGCAGAATGTTTGGTAGCTATTCTTTTTACTGTTTCATCTTAGAAAATGCCTTTGCTTTGAGCTAATTGTATCTACTGGCTTACTACAAAAGAGAAACTCATTGGTAGGGGCTCTTGGCTATAGTTTTAAGAGTATGGATCCACAGAATAAATTCTCCTTGAACCCTGTTGGTAGCTTCCCTCTGAAGCACCCAAAGCCAGAGTGAATAACAGAATAGAAGAGCTCCCAGAGAGGGCACTATATATGTATTTTTGAAAGTCCCCATCTCTATACTGCCTGTGATCCTAACATCTGTATAGGGAGGTCACAACTGGAACAGAGGTTTGAGGTTGAACACCTAACTATTAAACTTTAATGCCAGTCTTTCTATAAAGAGGCAGACGTCAAAACTAGCATCATGTAGAAGGGACACCATGCTGTTGGGAGGGTATGTATTGGAAGAAAGACTGGGGGACAGGTTCTGGTCACATATAGAAGAACTTCCTAATAATTAGAGCTGCTGTGTTCTCCATAGGGGAAAGGAATTGATGATCTTGTTAGGGGATATCCTCTGGACCTGGTACCACCAGATTGCTTGAAGGTCTCACACTCTTCTCAATTTGGAGTGGGGATGCCTAGGTTCTAGCCCTCATGCAATGGGGCTGCTCAGTGCATTAGAGTAACCTGCACACTAAGGTAGGACCTTTCCTGGGACAGTGTTGACACAGGTATAAGCCATAGATTTTATGGGGAGAGATGACATCTCACTCATGTACCTTATTGGTTTTATAGGAAGGCAAATGGTGGGAAATGACCAGAGGATGGCTCTCTCTGTCAAACATGAGGAATGTAAATTTCTATATGTAAATTCTCAGAAACATAAAATTCCAGAAAAAAGAAATGAAGTATTGGGCAGCAGGAGGGGGTGTATCTTGAGTGGAAGAAGCATGTGAAACTTATCGATTTCAAAGAGGATCTCCTCCCCTCATCAGAAAACAAAACAACAAAACAACCCAGAGGATTTCCAGAATACCACACCCAAATCACCAATTTGCTAAGAATTTCAACTGAATAACATACACTTCTCTGTAAAATCATACTAAATATAGTCTTAGATCAGAGAACTAAATGATGTCCTGGGAGAACTCACAGGGTGTAGGGGGCATTGTTCTGAGCACCAATCACCATTGTTCAGCATCGAGTGCTGGAAAAATCATGCAGCAATTTATGCATTCTGGTTGTTTGGATTCTGGATGTCTGGGCGTTAACTACCAATTTTGTAAAATGATACACTATAACTACTAAGAGCTGAAAATTGTTGAAAATTTGCTTTAATGTAGATGAAATATAAACCTTTTACTGAGTACAATCTCGCAGCTGTTATTCACATGAAAATACTATTATCTTCTTGAGTAAATGGGCATCAGTAGGAGTTATATATTCCTAAGGGCTTCTGGGTCCATCCTTTAGTTATCAGATGTGCAATTGTGGGATTCTATTAAAGTCACATGATTCCAAGGTAAAGCTGTCTTTATTTTCCACAGAATCTTATAAAACCAAAGCAAGAGAAATAAAACAACTTTCGCCTGAGCTTGGCACTAAGAAATATAGACAAGAAATTTTCTGAGACTATGACATTCATCGCTGGGTAGTTAACTAAGTCTTTCAAAGAACTATATGGGACCTTGGGCAGTCTTGTTTGCCCCACTTGAGTGAGTATTAAGCTCCCAAATTTTTTCTTCCTTAGGAGTCACTCCAGGATAAGGTTGTGCAATGGATATTGGCATCACAAATACGAATTCTTAGAACTCATAGGATGCTTACAGTTAATGCTCCTGGTTTTAGGTTCACATGCTTAGACTACAACAATTAGGGACGTAGGATCCAGAGCTGAAAGGGACCTGGTAGGTCACCTAGCCTGAGCCCTTTTGCTTTACAGATGAGGAATCTCATCTGAGGTTCAGACAGGTACCTGAAGGCACACAGGTAGTGTGGTAGAACCAAAGTTTGAATCCAGGTACCAGTCTCAGGCTCCAAATCCCATCTGATTTTCATCAGACCACATTTACAATGAGGATGTTTATGATTTTTAATTTTATTTTAATTTCAACAAGCATTTATTAAGAGCCTATTATATAACAGACATTGTGCTAAGCACTTTAAAGATATTCTCTCATTTTATCCTCACAACAACTCTGGGGGCTAGGTGCTGTTATTGTTATCACTTTATAGATGAGGAAGCTGAGCAGACAGAGGTTATGACTTGGCCAGGGTCACATAACTAGTCTGAGGATAGATTTGAACTCAGGTCTTCCGGTCTCCAAGTCCAGTGTGAGTAGGCTGCAACACATGAATAAGTTCAAGAGAAGCTGCATAAAGGATGTCTTTGGAGACACAGGGGACTGGAAAAGAAGGTGGGCAGGTGGGTTGGTCATATGGCTACAGTGAGGGACAACTGATGGATAGCCGGTATGCTCCATTGAGATTCACATAATACCAAGAGAACTGGAAAAGGCTCCTTTATATGTAGCCGACTCCCCATGAAGAAATTCCTCCTTTGTAAATTATAGTCTTACAGAATTGCCTTGGGAGCACTGAGTGGTTAAGTGCTAGGATCACACTGCCAGTATGTGTCTGGGTGGGACTTCCTGTAGAGGACAGGAACAAGTCACATAGTATGAGAAGGTAAGCATGGGTGGGCTGTAATTTGTATCCGTGAAGTGAAAAAACACATTAGTCTGATTGGTGAGTATAATCTTATCTTGGGGAGACCTCGCCCATTCCTGGACATCATCCTATGTCGCTGGGAGAGTATCCCTTATCTTTTCCCACTCTAGCTCTAAGAATAATAATCAGTCCAACACTACCATTCACATAAGTGATATCTCAGTCAATTGCCATTCCTTCTGACTTCCCCATCCAACCCTACCCCAGTTCTCTTCTATATATATGGTCTTGTCCTATTAGAATATAAGTTCACTGATGGCAAGGACTCTCTTACTTATCTATATCCTCAACTCTTAGCTCAGTGTATTCGACACATCTTTTGTTCCTTCTTTGTTTGTTCTTTAGTCTCAAAGAAGAGGAAGATATCAGGAAGGTGATGTCATGACTTGTAAGTGAATTGGATTTAAGGGAGGGAGGGCTGTGCAAAGTCATCAGCCTCATTTTCCCCCTGTGGAGCCATCTGGGATCATTGGCAAGATATAGAGCAGGATGACTGGAGATGGCCCCAAGGCAGTGGAAGACATTGACCTTTTTAAGCTAAGATCTTTCCCAGGTCTAGGTTTGACTGAGGTAACACCCATTCAGTGATTAAGGCTAGGTAAGAAATGAGGCAAAGAATAGCCTCTTACCTAGTTAAAGAAAAAATCCATCTGATGGGGAGGATCCTCAGAGTTTTTGGCCGAAACAGAAATGATTGCTATTTACATTTACTCTGAGCTGTCAGGGCTCAAACAATGACTAAGTGAAGCTTGGACTGGGACCTGTTGTTGGCCAATCAATGAGAGCCAGAGTGATTTGGGTTTAAGGCATGGTCCTTAAAAAAAAGAAATCCAGTCTGTAAACTATAAGCTATCTTGTGGGATGTCAGCAATCAAAATTTATATTCCTTTAGGCAGAGTACCTGAAGGTAAAGGTATAATTCTCTATGTGGACAGAAGGAAAGGAGGGAGGTATGGAAGGAGGGAAGGAAGGAAGGAAGGAAGGAAGTAGCTGTGTTGTTCAATTGGAACTGGCCAGCTGGGTCCCCAGTGGGGCAACTACTACTAATCACAGATTGTTGTTTGTCCTTCATTCTCTAAGAGGACCATGACATCAGGAAGGTGATGTCATAATTTGCAAGTTAATTAGGTTTAAGTGAGAGAGGGCTGTGCAAAGTTACCAGCCTCACTCTTTCCTCCAAAGCCATCCCAGTTCACCAAGATGTAGCTCAGGATGACTGGAGATGGCCAGTAGTTGGCACATAGTAAGTACTTAAATAACACTTTTTTCATTCATTCATTCATTTATTAATGGAGGCACATGTTCTCTAAAACTGTATATTGCATAATAGGAATTTCCTTATGACCGTTCCCTACACCAATGAAATCATAGATCTCTCTATATGTTTTATTGTTGTTGCTATATAGATCTGTGATTTTATTGGTATAGGGATCTCTCTATTCACAATTCACTAATATAAGGAATTCCCCATCAGGAAGCTCCTAATCTGTAATTTACTTGTTTTTGTGCAGTCATTTCAGTAGTGTCTGATTTTGTGACCCAATTTGGGTCATACAATAAGGAAACCAAGGCAGACAGGTTAAGTGACTTGCCCAGGGTCACACAGCTAGTCAGTGTCTGAGGCTAGATTTGAACTCAGGAAGATGAGTCTTCCTGACCCCAGACCTGGTGCTCTATCCATTACTGCCATTCTTCAATTTATAGTCTTAGAGAATTGCCTGATGTGCCCTTAGAGGTTAAATGATTTGCCCAGAGTCACACAGCCAGTATGTATCATAGATGGGACTTGAACACCCCGGAAGGCTGGCTTTCTATCTACTAGACCATATTATTTCTCACCTAAGTACTAAGAAAGGAAAAGCTAGTTAAAGATGTTGTCTAGAACTCATGAACTGTAGGCAAATCAACATTTTGTAAATCTAGTTTTTCCACCTCCTTGCCTCATTAGCATTTCATGAGTGTCATGTTTGCCAGTGATACACAAATTCACATTCATTCATTCTATAGCCAGTACAGAGTGCTTTCTGCTCTTTACTAATTGTATGACCTTGGGTAAGTGACTTCATCTTTTTGCACCTCAGTTTCCTCATCTATGAAAGTAGAGTATTGGTCTATATGGTCCCTTCTAGCACTTCCCCTCCCCACCCCCGAAGGAGTGGTGCGCCCTGAAGGAATAGATAATAGAGACCCAGGAGGATCTACCAATTAGTCCATCTACCAGATGTGGCTGGTGACAGTTGAAAGTGAAATGAATAATCCCACTCAGTTGCCTTGAGAGAGTTTTTAGGCCTTAAGTGAGATAATTAAAGAGAGTGCTTTGTCAGCTCCTGAAGAAATGAGGAATTCTCAGTTGAGCAGGGGACAGTTTTCCTGATACAAGAAACAAGGACAGTGCAGTTTATAATCACTTTATCTGAGCCTGATATCATGGAGCTAAAAGGGACCTTAGAGAATGCCTAATCAAACCCTCCTTGTTTTATAAATGATAAACTGAGTCCTAGAGATATAAAGTGACTTGATGTAAAGTCATACAGGTAGTGATGCAGTAAAGCCAGGTTTTTAGATCAGATCCAGCATGCTGTTATTATATAGCATATTGATCAGTGGAAATTTCTTGGAGACAGAGAATGGCAGCGGTCTTTCTCCTTGCACAAGCCTTTGTAAGATCAGAGATTGTTAGAAATGTTAGCAAAGAGAACTCATTGAGCTGGAGTCCTGAGTGTAGGGTTACAGTTGCCATGCTGGGAGAACTATGCCTCCTGCCAGACAAGGGAAGTCTCTTCCTTACTCTATAGTGGGTGGTTCCTCTGGCAGAGCAGTGGGTGATTGATGTCTACCACCATTTACTGGGAGCTATGCAAAATTGCAGGAACACCTGCAAAGGGGAATAATGCTTAACAGCCTTGGAGCAGCTGATCAGCTACAGCAGAAACTGCCCATTAGGACCCCTGACTTGTGGTGATGGAGGTATGATATTGATATTCAGGAGAATGATGTGCGTCAAAGAATGTCTTTATTTTCTAGGATATCCATTTTTTTAAAGCACCTTTTAGTAAAAATTTACTTTGCAAATTTTGTGAACTGCATTCTTGCAAGAGGAGCTGATATTAGCATACGAGGTGATGTTAGCACATCGGATGGTGTCAGGTAGAGATCCGCTTAGATTTTCTGGACAGAGATTATGAGCCAGTTCTCCAAAGTGAACCAAAGCCCTTTTGTTCTGAGAAATTCTGACACAAGAATTGTAATTCATTCATTCAACACACATTTTATTAAGTACTTACTATATACAAAGCATTAGGCTAAATGCCGGGGAAATACAAAGATGAATAAAATTTATCCCTTTTTGCAAGGAGTTTACAGCTTAGAGTATAAAAAGCAAGTGAGCACTTATCAATGGAAGTCCATTAGATAGACTTCCAAGATTGCCAAGATGGGCAGTGAAAGAACAAACTATGGCATATGAATGTAAAGAAATATTATTGTGCCATAAGAAATAGTGAATATGAGCATCTTAGAGAAACACATGAAGATTTCTATAAACTGATACAGAGTGAAGTTAGTAGAACTAAAAATGATATATGCAATGGCTATGATAATGCAAACAAACAAAAAATCCCCACTAAAATACTGCCAGACAGATGAATTATAATGACTACTCTTGCTCTTAGAGAAAAGAGAAGCATACCTGGGAGGGGGGAATATGGGATGGAATGATTTGTATGCTATCAGATGTATCTGCCTAGTTTTGCTATTTCTACCTCCACAACATCATTCAACCCCTTTTCACTACTTACACAGCTACTACCTTAGCTCTAGCCCTCATTAGCTCTAGCCTATATTATTGCAATGGCCTCTTATTTGATCTCTCTGCCTAAAGTCTTTCCTCTCTCCAGTCCATCCTCCACTCTCCTACTAGAGTGTTTAAGTGAGTGGAGCTCTTACATAGTCACTCTCCTATTCAATAAACTCCATTGGTTCCCTATTGCCTTTAGGATCAAATGTAAATTTCTCTGTTCAGCTTTTTAAGCCTTTTGTAAACTGGCTTCAACCTGTCTTTTCACCCTCATTGTACATGGCCTCCTATCCCATGATCTGTGATCTAGCTAAACTTGACTTCTCTGCTTCTCACAAACAGTCCATCTCCTATCTCCATGTCTTTTACTGGCTGCTCCCCATACCTGCAATAAATTCCCACTTCACTCCTTCCCCACAGAATTACTCTCTTCCTTCAAAACATAGCTCAAGTATCACTTTTCCCCTCACCTGTTAGTGGCTTCCCTCTCAAACCACCTTGTATTTAACCACTTTGCATTTACTAGCTGTGTGATCCTGAGCAAGTCACGTAACCCTATCTGCCTTAGTTTCTTCTTATGTAAAATGAAGTAGAGAAGGAAATTTTCTTTACCAAGAAAGCCCCAAATGGGCTTACAAAGAGTCAGACATAACTGCAATGACTGAACAATAAAAACAAAGTGTATTCTTGATATCACACACTCCCCACTTATAACATAAACTCCTGAGTAAGAATTGCTTAATTCATTGTATTTGTAAGCCCAGCACTTAGCATGGAGCCTGGTATATAGGGGACACAATAAATACTTGATTTATTGGTTGGCTGATGCAATCAATTCGTTGGTTGGGTTTTGGGAGAAGGAGGGGTGCTATTTTAAATCATGTCTTTTATTGATGCTTTTTTGGTGTGTTTATATCTTAACCATTTTTGGATATCCCCACTAAGCTAGAACTGAGCCATCCCTTGTAACCAAGGGAAGTAGTTAAACAAAAATAACTAATACATGGACTGTGTCTGACAACACACGCACATACTTACCTCCTAACATCCTAGAAGCAGGAGACTCTAGGAAGAGTAAGTTTCATTATCTGTTCTCCAAGACCACTATTGGTTTTTTAATTACTCTAAGTCTGTCCTTCTTTCAGTGATCTTTGTATTTATAGTGTTGTAGTCATTTTGTAAATTATTTTTCTGGTTCTGTTTATTTTTGCTGTGAATCAGTGCATGTAGATTTTCCAATGCTTTTCTGAAGTCTTCAGGTTTGTAATTTCTTATGGCACAACAATATTCTATTACATTCATATATCATTTTTAAAAAGTCATTCCATACTAAACTTGAAATACTTAGTTTCCAGTTGTTTGTTACTGCAAAAAAGTGCTGACATTAATATTTTGGTGTGTTTGTCTTTTTATCTATCTATGACTCCCTTGGAATATAAAGTCAGTAGTGAAACTGCTGGTGGGGTTTTGATTAAATTTTCCTTTGTTACAAGGCGAAGTTAAATGAAAGAAGCGGGAGGAGAAGAAGAGTATATTGGGATATGACTAATTTCAAAGACTATGACTTAAAGATATGATAATTTTATTTAATAAATAAAAGTTATTGAATAATAAAAAATTAAATGCTGATAAAAATTATATTTAATATCCTATTTTATATGCATGTCATACCAAAGGACTAGTTAGATTTTAGTGTCCTAAAACATGGATGAGGCATGTATGTGGTACCCCTGGAGGGTAGATGGGGCTCCTGCATTCATTCTATCAACCAATTAATCAATCAAGCATTTATTAAGTGCTTATTATGCTACAGGCATTGCTAAGTGCTAGACTTCTACACTCCCCACCCCACTCCCCACTTTAACTTTGAACTCTCAGAGACACTTCTCAGTCCTAGGACAATTTCCCATGCCCATGTTGGTCTCCCATCAAGGCTGCTTGTGGGTTTTCCTTTCAATATCACTGCCATCACCCGTTTCCTTCTTTTCTGGGCTTTTTTATCCAGCTCTCCTGCAGAAAAGGACACAGGCTTCCAAGTTCTCCCTTACCTTCCTGTCTCTGTAATAAATTTAAAACTCTTCTCTGAGTTTTCTAAGGGTTTTTATTGGTAGTAGAGAGATGGAAACATGAGTTTAAAATAACAAACAAAAGGGAGATGTTATAAAGTTGCAAGAAGTCTTAAAAATATATAGGAATTGTTAGCCAAAATAATCTTTTGTGTCATGGATCTCTTTGACAGTCTAGTTAAGTGTATGAACTTCTTCTTAGAATAATTTTTAAAAAATTACAATTGAAAGAAATGCTAAATTTCAGTTAAAGGTTAATGAAAATAGAGATATGATTGTTTTCGCATCCAAGTTCACAGGCTCCTTGACATCTATCCACAGAGGTCTGTGGATCCTAGATTAATAACTTCTGCTCTCTGCTTAAAAAAATACCCCCTCTTGTTGTTTAGCTGTTTTAAGGTGTGTCTGAATCTATTTGGGGTTTTCTTGGCAAAGACACTGGAATGGTTTGCCATTCCCTTCTCCAGCTCATTTTACAGATGAAGAAACTGAGGCAAACAGGTTAAGTGACTTGCACGGGGTCACACAGCCAGGTTTGGACTCAGAAAGATGAGCTTTCTTGACTCCAGGCCTGGCACTCTACCCATGAAGGAAGGGGCATAATAAATAGGGCCAAATTTATTCATGCCATGGGCATAGCAGTAAGCAGTCAATAAGCCCCAACTAATGAACAGTAGTCTGATTTTGAGTAAGGGATGCAGCATGATATAAAAGACTTGGTAACAGAGAACCTGGATTTATTGCCCAGCTCTGGAACTTAGAAATGACATGACCTTGAACAAGTCACTTAGCTTCTCTTGGATTCAGTGTTCTCACCTATGAAATGGAGATGTTAGGCAAGACAACCTTTAAGGTCCCTTTCGGCTTTAGATTTATGATAAAATATACTTAGCAGTAATTCTGCCTAACTACAGCTGCATAGATTTTTCTGTTATTTCTCCTACTTGTCTCCACTAAGAACATTTTATTTCCAAACTGGGTATTTGGTGCTTAAGAGTTCTCCTGACACTGTTACTCATTCAACAAATAAAGTTATAATCCCCAGTATATGACTTCAAAATCCTCTGCACAATAACCAATTGCTTTCCCAAAGAGGATTGGGACTTCAGGGAGAGAATAAGCAGCTGAAGGAAATTAACTCTCAAGAAATAAAGGTCCTGTTTCCAAGAGTATGGAGGGAGCAGCAGAAAAATCCAGAAGATAGCATCGAGATGCCCAAACACCCTTTGTATTTCACATCAAATGACAGAAGGAAAGCTTGATTATAAACTCATCCTGAGCATGTGGAACCTCTGTGCACTCTCTGGGATGGAACAAGAAGGATACTTTCCCCATCTCCCAGCATCCTTCCTGCTACAATTTAGCAAGCTTGCTGAAAAGGACTGTTACGGCACAATGCATAGAATGCTGTACCTGAACAGGGCTCAAATCCTCTCGCTGCTTCTTCCTAGCTGTGTGACTATGGATGAGTCGCTTGGGTCTCTCTGAACCTCAGTATTCTCATCTAAGAATGTGGATAACACCAATAGTACCTGCCTCACAGACTATTAAGAAGGACAACCGAGACAATTAAGTAACATATTATATTTGTTGTTGTCTGGTTGTTTTTCAGTCGCGTCCGACCCTTCCTGACCCCATTTCAGGTTTTCTTGGCAAAGATGCTGGAGTGGTTTGCTATTTCCTTCTTCAGTTACATATAAGGAACTGAGGGAAACAGGATTAAGTGACTTCAGTTATTGTTATTCGGTATCCCTATCACTGTCCCTCTTTCACACACTTGTGTGGAGTGGGAGAGATTTCTCTGGGGAATGGTACCAAGTTGTGACTAGAGATGCAACTATAAGAGTACAGGGTTGCTACTTCTAAAGTTGGAGAAAGGGATAATAATGCCAACTAGCATTTATATAGCACCTACCCTCTGGCAAGCGCTGTGTTAAGCACTTAATTATTATCTCATTTAATCTTTGCAACAACTCTGAGAGATCTGGGCTATTATTTTCCCCATTTTACAGTTGAAGAAACCGAGACCAACAGAGGTTAAGTGACTTGCCCAGCTAGTGAGTAACTGAAAGTTACAGTAATTAGGGTGGCACCTTTTTTTTTTATTATTATTTTCTCTTTTGGAGCTCTGAGGTAATCAAGTGCCTTTGATGAGTCTGGCTTTTGTTTATTTGATTAAATGGGGAGTCTGATGACCTGCTTACATCAAAGGAAAACCTAGTTCACGTAGGTTTGAGTCCCATGGTTGTGATGCCTGAAGAAGCGTCACATGTTTTTGAGTCCCATAGTTGTGATGCTCTTTGACCCTGAACAAGGTATATAAATTCAGAGGTTAGCATTTTGTTTGAGGCTCTTATTGCCTGGAAGACTGTCTTGTGATTTTACCAGGCAAGACTCTGGAGCTCCCCAGCTTTCAAAACCCAGATGTTGGTGCCTCTCTCTCTGTTAACTGTGTAATTCTATCAGACAGAGGCCTGTTTGTTGATCTCTGTGTGTTATTTGCTCTGTTTATATAATGTATGCTTGTAATTTCTGTTTGTATTCTCTCTGAGGTTCAGGGTGCTGGCTTTTCCCCCTGAACTAAGTGAATGATACATGTATGTTTAATTAAAGTGGGAATGTAAACCCCTTTAAGTTGCTTTCCTTAGAAAAGCAGATCAAAGAACCTGTGCTAGCAGCTCTTCTGTGTGCTGATGTTGTTGGTCTTTTACCCCCCACAGCAGCTACTAGCAACATTGGTGTTACACTGAGTCTGGATTAGAATTTAGGGCTTCCTAATTCCAGGCCTGTTGTGCTATTCGCTGAGCCACCCAGGATGCCAGAACAAAATCAGCAACAGGCTTGTTCTTTCTGGAACCTACTGCTGAGTGTTCTTAGCGTCTTCTAAGATAAGATGGCTGCAGTATGAGTTTGGAGATCTTTGCTAAGATTGAGAACATCCCCCACTGGGAGAGCTTCAGTCTTCTCTCAAGTCTTCCTGAGTATTGACTCCATTCTCTGTGCCTTGACTACCAGGTCTAGAGTTTCTGGATCTTTACTGAAAGACCAGCTCTGCTAAACAAATAAGTTGGGGTTGAATGGGCACATCTGTAGTCCCCTAGGACTGGCTCCCTACATTGTAGGAAAAGAAATAAATTCTAACTGTTCAAATTCTAGACCATGTGGGCTATCTGTGGGGAGGCTTCTAGAATTCATAAATGAATTCTCCTTCTCTCTTAAAGGAGAGCTCATGGACCTTGGCAGATGACTTACTGTTCTATTAAGTATTGTGTGCTGGTTGTTATGTTTTGTTTCTTTTCTTATTGATTCTACATTAAGAGTAAATAATGTATACAATAGTCAAGCATATTTGTCTGCTTCTATGGAGAGCCAACTGCACCATACTAAAACCATGTGACTAGGGCTCACTGTAACAAGTTCCAAAAAGAGGTGGGTTTGCCAGTGAGTGGAGGCTCAAGAACTGAATTCTGATTAGGTAAATCCACAAATCTACATGTCTCCGGATAAGTTGGGGCTGCCCTATGGAGAGAGGTTGATAGAAAGTTACTGACTCTCTGAGAATCATGGAGAGCTTTTCATTTACTCAGCACTTCTGTCTAGTGGGACATGCACAAGCTTCTGATCTATCTCACTGAATAGGATCCGGAGATTGGAGATCAATACCAGCTGATGGTTAAAAGTATTATCTAGGTGGCACAGTGGATAGAGTACCAGACCTGGAATCAGGAAAACTCATCTTCCTGAGTTCAAATCTGGCCTTAGACTCTTTGGGCAAGTCACTTAACCTCATTCGCCTCAGTTTTCTCACCTGTAAAATGAGGAGGAGAAGGAAATGGCAAACCAATCCAGTATGTCTGCCAAGGATACCCCAAATGGGGTCACAAAGAGTCAGACATGAGTGAAAAATGCCTGAACAACAACAGAACTTCTTATATCTGAAATTCTAACACAATGAACCTTAGTTACTTTTTTTTCCTTTAATTTCAAGTGCCAGCCTTAATCACTAATATTTTTCTATTCTTTGCACTTGAGCAGAGGCAAAAATATTCCAGCAAAAGAAGACATAATTCCATTATGTTTAGTCCAAGGAAAACAGAATGCGCAGACACATTTCAAAGATCATCACAAGTGTGGAACACATGCCTTGAAAGTCATGCCATGGACAAAAGAATGAGTGAAGGTAGAAAGAGCCTTGGATTTGGAGTCAAAATACCTGGGTTTAATTTTTGGCTTACACACCTTACTATCTGTGTGATCCCGAGTAAGCTGCAATGCCCTACCTTCAATTCAATTCATTTCAACTTAATCCAATCTAAACCACTTCAACAAGTAAGCATCTACTTACTTTGTGCCAGCCATTGTGCTAGGTACTTTCATGTTCTGAACGTGAAAGACAGTGTACTGATGCATATGGGGAACAACAAACAGGCCAGACCTCAAGGAGCTAGACTAATTTCAGTAACAATAGAACTTAGAATCTCCTTAAGAGTATAAAAATAGCTCTAGTGGGTCAGACTAATTAATGGGCCATTCAGCCTCATTTTTTTTGACTGTATAGTGGCATGTTTTTGAGGTTATACAGTCTTCCTACATGACTTTCCTTCAATAACTTGCCTCCCCCAAATACACAATTAACCAATCAATAAGAATTTATCAAGGGTCAGACATTGTGCTAGGCACTGGGGCTACTATTCCTTAATAACTCATTATATATGCACATGTATATACATTTGTGCATATGTATGTATGTGTATGTATTATAGCCCATAGAGTGGCAGGGACCTAATGTACAATCTAGTGTGATCCTCTCACTTTACAGAAAAGGAAACTGAGACCTGGAATTAGGGAGAGTAATTTTCTAGTGGTCACCCAGAATATCAGTTGCTTATGGTGTTTGCTCAGTCAGTCAATAAGCATTTATTAAATTCTCAATCTATGGCAGGTATTGCACTGAGCATTGGGGATGTAAAGAAAAACAAAACAGTCTCTGCCTCTAAGGAACTTACATTCTAATGGGAGGTTTTGTTGTTTAGTCATTTTTCAGTTGTGTCTGACTCTTTATGACTCCATTTGGGGTTTTCTTGGCAAAGATACTGGAGTGGTTGGCAACTTTCTTTTCTAGCTCATTTTATAAATGAAGAAACTGAAGCAAACAGGGTTAAGTGACTTGCCTAAGGTCATAGTTAGTAGGCATCCAAAGGTGGATTTGAACTCACATCCTCCTGACTCCAGACCTAGCACTCTATCCACTGCACCACCTCGCTGCCCCTAGTGGGGGAAACAACATGTAAATAACCAACTAAGTATACAGAGTAGATGAAATACAGTCTCAGAGGGGAAGGTACTGGCAGCTTACAGAGACAAAGGGGGAACAGCAGAGAAACCCTCCTACAGAAGATAAGATTTGAGCCAAACCTCAAAGAAAATCAGGGAAGCTGAGAGGCTGACGTGAGGGGGGACCACATTCCAGGTGTGGGGGAATAACCAGTATAACGGCAGGGAACAGGATTCCAGTGATGCTGAATTATAGGTTGTGTAGAGGGCAGCAAAGTGTCCAAAAACTAGATCTATAAGGAAGGAGCCAGCTGTAAATGCCAGACGTGTTTTTATTTGATCTTGGAGCTTATTGAAGGGGCTGGGATGACATGGTATGGCCTATGCTTTAGAAAAAATAACTCTAACAGCTAAGCAAATGATTGATTGGAATGGGGAAAGCCTTGAGGCTGGGAGGCTGATTACAAAGCTATTGCAATAGTCTAGGCGAGAGGAGATAAGGATTGGACCTAGGGTGATAGTGTGTGATCAGAGAGAAGGGGGCATATGGAAGAAATGTGGGGAAGGTAGAAACAAGAAGATTTGGCAGTGATTGGATATGTGGGGTGGATGGTAGTGAGGACTGAGGATGATACCTGGGTTATGAGGCTGGGTGACCAGGAGCACCAGGCAGTGGTAGTAATAAAGTTTTGAAGAGGAAAGGTTTTGGGAGTGAATGAATGGAAAATCCATGCCTCCAACTTCCAGGAAATTTTTCTAAAGTTTTTTTTTCTTTAACAGGTATCGCTTCTCTTATAGTGAAATAAAGAAATAAAGTAGTTACATCCAGATAATGTATTTAACAATGAATGCTAGAACAAACCAGAACCAATGCTCTTGGTAACCAAGGGCAAATGACCATTGATTTCTATGCAATTAGTATACAGTTTGGAAGGAATTGTATGTGAAAAAGAAAAACAGAATTATAGAGATTGAGACACCAGGTTTCTGGTTGATGGAGGGGATTGGGAGAGGTGAGAGAGAGGGGTAGTTTTGTGACATTGCTTAAGTGAGGTGACCTTTGGGAGGGGGAGTAATCTTGTGACTCCTCCAAAATTAGGTGGCTTACAAACACCTGGAACTTAGCTTCACAAAATGGTGGATAAAGGCAAAATGGAGTCGCTAATGCTATTTTTAAATGTAACATTTCCTAAAGGGGCCTACTTGTTCCCTCTAATTATTAGCATTCTCTTTCTTTTAAAATTATCTTGTATTATTTCGTGTAGCTTCCCTTCTGGGTCACCTGTCCCTCACCATTTACACTAACTGGTTGAGTTCTTCAGGAAATAGATACCTCAGGTCAAACGTTCTCTGTGGGTCCGTGCTCCTAAAACTATAGTTAATAACCTTCGAATAGAGAATAATTAACAAAAAAGATGGTCATTTGGCCTTCTCTTGTAAACCAAAGACCCCTCCAGGAGGCTTCTTGATATTAATATACCCTTGAAAGAGTGGGTGTTCCTAACAGGTGGCAATCAACTCTGATTGGTTAACAATTAATGAGAGAATGAATATTATAATAAGAGATGGGCTGATTCTAATGATGGGCTAGGGGCCAAGTCTTGAACGAAGAGACTTAGCTCTAACCAGATCCATCCATTCCCCCCTCCCGCCCCCCCCCAACCCAATCTAAACATAATGGGCTGGAATTCATCTAGACTAGACTCTCTTTCCCTTTTGATCAGATCTAAACTTTCCCAGTTGGGTAAGTCTCACCCAAGATTTCATCTCATCATCAGCCCTGCCCTTCAGAGGACTAAGCCTGACCTAATCTCCAAATGAGGTAATAGGAAGGGAAAAATTCCTGGATCTCCCCAATATTAACAATTAGTTATTTAATAATCATTTCTTTCAGTCCTCTTCCTACCACCCTCAGGGTATTTACCTTTAATAGTCAGCTAGTATACAGGATTAGTTCAAAGCAAAGGCATTTACTGAGAGGTCATTTAATAGTAACAAAACATCCTCCCCCACAAAAAAACCTGGAATATAACCTCTCACAAGTACATACAGCATCAGTGGGAAGAGAAGTCACAAATATAGACACGCTATTACAGAGGAGTACATAGAAGGAACACATGTGAGCAAGATAACTCACAACTCTGGCAAGGCGGGGAGCCATGTTCTTTCCTTCCTTGTGGTGTCCTCAAGCTCCCCTCTCTAGGCACAGGGAGGTCACTCACTTCAGCCCCTGGGCTTGTTTTCCACAACTCAACTCCCAACAGTCAGGGTCGAATCTCTTTTCCATTCACAAAGGTTGCGCTCATCAGAATTGTGTCCTTTTTTGACTCTGGTGCCTCCTCCTTTCAGAGTCTCTTACTGGGCAAGCTACCATGCTGATTGTAGGAAGGGTAGAGGAATCCCCTCCCCTTCATGGTCTAGTAAAGGCAAAGATCGATTGCTTTTAGACAGCTGGGCTTGTTCATGGCTGGCTTTCTTCTTAGCTACCAAGGTCACACTTCTCAAAGCTATCTTTTGCCTTGACTTTCTTCAGAGGAGTAGGTCTTGCATTTTAAAGGGTCACCAACGGTGTGGTCTATCCTTTGCCAGGGAATGGTTATCTGTCCTTTTAGGCCAGAAATTTTCATCCCAGCTTTTTCCCACCATCCATATGCCCATATTTTGCACTTCTTTTAAGACTTTAACATTTAGTTTTCTCAGTTACCTGTGTCTTCTGAGATTTTTTCAATTGTGCTGGAGCAAGGATCAATTAATCTGGAGCTCCCTGATTGATGCCTCCATCATTTATGTGTTTATGTATTTTATTTATGTACATGTAATACCCCTCTCAGTAAAATGTAAACCTTTGGAGGGCAGGGACTATTTCATTTGCATGTTACTCTACCCACCCTCCCAGGGTTGTTGTGAGGGCTCAAATGAGACAATAATTGTAAAACTCTTAACACAGCATAGGTACTTAATAAATGCTGGTGTTCTTCACTTCCTCACCCTTCCCAGTGCTTTGCACACAGTAGGCAATGAATAAAGGCCTGCTGAATTGAATTGGGTATTTAAAGTCTCTATTACTTCTCAGGTTAAAACTTTGCATAACTTTCCTCCCCGGTGCCAGGTTTCCTTTCATTTATTCTAAAAGTACTTCTTTCAATCTTTCAGGGTTGTTCCTAATTCTAGTTTTACAAGATTTGTTGATCACATCTGTGTTCACCCTCTCCACATCCTTCATGTTTTTATACGCTTTGATCACGTTCCTTCTCAGCCTTTTTTATTTCCAGTCTGAAAAGTCTTAACTTTTTTCATCTTCCTTATACAGAAATCACATCTTTCCCCTTGATCATCTTGGTTTCTCTTCCCTGAGCCTTTTCCAAGTCTTTATGTCTTTCTTGAATAGAAATTCAACTTCAGCTGGATCCACAATCAGCAATCCTTTTATTAATCTCTTATTGATTTCCTGGCATACTCCCTACCACAGTTATGCCAAACCTTTTGTTCTCTCCTTAAGTCCCCCTCATCTTATTCCCTACCTCAGCATGTTGTCTCATCTCCAACTTCACTGAGGAAATTAAGACCGAGACCACTAATATACCACTGGTGGATCTGTGAATTGGTGGGACCATTCTGGAGATCCATTCCAAATTATGTGAAAGAAATCTGTGAAACGTTCATATTCTTTGACCCAACAATCCTACTACATAGTGTTAGAAACATACTTACATTGTCTAGGAATAAACAATACTTGTTGGGAAGCCAGGAACGTTGTAATTATATTTTACATTTATTTGGTCTGATTAAATGGGTACTTCCCCTGAACAGAGTACAGGAGAGAACAAGGACTCAGACTGACGCCAGTCCTTATATTGACTCCCAGTTCGAATCTCCAGCCAGGCTCTTCATTGGCCAGATGCATCCTGCTGACTGCCTATATCCTGCCATCCTCAAATGGCTCCTTTAAGCATGTGTGCAAGCCTCTAACCTTCATCCCACCAGAGGCCTGGTCTCTGCTAGATCACAGCTTTGGTTAGAACTAGTTCTAATCAGTCACCTGACTTACATTCTGCTAAAGCTGAAGGAAGTAAGGAGGGGGAGAGAGATACTTTGAACTTTGTGGAAACAAAACTGTCCCCATCCCCCATTTCTTACAATAGCATATTACCTAAAGAGGTCCAGGATGGAAATACACCTCATTTCATTTAAATTCAATAAGCATTTATTAAGTGCCAGCTATGAAAACAGCCCCTGCCTTAAAGGAGCTCAGATTTTAATGTACAAAGGGAAGAAATAAAAATATATGCAAAGTAAATGAAAAGAATTTTGGAGGGGAGGCACTAAGCACTAACAAGCACCCCTAAACATAACAAAATATTCAGATCAGCACTTTTTGTAGAAACAAAAACCTGGGAGCGAATTAGATATGCCTTGATTGAGGAATTAATGAAAATATGATGTTTCATGAAGATAATGGAATGCCAGAAGATGTAATGGATAAAGTGTTAGACCCAGAGTCAGGAAGATCTGAGTTTAAGTCCAGCCTCTGATGTATACTGGCTGTGTGACTCTGGGCAAAGCATTTAACCTCTGTGTGCCTCATGCGTAAAATGGGGATAATAAAGCATCTTCTTCCCAGGGTTTTTGTGAGGATTAAATAAGATAATGTTTGTAAAGTGCTTTGCAAACTTTAAAGCACTATTTAAATGCTAGCTATTATTATTATTGCTATAACTACTATTACTGTGGAGCCATAAGAATATGAGACGTTCAGAGAAATGTGGGAAGGCTTGAATATTTGCATTGGAACCAAGTGAGCAGAACCAGAAGAATAATGTAACTATAGTAATGTAAACAAAGGTGACTCAAAAAAGTATCCAGACTCTGATTATTTGTTATGATTAATCTTGTCCCAGAAAAAAAGTCAATGCGATATACTTCTCTCCTCTTGGTAGAGAGGTGGAGGGAACCATGGGTGTGGAAGGGTACATATACTGTCAGACACAGTTGCTATGCTGATTAGTTTAAAATAAAGACGGTAAGACTAAGGTCCTTCAGTGACTCCCATATTCAACTCAACACATCATTGTTCCCTCACTGATCTCATTCCTACTCCCAATTTCATAGGAGTGGTCTTTTCTAATACTGACCTCTTTACCCTCTGTCCCCAAATCCTATTCCTTCTTGACTCGAGAAATTTTGCATCACAACTATCTTCCACTGTTTAACATCATTAATTCTCTGCTATTTTCAAATCTACTCAGTTCTTTCTTGAAAAAAAGAAGGCTTGAACCTATTAGCTCCTTTTGTTATAGTCCTATTTCTCATATTGCTTTCCCTGTCAATTTTTTTGAAGGATTGATTAATGTTTGCTGACTTTATTCATTTAGTTATTTATTTTGGTTGCCCATTCTCTCCTTAACCCTCTGCATTCTGCCTTCAGTACCT
>CM053623.1:327333081-327343142 GCA_028646595.1 Phalanger gymnotis | reverse complement strand
ATGGGCTTTCTGGGCCTGGAGTCTTTTTGTCAAGATGTTGGAATGGGGAGGCTGGTTCAAGTTTTTGCTGCGGTGGGGCCTAAATAAATTTCTTGTTGTTTTCTCCTTAGAGAATCTCTCATACCTTGCGATTTTGGACCATTCAAACATATACATGATTATATTTGAGATCATAAATTCGGCCTTCCTACTACACCCTGTCTGTCTTCAAAAGCATTTTATTCTGATTACCCCCTCTCCCATTTGCCTTCCCTTCTATCATCACCCCTTATCCCCTCCCCCCCCCCACTTTCCTGCAGGATAAGATAGATTTGCATACCCAATTGAGCATGAAAGTTATTCCCTACTTAAGCCAAATCCAATAAGAGTAAGGTCCATTCGTTCCTTCTCACCTTCTGCCTCTTCCCCTCCACTGTAAAAGCTTTTTCTTGCTGCTTTTGTGTGAGATAATTTACCTGATTCTACCTTTCCCTTTCTCCTTCTCCTGGAACATTCCTCTTTTACCCCTTAATTTTGTTTTTTAGATATCATCCCTTCATATTCACCTCCCCCTGTACCCTCTGTCTATATTCCCTCCAAGTACCCCAATACTGAGAAAGGTCTCCTGAGTTACAAATGTCATTTTTCCATGTAGGAATGTAAATGGAATGGTTTAGCTTTGTTAAGTTCGTTATGGTTTCTCTTTCCTGTTTACCTTTTCATGCTTCTTTTGAGTCTCGTATTTGAAAGTCAGATTTTCTATTCAGCTTTCATCTTTTCATCAAGAATGCTTGGAAGCCCTCTATTTAATTGAATGTCCATTTTTCCCTCTGAAAGATTATATTCAATTTTGGTAAGTAGGTGATTTTTGGTTTAATCCTAACTCTTTTGACCTCTGGAATATCATATTACAAGCCCTTCGATCCCTTAATGTAGAAGCTGCTATATCTGTGTTATCCTGATTGTGTTTCCACAATATTTGAATTGTTTCTCTCTGGCTGCTTGCAATATTTTCTCCTTGACTTGGGAACTCTGGAATTTGGCAAAAATATTCCTAGGAGTTTTACTTTTTGGGACCATGTCTGTTTTCCCCTCTGGTTCTAGAATATCAGGGAAGTTTTCCTTTATAATTTCTTGAAAGATGATGTTTAGGATCTTTTTTTTTTTTTGATCATGGCTTTCAGGTAGTCCAATAATTTTTTAAAATTCTCTCACCTGGATCTGTTTTCCAGATCAGTTGTTTTACCAATGAGATATTTTTCACATTATCTTCTATTTTTTCATTCTTTTGGTTTTGTTTTATAATTTCTTAATCTCTCATAAAGTCTTTAGCTTCCATTTGCACCATTCTAATTTTTAAGGAATTATTTCTTCAGTAAGCTTTGGGATCTCCTTTTCCATTTGTCCAATTCTGCTTTTTAAGGCATTCTTCTCCTCATTGGCTTTTGGACCTCTTTTGCCATTTGGGTTAGTTAATTTTTAAAGTGTTATTTTCTTCAGTATTTTTTGGGTCTCCTTTAGCAAGCTGTTGACTCATTTTTCATGATTTTCTTGCATCACTGTCATTTTTCTTCCCAATTTCTCCTCTAGTTCTCCTATTTGATTTTCAAAATCCTTTTTGAGCTCTTCCATGGCCTGCAACCAATTCATATTTTTCTTGGAGGCTTTGGATGTAGGAGCTTTAACTTTGTTGTCTTCTGGTTATATGTTTTGATCTTCTTTGTCACCAAAGTAAGATTCTATCGGCTGATTTTTTTTTCTGCTGTTTGCTCATTTTTCTATCCAATTACTTGGACTCTGCTTCCAGTGTGGAGGGTGTACTGTTCCAAGTTTCAGGTGTTTTGTGCAGCTGTTTTCATAGATACTTCTAGGGACCTGTAAATTTTCAGTTTCTTCCAAGGTGCTATGATCAAAGGAAAGATGTTTACTCCTCTCCTGGACTGTGCTCTGGTCTGTGAGTGACCACAAGCACTCTTTTCTGCCTTGAAATTGTGAGAAAGATTCCCTTTCCACTGCCACCACAAGCTCTGCCAGGCCAGGGCTCCTCCTCACCCCAGCACCGCTGGTCAGGACTGCAACCCAGATCCAAGCACCACCAAAGCAAGAGAATCCTGCAATTTCCCCTCTGATCTGCTGCTTGATCCTCCACCATCTATGGGCTGAGAGCTCTGGAGGCAGCCGCTGCTGCTGCCGCCACCACCGCCCCAGGGCTGGGGTTGGACCACACTCTCTCTCACCCAGATCCAACAGACCTTTCCCACTGACCTCTAAGGTGTCTTTGGTTTTTGTGGGTTGAGAAATCTGGAAACCATCATAGCTGCCAGTAATTCAGCCACCTGAGGCCTGTTCCAGGTTGGCCCTGTCTGGTCTGTGCTGGCTCAGCCAGCATTGGTCTGTGCTTCTCTCCCAGCTTGGTGCAACAGACCTTTCCTGTCAACCTTCCAGTTTGTCTTGGGCTGGACGTTTGTTTTACTTTGTCATTTTTGGGTTCTGCTGCCCTAGAATTTGTTTAGAGTCATTTATACAAGTATTTGGAAAGGTTTGGGGAAGAGCTCAAGGGAGTCCCTGTTTTCATTTCACCATCTTGGCTCTGCCCCCATTCTTAGAGATTTCTGCTTGCATCTTCCATTGCCAATTCAAACAAAGCTAAGATCATCTTCATCATGCTGCCCTTTCAAAATAACCCTCTCTTAACTCCACAATTTCTATAGCATCACCAGTTTCTTGGTGCCATTTTTGCTTTCTTCTTCTCCTCTAACCCTTCTTCATCAGTGTCTCAAACTCCAATGAACTATTCCTTTGTGATGTCTCTCCATTTTGCCTTTCCTTTCAGTTCCACTGACATTACCCTAGTCTAGGATCTCTTCACATCACACATGGACAATTTCAGAAAGCCTCCTCACCAATCATCTCACCAGTCTCACCTCAGCAAAGACTTTTGTGGTAGAGCTGTGATTTCACTGATGTGAGAAGAACTCAAAGTGAGGAAACTTCCTCCACCAATATAGATCAGCAATTCCTTGATGACTTGTGGTCTGTTTCCCACGGTATTAAGAGAATAAATGACTTGCCCAGGGTTAATCAGACAGTCAGTGTCAGAGGAGAAGGTCCAACCCTCTAACTACTGCTACAAAACTACCATAGTGTCTACAAGTAAGGGTCCAGTGTTTCGTAAGGGTGACATTGTGTAGCTCAAAGAGAGACAGAATAGACATCTTTAACTTCTCCCCCCACTCTTTTCCAACAGAGACTTTATTTTCTGCTGAGTAGAGAAGCAGGAAGTTGAGGCCAGAAGTTTGGTCGCTCTGCTCTTCTCAAAGAGAGAAGAGGATCTGGCCTAGTTATATCTATCTGCTCCCTTAAATATTATTATTCTAAGGGATGTGGTTTTTAGGTTCCATCTAACTTCTGATCACTGTTTTATTAACTGGAGTGAAGCAGAGCCCCAAGCTTTATATTCAAATACCAGTTTCACAATAAACACACATAGTAGGATTTTTTTTTTATTAATTTATTGTTAGTTTTCAATGTTCACTTCCATAAGATTTTGAGTTTCAAATTTTCTCCCCCCTCCCCAAGATGTCATGCAATCTCATATAGGCTCTACATATACACTTACATTAAACACATTTGCACATTAGTCACAATGTAAAGAAGAATTAGAACTAATGAGAGGAATCGTGAGAAAGAAGAAACAAAACAAAACAACAAAAGAAAAGGAGAGTAAATAGTATGCTTCCATCTGCATTCAGACTCCAAAGTTCTTTCTGTGGATGTGAATAGCATTTTCCACTGTGAGTATATAGCAGGATTTTAAGAAATACATATATCCAAGTCAATAGCAAAAGTAGAAGTCAGAGTGTGTGTGTATATGTGCATATACACATATGTGTATATATGTGCATATACACATACATATATACATATACATATGTATATGTGTATGACTATATACCTGACAATACAGAGTGAAGGAGTTCTCCTATTTGGGAAATAGCTAAATCAGCTCAACCAAGAGAGTGTCCCAGATCTCACCCAAGGGAAAATTCTCCTAGGTTTCTAGTGTAATGAGCTACAGGTAGGGACATGACAGAGACTGTCAGCTCCTCTTATGTTTTCTTCTTCCTAGAGTCTTCCTTCAACAAACTGAAGTGGAGTTGGCATCATCCATCGTGTCTCTCAAAGCTGGAAGCCATAAATGCTCCCAAACAACTTCAAAACTTGAAGAGGCTAGAAGTAAGTAAAGAGACTCCAAGAAAGCTCAAAGAAGATTCCAGAGCCTGAAGAGACTGGAGGTCTCTCATTCTCAGCATCTCACCCCTCACCGGGTCCAGGGCATTGATCTCTACCAATGAGAAAAGAGTCTCATACCAATGGTGTTGGGCCTTAGGTTATACTTGTATTTATATCATGCTTTAAATTTTACATGTTATCTCATTCGAACCTCACAGAAACCTCTGAGACTGCTAGTATTGTGCCTCCCAGCAGATGAGGGAACTAAGGTTGAAGGGAGTTAGATAACTTGCCCTGGGAGAATTTGAACTCAGGTGGGTCTTCTTGAGTCCCAATCCAACCAAACCACAATATGCCTTGGTGAAAGATCAATCTTTTTAAATCATTGAATTTATCATGTCACTTCTCTCCCTGAGTGCCTTTGAGGTTTTCCCCATTGCCCTCAAGATAAAGTTCAAACTCCTTATATTGGCTTTCAATAATCTGACACCTTCCTATCTCTGCCACTCAATTCTTATTTATTTCAATACATCAAGGATCAATTTTTTTTCTTAGAGTAGCTGTACAAATACAGACTGAAAACCCTTTTTCGCTTAGTAGATAGTCTTCTATACTGTCTCTGGCTGAAAAACTTGGTGATGAGCCTTTCTGAATTTAGCTAATTTGGTCCCCACAACAAAATAATGGACTATCATCAGCCTTTCCTCAAAGCCTTTCCAGCTTGTTTGGATCTGCCAGAACCTATTCTCTGCTGGCAGAGCCTTCCAGAGCCCAGGGTGATCTCTGAACTCCAATGAGGTGCTGGTATAAGATTTTAGTGATGTTAGCTCCAATTAAGCCTCAAGATGAATCCTCCAGTCTAAAGGGTTTTCTCCCTGTTCCACCCATACACTCACCTCATTTCTCTTCCTTTGCCTTTGTCCATTCAACCTTGAGTCACAGAATCCTAGAATTTCAGAGTAGGCGGGGACCTCAGAAACCTTCTAATTCTAATCCAACCTACACTCTGAGAAGCACCCCCATCACAACTAACCAAAGAAACAGTCATCCAGTCAGCCTTTGATCAAAGACCTTTAAAGACCCTGTACCTTCCAAGATTCCAGAAAAAGCTAGGTTACTCACTAAATCAAGCCTAATTCTATCTTTTTGTAGCTTCTCCCCATTGCTCCTAGTTCTGCCCTCATGGTTCGAACACAATGAAGCAGATCTGTCATTCACGTGACAGCTTTTCATATTCTTGAAGACACCTCTCACATACTCCCTCTACTACTACCAGCCTTCTTTTCTTCAGGCTAAACACCCCTAACTCCTTCAACTAATTACAATGCAGCCTGCTGAGGTTATAGTGACTTTTTTGGCTACCAGATCACAAAGTTGATTCATGTTGAACCCACAGTCCACCTAAAGGGGCCTTCCCTCTGTCTGTGCCAGCCCACCCTTCAAGTCTCATTATCATGTGGCATTCACTCCATACCCTTTACTAGTCTTCCAGATATACCAATTTTCTTCCTATCCTGTGATGTCTAGAACTGAATCCAATATTCCAGATGTGATCTGACGTCTGGGCCGAGTATAATGGATCTCTTAACTGCTTATTCCCAGAAATTACATCTCTCAATGCAGCCTCAGGTTGCATTGAAATTTTTGGCTCCCTGATCACAAAATTGATTCCTTCTGAGCTTGTATTCTTTGCACCTAAAGGGGCCTTTCCTCGCTCAGTTTATACAAGCCCCACCCTTACAGTCTCTTCATTACTTACTACAGCCTATTTTTACTTAAGTCCTTTCCATGTGCAGACTTCAGCTTCCCAGTTAGCTTGCCCTTCCTGAGTGCAGGGACCGTGACTTGCTCTTCTTTTCATTTTCCTCCAAGGCCAGTTGTACCATTTGCAATGAGTAAATACTCATGTAATCTAATTTGAGTTAGAAAAAATTTGTTTCCATTAGGCAGAGAAGTTTTAGAAAACATTCAGCTAATTTAGGTTGTATACATTCAGGATAGGTCACTAGACCCATACCAGACTTACCAAATATGGCTTGCCCTTTCTGGATGACAAATGGGATCTTCTAAGGGCACATCTAGATGAGCCTGGGCTCTATATTGCTGGCACACGCTTCAGGATCACACTGGGAGCAATGCAGGAAAGTGACTTGTCTTGTAGAAAAGGGATTAAATTTGTTCCATTTGGCCCCAGAGGGCTGGACTAAAAATAATGGGTCGATGTTGCAAAGCAGGCAAATCTGTACTTTATTCAAGGGAGGAAAGCTTCCTGACAATCAGGATTACTCAAAAGTGAAATCATTGCCTCTAAATGGCATTGCCTCCAAATGTTTTCCCTCACTGGAGATCTTCCAGCTAAGCTTGAAGGAGCATTTTTCCGATATGCTGTAATGGGAATACTTTTTTGTGGTGTGAGTTAGACTAGATGGCTGCTGAGATGCCTTTCCATTCTTGGATTCTGTGATTCACCTTTCCTTAAGTCAGCAAGCTGAGTCAGCAATTGTTTATGAAGTACTTGATACGTGCCAGGCACCGTGCTAGATGAACAGCAAGTCAAAAATAGTCCTTGCCTTCAAAGAGCTCCCATTCGAATGGGAGAGACAGCGTATGAACAATCATGTAAATACAAGATACACCAGAGTAAGTTGTGGGAAAGCTTGAAGGGAAGGGACTAGAAGTGAGGGAGGAATGGGAAAGGTCTCTTGTAGAAGGTGGGATTTGAGCTATGAATGAAGCCAGGCAAGTCAGTAGGCTTCACAGGAGCACCATGACCGCATGCATTTATCCATCAAATTGTTAATGAGTCTTTAATGGACTGACTTTCAGGGCAGCTTATGGTCACCTGGAAAATGAAAGCAGAAGCTAGATTACCAGCATTGTTTAGAGCATCTGCAATCTTATTACCTCTAGCCAAAATATGAGCTGAGATTTGCAATATGAGAATAAACATCCTTCCTTTGAAAGGGAGGGTGGGTGTGAACCTTCTGTAAAGTTAATTTCCCAGCCTGAATCCTGGATAGGAGCCCAGAGGGTTGGGGTGACATAGGCAAGTGAAGTTGACCCTGGCATCAGAAACAGGTGCATACTCTTTAACTACCAAGTTCCTCCCTCATCTGCATCACCATGGAACTAATTGAGCATCTCCTTTTATTACCTTGATCATTTATATCATATCTTTTTATCTCTCTTCCACTTAACTATCCCTGGTCCGTGAAGGGCAGGTTTGATATCTCTCCCTGTTGATATTCGTGGGACTGGACGAGTGGACCATGGTTCTGGGGTTATTAAAATTATAAAGCATGGACCCAGAAGAGTGGCTTCCTGCCCCTCCCTAACTTAGCTATGATGAAAAGAAATGAGCCATTTTTACCCCACTGAAAAGCAAAAGGAGGCTGAAATTTGCTCATACCAAGAACTTCCCTCTCTCCCTCAGGCAAGACCATAAACAGGAGAGAGATGCTTAATGGGGGCTATAACACATAGTGTTTCTGCCTGGATATTCTTCTGTTTAAGGACCCAGAGGTGTCAAAGCTAAGACTTTCCTTTCTCCAAATGGGTATCAATATCACATTGGGTGGGAAATTGTCTCAGATGATAAATGTCTGGCCTTTTACAACTCCCACCTCTTCCCAATCTTCCCGGAGGAGAGAAACTGTAAGCAATGATATAACACCCAACCCCATCAATATCATCCTTGATCAATCCCCATTTCAGGTGAACTATGGCCTGAGACAGATAATATGGGAGAATTAGGTTCCAGCAGGCTACAGCTCTCAGCTTTGCCTCCCCTTGCCACCTGAACAAACCCCCCTCCAGAGAGTAATGAGGATTACAAACATGAATCCTATTTTGGACAAACAAGGCAGCCAGCTAGTGGTTTTGCCTTCACCCTGCAGGATTGCATAAACTCCCTCTTTCTTTCTGAAGAGTTGGGAACTATTGATTTAAGGCACCCCAGTCTCTGTATGATTGATGGCAGTGAAGATGGTTGCCGGCATCCAAACAGTTTTTGAGTATCTTGAACCAAAAGGAAAAAAGAAAATTCAGAAAGAGCTGAAAGTACCCTTTCCCAGACATGGCACCTTAACTGGGAATGTTTGCATGTGGGGCAAGTACCACAAACTGTGCCTGTGGCAAGTGGAATGACAATCCCAAAGTTGAAGATGGAGGAGGCAAGTTGGTATGGGGGAGGTTCCCACAGCACACTGCCATCTGGCTTTGCCTATTTCATCTAATTATTCTAGGTCATTGCCATGCTCTGTTATTTCAACACTACTAAAGAGCTTGCAAGTACTATAAACACCCTCTAAATTCAGCACCCGGGGCAAAGTCCCTATCACCCTGCCCTAGTTATAGCTCTGTCCTTATACACCTCTGAGCATCCTTCATCTGCTCCACAAATCCATTCCTGTTCCTTGTAAGACCTAAGGTTTATAACTCAGGATGAAAAAAAAAAATAAGACTTTTCACTGGACAAAAGTATTTTTTTTTCCCCTATGAGAATACTCAGAAAATTTGGAGTCTGTACATGTGGCAGCTTCCTTCTTTTTCTGTTTCCTGATGGTCTTTCCTATCCCCTCTTCAATTTTCCTATTTTCAGGTCTTCACTTTCTAAAAGCATTACAGCATATGAAGCAGATGTGACTTTATTCTATTTTTTCATCCCCTAACCCTACACTGAATCCAAAGCTACTCCCTGAGAGAAGCTGTTCACCCATGTGAACTGAGCTGGGAGGCAGCATATTAGTTCCAGAAGGTAGTTTGCTTCCCCTGGATCCCCAAAGAACTTGACCCAATAATAGGTAAACACAGGAGTTTCCCCCATAGGGCTTTTTATCCTGTCTTTCATCCTATAATCATGATGTGAATTGGCAATATTTAGTCACTGCCATGAAGATTGGGTAAAATTCTGTTCTGTGTGGCAGTAGAAAAGAGAACTGAACTCAGAAGAAGATAGACCAGGGTTCTAATCCCAGCTTGATCACCATGTGACCTTGGCCAAATTGATTCCTTCCTCTGGGCCTCAGTTTCCTCATCTGTAAAATGAAGAGGTTGGATTAGTTGATATTTAAGTTCCTGATGTGGTCTGATACATAAAAGGGGATTACAGAAAAAATAGACTAGCCAATCAATGCTGAAAAGAATAGGTCCTTTCATCTGGCATATTACAGGGAAGGCTACGCAAGATTGGGAGCATAGAGAGCAGGGTAGGAACACCAAGAGGAGGACATGGTAACATCCTCAGATGGCATCTGACACCTCCAAAATGAGAGCAGCACCCCCATTTAGCAATGACAGCAACTGACACCATCTAAACAGAGGAGAGACAAGGAAGGAGTACAATGAAGAGCACCAGCACAACTTGAGGTCCAATGGTCTGTACATGTAGCGGCTTCCTTCTTTTTCTGTTTCCTGGTCATGGCAAGAGGACAGAGTCTATAATGGATCTGAAAGAGGCTGATCCCTGGACTTGGCCTGTCTTACATCAAGCTCTTGGGTTTTAACAGGTCTTCGTCTTTTTTTATATATAGATATATAGTTTTCAACATTCACTTCCAGGAGATTTTGATTTTAAATTTTCTCCTCCTCCCTCCCCTCCCCCCTCTCAAAGATGGCATGCAATCTGATATAGGCTATACATGTACAGTCATATTAAACATATTTCCATATTAATCATGTTGTAGGGAAGAATTATAACTAAAGGGAAAAACCATGGGAAAGAAGAGACGGAGAAAGAGATAGGGAGAGAGAGAGAGAGAGAGAGGGAGAGAGAGAGAGAGAGAGAAAAAGAGAGAGAGAGAGAGGGAGAAAGAGAGAGAGAGAGAGGGAGAGAGAGAGAGAGAGAGAGA
>CM053623.1:327308823-327325949 GCA_028646595.1 Phalanger gymnotis | reverse complement strand
TTTATAGTCTCAGAGAGTTGCTCAAGGTCATTAAGATCTTAAATGACTTTTCTAGGGTCACACACTCAACATATGTCAGTGGCAGGATTTGAACCCACATCTGACTCACTCCAAGCTCAGCTCTCCATCCACTATTCCACAGCTGCTTCTCAAGCATGTACAAAAAGGAAAATAACACTACTTGCCCTCAATGGAGATTACAACCTATGTACATGAGTGGGTAGGGCACATTCATAACTCATCCTGATGAAAAAAAATAAAGTAGAATGTGCGTAAAGGCAAAAGAGCAATTTGTGAAAAGTGTTCTAGGAATAATCAAAGGGAGAAAGATCACTTTCAGCTGCTGAGAATCAGGGAAAACTTTGTGGAAGAGGTGGCACCTGATTTGGGCCTTGAAGAAAGAGAAGGATTTTAGCAGGCAGAGATGAGAAAGGAGCTCATTCTAGATATTGGGGCTGTCTGAGCACAGGATAATTTTGGTAATCATTAGCAGTTCATTTTGGCTAGGTCACAACACTTGGAAGTTGAAAAGACACAGCCCATCCAATCTTTTGGCTTTTAAATTCTTAACTCATTCCACATTTCCACTGTTAATTCTAGTTTATTCCTAGCTGTTGTCATGGATTTAATCCCTACAGGAGTTAGTGAGCTTCTTTCCTTTTCACTGGTCTAACCTTCCTTGTCTTGCAAATATGTGCCCTTGGTTCACAAAATGTTTGGATGAGAGGCTGGGTCAGGAAAGCTCTGTCACCAGTGTTGGAACCATGACTCAAAGGACATCTTGATCGGTTGAAAACTACCTTCGTGAATATAAAGGCATACATGGTATTGTTCTTTTGTTATTTTTGTTCATGCTATTATCTGCCTATCACCCCATTCCCAGTCAGCTTCTCTCATTCTCTGACATGATCTATTTTCTTGCTGCTGATCCTTAATTACCTATAGATTTCTCTAAGGACCTTAGATACCTATTCTATTTATCCAGAGGTTGAATCCCAGGACCTAGGAATAACTTCATGATGTAGAGTTTGAAATAGCCCCTGATTTAGAATCAGAGGCCTTGGGGTCAAACCCATCCTTTGGTGATTACTATCTCTACGGCAATCACTTCCACTCATAGGGCCTCAATTTCCTCATCTGTAAAATAACGTTACACTTGTTATTGTTTGTGTTTCTTTTTAGAAGAGGACCAATGACATCACAGGATGATGTCTTGACTTGTTCATGAATTGGATTTAAGTGAGGCAGAGTTGCACAAAATCATCAGCCTCACTGTCTCTTCCGGTCATCAAAGTTCAGTGGCAGGACTAAAGTCAAGATGACTGGTGATGACCTAGGATGCAGTGGATGACCTTAGTGTCTTCAATGTCTGACCAAGCTCAAAGTCCTTCATAGCACCTGCTTCAGCCCCTTCAGGGCTTTTGGAACAAATTGTTCTCATGTGTGCATTCTATGGTGGGGGGAGGGGGGCAGGGAGTCTTCACATGCTTGGGGTAGACACTTCCAGGAGGTTAATGAAGTTTTCTAAAGTCCTTTCTAGCTTGAAATTGATGATCCTATAACCTGGATTGGAATCCTGGCTTTGCCACTTACCATGGCTCTCTCTAGGCATTTTTCAGCTCTAGATAAACGATCCTTCAACTTGCAAACATTTTAAGGTGGGGAGGAATGGAGAGAAAGGCATAGAATCATTGATTCAGAGCTAAAAGAGAACATAGGTCATCTAGACCCACCATTTCCTGGATGAGGAATCTGAACCCCAGAAAAAGGAAAGAAAATTTCACAAGGTCACATGGTTAGTCAGAGGTAGACCCTGGCTATGAATTCTGGTCTTCGGACCCCAATCCACTGTTCTTTTCATTGAATCACAACTGCAAAAATCCCTATGACTTTCCAAATCACTTTGCCATTGTGTGAAGTGCATCATACGAGTAAATTCTGCATCATATTAGTCTGTGTCGGTCTTGTTTATGCACTAAGTCAGTCAAGTGCCAAGACCTGGGAGATGTATTATCCCCACAATGAATGCTAATGTGCATTGAAGCTATTGAATAGTATCAAACCTGCTAATATGGCGGGTTGGACAAGCCTGGATGTGACATCACAGGACCATTTGATCTTCACAGACCTTCTTAAGGTCCTTTTTACTAAACGAAAGCCTAGCAGACAGTACTCAGAAGCACTGTAAAATTGTTTGTGGTATCTGTAGTTACATTGGGGGAAAACATACACAGAACCCCAACTGCTAGCACAAATTGATTTTGAATTTTAGGTATTCCAAGATGCAGAAGGGAGCCCCTATGGAGGAGCATGAAATCGAGGCAAAAGTGTGACAGGGCAGCCAATGCAAGGTTGTGTTGTTTATGGTCTGAAAAGAAATTAGGAGCCCATTGAGGCAAGTGATATTGACTGAGGGAGAATCATAAAATCATAAAATTTAGAACTGGAACAATGGGGTTCATGATTTTAAAGGTTACAAAGCCCCGGCTAGATGATCTCTAAAGTCTTTTGTGTTTATAACAAATTGTGAAATCTTATGAATAGGCTTTCATGGAAAAAGTATGCAAGAGAAGGAAGGTGATTCTCCCTCTTTTCTCTGCTCCCCTCCCCTCCCCTCTTCTTCCCTCTCCTCTCTCTCCCCTCTTCTTCCCACTCCTCCTGTCCCTTCGCCTCCCCTCTCCTCCTTTCCTTTCTCCCCTCCCTTCCCCTCCCCTCTTCTCTCCTCCCCTCTCCTCTCTTCTCCCTTCTGCTTCTCTCCTTTCCTCTTCCCTTCCCTCCTCTCTTTCTTGTCTCTGTCTGTCTCTTTCTCTGTCTCTCTGTCCCCTCTCTCCTTCTTTCCCTTCTCCTCTTCCCTCCCATTTTACCTACTTCCAGTCTCAGTTCTCCAATTCATCCTCCATGCATCCACCAAAACGATATTTGGCAAAGTCCTGGCTTTGTTATTCCCCTGCTCAAGAGGTTTCAGTGGTTCCCTTTTATCTCTAGGATAAAATACAAATTCTAATACTTGACATTTAAACTCCTCTTTCTGAGCTGGTTTTATGTTACTTCCCCTTATTTACTTCCTGTTCCAACCAAAGTGGCCACCCCGCTGTTCCTGGTACATAACATTCCCTCTCCCATCTCTGTGCTTTGGGGAAGGGCATCTCTCATACCTGCAATGTTCTCTCTCTTCATCTCCACTTAGGATCCCCCATCCCTTCAAGGCTCAACCTCTGAGCCACCTCCTGTATAGGACTTTTTCTGAACACCCCCCAACAACTCCTGCCCCTTTCACCTCTATAGAGGCACCCCCGCCCACCATCCAAAAAGACTTTGTACATTTTTTGTGCTTACTTATGATGGCATATTGTACTCCTCTAGGAGAATGTAATGTTCTTGAGGATAGGGTTTGTAATCTCTGGCATCTAGTGAACCTAATGTCAAAACCTGAAGCTCAAGTCAACCTAAATGACTTAGCTAAGCTCACACCCAGATACTGGAACCACAAATTCAAGGATCTGTAGGCTACACTGTGCTCCATAGCCACATGTATAAACAGCACACAAAGTCCCAGCTATTCTTATATGTCAGGCAATACATTTTTCTGATTTAGCTCTTGTCTCCAGGCACTAAACTCTCAGAGCCAAAAGACTCGACTTCCCTTTTTCAATGGTGCCTTTCAGAGGGGCCCTTTCAGAGATTACTGAGGGTCATTTTAATCAAAATGAAAGACACTTCTTATTAAGATGGCTTTGCTGACAAATAATTAAGATGAATTACTAGCATATACTTGTCCCAGCTGCCTCCTCAGTGTCAGTTTGCAGCAGGCATATATGAAAGCCCATAGTCCATGCCTCAGCTCTTTAAAAGCAATTTACAACCTAACTCACCATCCTAACTACCTGAGAAGATTTTAATCCTAAACCTGTCATTGCCCATTATTTTCATGGGATCCTGACAGCCCTACATTAGAACAGTTTATAAGTAAAAGTTAACAAGACCTAGGACTGGGTGATTTATGTTTCATTGTGGGAAACCGTCAACATTCTTACTGAGCAGCCAAGGAGAGCCCCGAACTTTGTGTGCTGCTGAGAGAAAATGATCACAGAAGAGGATTCCTTAAGCTTTTGAGAAGAGAGCCTCTTTGTGTTTTGAGGCCTCAAACCTATGCTTCATGCAAATGCTTATGCATGTGTTGAAACATGGAAATTCAATACACACACACACAGACACAAACACACATACACACACACACATACACACACACAGAGACAGAGAGAGAGAGAGAGAGAGAGAGAGAGAGAGAGAGTTTGATTCCCATTCCTTCTCTTGCAGACCTTTCCCATCAAAACACATTCCTGAGGTTTTAAAATTTGTTATAAATGCAAAGACGTTAGAGATCACCTGGGTAGGGCAGGGCTTCTTAACCTTGTGTGGGAGTCTGGTGAAGCCTGTGGACCCCTTCACAGAATAACATTGTCTGCCTATATTCATAATTGAAAGAAATTCTAAATCTCAGTCAGAAGTTAATGAATATAAAGACGTATTTGTCCATGGACTCCAGATTAAAAACCCCTGGCATAGTCTAATGCCCTCGTCTTGTACCTGAGGACGACTGAGGCCCAGAAAGCTGAAGTGATTTGCCTAAGGCCACATAACTAGTTAGTGGCAGAGTTGGGACTGGAAAGTAGGAATCTTGACTCCTAGCCTAGTCCTCTTTCCATAACACCATCCTTATTTAGGGGTATAAAGTTGGCACTGCTAGTCAATAGAGTCTATGCATTTAAAGAAATAAAGGCAGAAGTTCAAAAGTTACCCTTCCCAAGTTTTACACAAATCAAGTCAATAAATAACCAGTCACTTAACTGACCTTTGTTTATTATAGATGTGGATGGGCTAAAGGAGAGAGGAAGGAGAGACATTTAAGAACTGAGAGGGGAAAAAAATCCAAGAAAAAACTTTTGCTGAAAAAATATCCTAGAAGATAGAGCAGCTGAATATTTTTTATCATGTCCCAAAACATCCTGTGTGAAGATCTGCTCTTTCTTTAAAGGGGCTTTTTTTTTTTCTCTCATTACAAATGTACTCCAGCTGAAAATACCTTCAGAGGGAGAGCAGCAGGGATTTCTAGGTCTCCAAATCTTACCTTTCTTTGCTTCTGTTACTTGCCAAACAGATCAGGTATGGAAAAGGCATCCCCCTCTAAACCAATAGGAGAAAGGCTTCCTCTTGGAAAATCAAAATATGAAAAAAAGTGGATACATTAAGGGATTTGTAACTAGCTTGGCCAAATATATATGTGTTATGTATGTATGTATGCATATATGTGCACATTATTTAAATACATAAATATATGTATAGATAACTATAACATATATTAGATATTCATTTTATAGAAAAATTATAAAATAATTATAATTAAATTAATTAATTAAATAATTAAATTATAATTAAAAAATTATAAAATAATTACACATGTATGTATATATGTATGTGTGTATATCTACATATATCTGTATAAAACTAGATATAGATATAGATACCTATCAGCCAGGTACTTATGAAGGAGAACTGACTTTGGTGTGAGAGGATCTCAGTTTACATCTCACTTCTGTCACCTATTCGAGGTACCTAGGATAAATTACTTAATTTCCCCCTTGGGCCTGAGCTTCCTTAGGTACAAAATGCAGGGGTTGAACTTAATAGTCTTTAAAGTACTTTTCGCTTTTAAATCAATATGTTGTATATAGATAAACAATTCATATTTTCTCCTTTGATGTATCATCAATCATTCCTTCCTTTCTCTTTCTCTCTTCCTTCTCTCCTATTTCTCTCTCCCCCTTTTCTCTCTGTTTCTGTCTCTGTCTCTCTTTCTGTCTCTGTCTCTCTTTCTCTTTCTCTCCCCCCTATCTCTCTCTCTCTCTCCTCCCTTTCTCTCTCTCTCTCTGTTTCTCTCTCTGTCTCTCTCTCTCTCCCTCTCCCTTTCTCTCTCTCTTTCTGTCTCTCCCATCTTTCTCTTTTCCTCTCTCTTCAAGAGAAGAAGGAACATTTCTTTCCTTTTACTCAAGTATATCATTAAGATGAGAATCTCTTCCTGGCAACAACTGCATTCCATTTTGGGGACCCAACTTTCTAAATGTGAGCAGAAACTAATTCCGGGCCCTTGGTCTCAGGCAGGAATGGTAGCTATTTCACCACTCATTATTGCAAGTTATAAAAAGCCTGCCTGATTGGAGCTGGGAAAGATAAGGGGGTCAATAATATTTTCCTTGTCACCATGATCTCTGCCAAAGATATGAGTCTAATATTCTATTTTTTGCCCCCTGTTTTTGCTCCTGCTCCCAAACCCCAGCAGGGCCCCACCTCCTGAAGTAGCAGGTAGAGCCCCTGACTTTTTTTCTTTATTTTAAAGCTGGCCCCTGGATCTCCGTCAATGACGCCATGCAGTCACCAGCCAAGAATCTGAGTACTAAGAAGCTGCCTGTTCATTGTATTTGCAGCCACACAGAGCTGCAAGCAGGCCCTGGCAAGGAGGCACTTGTTGTATCATTTTTAAATCAAGGCCATCTTTTTCTCAGTGGTAAACGTGAAATGTTTTTAAAGGCCAGACTTAGCATAAAATCTATGGGTTGCTATGGATACCACTTACCACACAGGACTGCACTCTGTGTTCAACTGTGTGATTTTCCTCTATTCAAAGGTTCAGCATTGTCAAAAAACAAATTACTTTTTTTCACTTGTTTATCTCCAAGTTCATTATGGAAACTGCAATAACTAATAAGACAGTCAGGTTGGGGAGGGGGGAAGAGGGAGAGGCCCAAGGTGGGGGAGTCACTTGGGTCCTCCTTCTTCAAGTTCTGGATTTGACAATAATTAGAGCCAAATTGGCTATTGTTAGAAAATAAAATGGATTTTGATCTTTGTGTGTGTGTGTGTGTGTGTGTGTGTGTGTGTGTGTGCGTGTTCGAATACAAAGTAAAGCAGGTACTGGGAAGTCTGCTTCCAGCCAAATTACATGGTAATAAGGATTTTCCCACCTACACAGCACTTAGTAACAAAGCTCTGAAAGAGAGAGATTACACCCTGATAGACTGGAAACTTGGTACCTGAGGCCCAAGGCTTCCCTCTTTAGGAGAAAAAAATGTGGGTTCAGGACCTCCAACTCATTGAATTATTCATGCCATCTCCCCATCACATATCTGGAGGGTGGAAACTGGTTAGGCTGTGATTATCAAGTGTACCAGGCCCGACCCTCTCCAACAACAGAAAACTGCTCGTAATACTGTAATACCCCCACAGCACTCTTCCAATTAGGGTAAAAGATTTGTAACTCCTTCCCATGCCCACCTCTTCCCTCCCACTTCCTTTCCCTCCACATGGGAGAGGGGAAGGGCAAAACACTCCAAGAAAAAAAAAAGAATTTTACAAAAGTGGCAGAAAGGAGTTTGTCTCATTTCTGGAGGGTGTTCAGAAGAGAATTTGCTGTCAGCAAGTTCTGAGTCGCCTGGGGCTGGTGCATATTTTGCCTAGCATCCCACTTAATTGAGGGGCCACCCGCCCTGCTCGTTGACTTGGTTGTTGGAGATGCTCTCTGATCCTCAGTGTAGTACTTTTTAGTCTCCTCCTGACCGGTCATTTGCATAACAATGAGGGAAAGGGGGGAACCCTAATGTGGGCAGCTGTTTTAGAATGAGCTTGAAGATACTGGATGGCTGTAAAATAGCCTTGAAAAAACCCTTCCTACTTAGGTTCAGAGCGGCATTATTCACTGAAGCCTGCTAATGTGCACATCCAAGTTGTCCCCCAGTCCAGGCCTGGAGCTAGTGGGGCCGCAGAGGCTGCTGTCTTCACAGTTACCAGTCCTGCTGGAGCAGAGCCCAACGGCTTCCATTGGTAATTAATTTACATATTGAAAACATAAAAATAAGAACCGGTGAAAGGGAATGTGTAGAGAAGAATGGCTCAGATTTCCCCCTCCATGTAGTTGTCCTTGTAGGGAAAGTAGGTGGGCCTCTTGGAAGATTTCCAGCCTGCAGCAGGCTTGAGCCTGGAAGAGAGAGTTTGGACAGAGCATGACACTGTCATGTGGAAGGGTGGTTCTTTCTATCTAGTTAGGACCTGCTCCCTTTGCAGAGACACAGGGCGAGGACCAAGGAGCTTACAACACCCCTGGTCAGAGCATGTCTGCAGTATTGTATTAAGGAGAGCATCAGAAGGTGGGAAGCCATCAGAAATGGATGGTCCTGGAGACCACTTTGTGGGTAGACTGGTTATAGAGGCAAAATGATATTTGGAGGAAATAGTGCTGGATTTTGTATGCAAGACAGACTTGGGTCCAATTCCAGATGATAGCATCCTTATTCTAGTATATGTCAAATGAAGGGATTAGATGAGGTCATGGAGTTCTTAGTCTGGGGTCGGTGAACATATATGTGTGTGTGTGTGTGTGTGTGTGTGTGTGTGTGTGTATGTGTGTATGTGTGTATACATATTGTCTGTTTATAGATGACTGTATTTTAATTGGTTTATTTGGTTTAATTGGTTTCATTTGTAATTATATGTATTTTATAAATTAAAAACATGATTCAGAGAAGGGGTCCATAGTCTTCATCCAACTGTCAAAGGGGTCCATGACACAAACAAAAGATTAGGAGCTCCTAGACTAGATGAGCTTTCAAGGTCCTTCCAGCTCAATATCTATGATCTTATGATTCTGTGAACAAATTTAAGTCTAGACAAGAAACTTACAGGGCACATGTTCTGCTTGGTCCCAAAGGGCAGAAGTAGAAGTAATGGGTGAAAGCTGAAGAGGGGAAACTTTTATCTCAGCATGAGGAAACATTCTTTTACAATTTGAGCTGTCCAAAGCTGGAATGGACTATTTCATGTTTTTTTTTTCCTCACTAGTATTTAGATGGAGACTGACCAAAGATGTTTTGTTAAGGATATTTTAGAGGAGATTTCAGTTTAATTACATTTATACCAAATGACCTTTGACATCCTTTCAATCCTGAGATTTTGTTGTGTGAGGGTATGCCTAGCTAGCTTGCCTCTAGCAGACCAGAAGAGCTAGCATGGTGCTTGAGTGCTTCTGGCAGACCATATATGATTCAGTCCTGAGAGTCTCAGAGATGACTAAGTGTTGCCCTACAGGGCCACTGAGCAGGAAGATTCAGTGGATGTTTAAAAAGGGAGTGGCCTACCCACAGCCATGCCACAGGAGTTCCCTTTGAATTTCTCTAGAGTGGGGTGGGAGTGGGGCTAATGGCCTTCTCCCCACCCTGTTGATTGCTCCCAGGGAGCAGGAGTGTTCAGCTAGGTCACCTTCACCCTGGCCTCTTTGTTTCCTTGCTTGATCAGCGGTGACTGAACTTTGATATCCAGATGAACGTGTCCAGGCTTGGAGGTAACTCTGAATTTGGGAGATCTGGAGATTTGGGGTTATCTATTGCACTTTGGGAGTAGTCCCTGGAAACTACTCCTTTGTTCTCTGAGAAGATGACCACTGGCAGGACAATGAGCTTAAACTCTGACCTGGCTTGGTAGAAGACATCTACTCTGAGGGAGACAATACAGAGCTGAAATGCTGACTTAGCATCCCTGCAAAATGCTTCATGTTCTGATGTTTAAATCTCAAAAGGATAACAGCAGTTATAAATTGCTGACTCCTTAAGTCTTGTCAATGTGTGCGTGTGAATTTTCGTCTTCAATGTTTCTCTTATTTGTAGGAAATAAATAGCTACCCCATATCTGATTCATATTATACATTGAGTACCTCTCTACTTTCCCTTTGTAAAGACCCTAGATTTAAGTCAAAACTAAGCTTTAAGTAATTTTTCCCCAGAATGCCAAGATGGGGTATAGCAACAGAAAGAGGGTGAGAAAGGGAGTTTAACCCTTTCTTTTAGGTGGACAAGCTCCCCCAGAACTAAACCCAGTCAATTTGTGGTTGGGTACAGAGCTGAGAGGGGCCTCTTAGTGATGGAAACAGGGACAGCTCCAGTGCCTTGGGCCCAGCAGTGGTCTTATTAGACTGTGAGTTTAGGCACATCACTTTCAAATTCTAGAATGATTCTGTCATAGGCAGTCCAAGGTAGTGGTGTGGTGAGTTGCGTGGAATTTCGGAGTTGGACGGGACCTCAAAAGCCGTCTAGTTCAAAGAATACTTGTAAAAGAATCTCTTCTACAGTCAGTCCCAACAAGTGGTCATCCAGCCTTTGCTTGAAGACCCCCAATAGAGGGGCTTCTCCTACCTCCAGAGGCAGTCCATTCTCTCTTTGGGCATCTCTTAATTGCTAGGAACTTTTCCATCACATTAAGCCTAAATTTTCCCCTCCACAATTTCTATGCAAGTCTCCTAGTTCTGCTCCCTGGGGCCAAACAGAATAAATCAAATCCTTCAGTGTAAGTTCTCCAAATAATTAAAAAGCTATTTTATTGCCCTCACTCCCTTTCCATTGATTGATATGGGGCATGAAACCCAAGATTCTTTGCCATCTTGGTTGTCCTCAGTACATTCTCCAGGTTCATAAAATCCTTCCCCAAATGTGGTACCCAAAGTTATTCATACTATCTGGAACCAGGGTTCCACTTAATAATTATGTGACTTTGGGCTGGTCATTTAATCTCATGGAGCTCCAGGATCTTCATGTATAGAACAGAATAATAACACTGTAGTAGCTGGCGGCAGCTAGGTGGGGCAGTGGACAGAACATTAGCCCTGGGGTCAGGAGGATCTGAATTAATTAAAATCTGGCCTCAGATACTTACCCTGGGCAAGTCACTTCACCTTGTCTGCCTCAGTTTCCTCCTCTGTGAAATGAGCTGGAGAAGGAAATGGCAAACCACTCTAGCATCTTTGCCAAGAAAATCCCAAATGGGGTCATGAAGAGTCAGACATGATTAAAATGACTGAATAATAAAAACTGTAGTAGCAAGCTTGAAGGGTTGTTGTGGGACTCACAAGGTGATAGATTTAGTGTTGAGAGGGACCCCATGGTCACTGAGCCCAGTCTCCTCATTTTAACCCAGAGAAGTTGAGACCTGACTGAGGTCACTCGGGTGGTAAGGAGCAGAGGCTGGATTTGAAACTCGGGCCTTTGAGAGTAAAAGATGACCCTACCATCCTTTCTCTGACAATCTAGATGAAAGAAAGCCTTTGAAATGATAAAACAAAAATAAATGTGAGTCATTGCAAAGGTGCTACCTCCTGATAAGCAGGAGAAGCAGCTTCCAGAACCTAAGTGGGATTTGTTTATTCACCATTTGGAGCTGGAAGCCAGAGGACCTGGATTGGAATCCTGCCTCTGAGAGGTTCTACTTGTGTGACCTTGGGAAAGTCACATCCAATCCAATCCAATCTAATCCAGTTCAGTTCAATTCCATTCAATTCAATATTATGTACAAGAGATTCTGCTATTGTGCTGGGAATAGAAAGAGAAAGTAATTCAGTCTCTGCCTTCAAGGATTTTATATGCTGGGGGCGGGGGAGGGGGAAGGGGAGATGACATAAACATATATGTAAATGCAAAAAATAAAGTTATATAAAATAATTTCAAGAGGGGACAAGGCTCAGTTATTAAACCGAGAAGACTGGGAAGTGGGGGGTGGCACCTTAATCTCTCTGGGCCTCAGTTTCTTTACCCGGAAAACGAGAAAGTTGGACTTGTTGACTGACCTCTGAGGTCCCTTCCAGCTCTGAAATTCATGATCCCTATTACCTTTTATGGCCAAGGTGAGAATCCAAGGGCTGCCATGCTCAGCAGTCCTGCTGGCCCTGGGCAGATATGTCTGGAATGTCAGAAGATGAACCAGAATAGTCTTCCTGGGATGCAGACATGGGGGACAATAGCTTCTTGGACTCAGCCCGCCCTGCTCAGGAGATCGCAGCCCCTGTGGAGAAAGCAATCTGAGCATTTCTGCATCTGGCATTTCTGAGGTCTTAATCCAGCCCAGATTCCTTTCCCTTCCCAGACTTTCTCTCTTGCTCCAGCCTCGCCTGTCTGTTTAATTTAGATTGTGAGCCCACTGGGGAGGGACCGCTGCCTTCCACTTTGTTCTATTGCCTGCACTGCTGATGCTCAGTACATATTAACTAATCATTATCATCATGGATCCCATAAATTACACACTTCATCATTCACATTTAAATTAAAGATGAATGACTGTCACTTGGCGCCTGGTGGGTAGAAGCCAGACACCCAAACTGGCAGAGGCTCCAGGTTAGGATCACTGGATGGCTGTTTGTTTGCTGACATGGGATTCAGCTGTGAGTCCTGTTGCCCACAAGGCAGTTCTGCTATCCACAAGCAAAGTACAGGGTAGTAGTGGTACCGAATGTATAGTTAATATGTCCTGTTGAGAAGACCCAAGTCCTTGTCCTGTTTCTGTTGCTTACCAGCTGACTGTCTTAGACCTCTTTCCTTATCACTTTCCTCATCTGCAGATTGAGGGAATTGGATAAGATAATCTACAAGAACCCTTCTGTGTCTAATCAACCAGTGATTGTTTTCCCTTTATTGCTTTATAGGTATATGGCATTTACTTACTAATGTGTATAATTGGGCTGGATTGTACTATGTAAAAGTGAGCTGTCATTATTGGGAAATCGAAAATCTTTACTGACCCACACTTGTGCCTGAAGCCAAGGCCTGCCCTTTTGAAATACATTCTATCAGCATTGCTTTAAGGGTATAAATCATAGATCAGTATTGTCTCCAGGGAAGGAAGAATGTACTAAAGGGTAGCAACTTTGAATGAATGCTTTCCTTTAAATGAGGGAAACATCTTTGTGGTCTTAGATCTGGGTTTTTCCTTAGTACCAGTGGCCCATACTTCCTGCCCAGACCCCCTCACCCACATTCTGACCCCTCTTACTCAGTCCCTTGGCTTATTAGATTCATAGCTTATTGTTCACAATCTCCTTATCTGGGTTTCTAATCCCTTGTTATTGATTCTAGACCAGTAGTTTACTCTAACCTTTCGATCTTCCAATTTTGGCCAAATTACCTGATTCTTTCCAGTTTTCTGAGTCGCAGAACTTTATGGTACCATTACTCTAGAACAGAGGTGTCAAAAAGAAGACCTATTGACTCTGAATGGCCCAAACCAGATGAAAATGTAATTGGGAAATCTCTAACAAAATAAATAAAAATACATTAGCAGATGGATAACGTTAAAATGTGATTTTCTAAGCCAATATGCAGCCCGCAGGGCTCCTTATTAGTGATCCTGTTTCTGTTTGAGTTTCATACCAGATCACTGGCTCTGATTTTTTTTTTTTTTTGGCCTTCTGGAACCTTTTTGGGATCTACTCTCTACTCTCATACCATTTTTATTGCCATAGCTGGGCTTTTGGGGCTTCAGGCTCACTCTCTCATTTGTAACTTAGAATTCTAGAATACATGCTGAGAAGACTAGTCTAGAGATCCTTTAAGGCAAGAATTGTTAACCTTTTTGTGATGAAGCTTGTGGCCCACTTTCAGAATAATGCTCAAAACAAAGCATACAAGATTACCAAAGAAACACATTATGTTGAAATAATTATCAAAATATTTTAAAAGCAAGTTCACAGACCCCAGATTAAGAAGCCCTGACCAAATCCAAGCCCCCCTCTTAATGTGACTAGAGCCAATCACTCCAAGTCACACAGGAAGTTAATAGTAGAGCTAAGAGCCCAAACTGAGTCACCTGAAGCCATTCCAGGGTTCTTTCCAATGCATCATTCTGTTGGCCACCCACCAGGGGACAAAGAGTAGGGCTGGAGGGAGGACAAGCATCTCCAGAATCCCATAACTGCTTAAGTTATAGGAGAGAGTGAGGAGGAAGAAGGTAGCCAGAATTCCATCCACAACCTTAACTAGCCCTCCTACCACAGCCATGAGACAGTTAAAAGTTTTATTGATTGTATTTGGGTTTTTACATTATAAACATTGACACTAACCCGGGGGTGGACCAGGTAATCTCTAAGGTCCCTTTCATCTTCCCCTAAAATATTATGATTTAATAAGAAACCGAATCTTAGTGGTGGTGTTAATAGAGAAGGAAAATGGAGTATGATTCCAATAGAAGCAATTCCTTTTTGAAGATTCCTTAGAGTAGAGCAACCCCAAAGCATCTGTGAATAAAGACTAAGCCCAGTCTATTTGGGATTGGGCTAATACTTAAGCAATTAAGCTTTGCATGTGTTCATCCTAAAATGGTTGTTTAGAAGAGTCAATAGGCCAGGAAGTGACATAAGGTAACAGTAACAGAGAATGAGAGACTGGAAGCCCCATAGGAGGACTCTTGGAATAGAGAAATTAATAATACGATATTTTATAAGACTGGACAGGACAAATGTAATGCAACACAACACAACACAGCACAATACAATACAACACGATATAATATACTTTATTAAGTGCTTACTATGTGCCAGGTACTGTGCTAAGGACAAGAGATACAAATAAGAAAGAAGATAATCCCTGCCTTCAAGGGGTTTACAATCTAATAATCTAAACAAAGCAGTAAAGAAACTGAAAAGGGGAGGGGAGCAGAGGATACTTAGCTGGGGAGTGGCATTGAAACCAGGCAGCACAGCTTCTGGGAAATGGAGAGATGGCTGAGTTACTGGGTCCTCTTTAACAGGAGATTTAAGGAGGGGTTTTTGTTCTACCCTCCAGCCCCCTAATCAGAGAGACAGAGTCTCCTAAGGTACAGATGTACCCAGATACCAAAGTATCTGAAAGGATGAGCTTATCCTGGGGGTGGGGGGTGGGGTGGGGCAGGGAGGGCATGAGAAGGGTGGTCAAACCAAGCTGAGAGGCAATGAATGATCAAAAGGGAATGGAGGAGTTGTCTTAAGGAGATCATGGTTCAGAAAGCACAAGGGCACATGAGGGGGTTTTAGTGAAGCAGATTAGGGGAGACAGATGGAGTCTTTGGGGCCCTTTGTTGTGGACTCAGTGCCAAGTTTGGTTAGAAGTATAACCAGGGGAACCCTGGCCCTCGGGGCCCAGCTTGCTAGTGTAGAGTGATTACAGCTAGGATCAGAAAATCCAGACCTGAAAGCCATCCCTTCATTTCCCCACCAGCTGCACAGATACTTTGGACTCTACATCATTATGCCCTGCCCTTCTCCACCCCTTTCAGTTTCCTTTGGTGTGTTGCCTTCGCCTATTAGACTGTAAACTCCTTGAGAGCAGGGATTTAGGAGATCATTTAATCCAGGGGTTCTTAACCTTTATTTTTTGCATGATATATCTCTTTGAAAGTCTGGAGGAACCTATTTCAGAATATTTTTCTTTAATACATAAAATAAAATACATAGGAAACCAATTATTTTGAAATACAGTTCTCTCCCCTTCCCTCCCCCCCAGCCTTTCTCTTTCTCTCTCTCTGTCTCTCTGTCTTTCTCTCTCTGTCTCTCTGTCTTTCTCTCTCTCTCTCTCTCTCTCTCTCCCCATCTCAAATCTCTCTACAAGCCTGAGGTTAGGCTTCTGCTTCTATTCCTGCTCAGGGTGCCATTTGGGTACAGGTTTCAGAGGGTTCAGGCCTGTTGGTTGTGCCCCACCCTCTTCCACACCCACAGCAGTGGTAAGGCCTGGACAGCTGCAAAGAGAGCAGTTCCAAACTGGACCTGAAGGACCACTGTCTGACAGGGCCTGGTCAGAAAAGACCATGGTTCTTCAAACTGTTCTGGTTGGGGCTGTGGGTGAAAATAAATCAGGATCTCCGGGATGCAGGGGAAAATTGGCTACACAAAAATGAAAGCAGTAAAATGTATTTTTAAAACAAAAAGAAAAGAAAGCAGGAAGTGGAAACTGTAGTGACTATCAAGACATGAATTAGGCATTTTTAAACTTTTTTTTTTCAATCAATAAGCATTTCTTTCCTCTCTTTCCCACTTCCTTCCCCCCCTCCATCTGGATGACGTTAACAAATAAGCTAAAATGAATAACCAGATTAAGTTGTAATGATCTGTATTGAGATAATTTGGGACAGAAAATCTATACACACTCTAGGAAAGTCAATTTTGTATCTAACTGCTATGACTGGAAGGGCCCTGAAAAGCAGAGGATGCTGGGAAATATCTTTGGAGAAAAATCTCTGATCCCATGAATGACGGCAATGGAATGTGATCCCAGTAGATGGGGTCCTTCCTTTGTTCCTAAGATTCATCATAGGAACTCCTCTTCCTAAGTCTCCTCAGGGCCCATACTTTCCAAAGTATTGGTTGTGGAGTTAAAGGGTTTGGGTTCAAATTCTGATGGTATTACCATTTTTAATGGTATGATATGGAGCATGTCATTTTCCTCTCTATGCCTCAGTTCCCACATCTGTAAAATGAAATGGGTTCACTTGATGATCTCTAATATTCCTTCCAGCTTTAAATCTGATGACTCTGCTTGCTGTTCCTCTCTAAAATCCTAGGTGCTTTTTTAGAACCCAAATGGGCAGAACTTATTCAGACTAACAAGATAAGCTTTGATACCCAAAAGCTACTAGAAGCTTTGGTATAATGCTCATGGAGGGGCTCTTGGTCAAAGGAGAGCTAGCAAGATTGTATGACACTATTCGGTCAGTTATCGAGTTGACTGTTGTCTCTTCCAGATTTCTATCTTTGGTTTACGTGATAAATGAAAACTACATCTATTTTTCTATCCATATCATTGATAAAATTTTAAACAACACAGGACCAAGAACAGATCCCCAGTGCACTCGTTCCTAAAAGGATGCAAAAATATGGGTAAATGGTAACCCCTACCCTTAAGCAATGCTAACTGAATAGATGAAACATGAACAAATTATAAAATAATTACAAACACAAGTGCAACATTATATATAGTATATGTATATGTGTATAGACATTACATATAAGCAGAGGCATTGGTATAGTTGAAAGAGCAATGGATTTGAAGTCAGAGGAGATGGGTTCAAATCCTGGTTCTGTCACATATTATTTATAAGACCTTGCGGGTGTCAGATTCTCTATTTGTACAATAAGGGAATTAGGCTGGATGGCCTCTGCAATCCTTTCCAGTTCCATTTCAGATCCCAAGATCCTGTGACCAGGTAATGGATATGACTTTGAGGAAGAAAAAGAACCATTATGTTTCATCCTACATTCTTTTTCCTGCCCATTCCCCTGTCATTTCCCTACC
>CM053623.1:327266171-327308323 GCA_028646595.1 Phalanger gymnotis | reverse complement strand
AACTTGCTCTTCCAAATCCTTTTTGAGTTCTTCCATGGCCTGAGACCAGTTCATGGTTTCTTGGAGGCTTTTGATGTAGGCTTTTTGACTTTGTTGACTTCTTCTGGCTGTATGTTTTGATCTTCTTTGTCACCAAAGAAAGATTCCAGAGTCTGAGACTGAATCTGGGTGTGTTTTTGCTGCCTGGCCATGTTCCCAGACAACTTACTTGACCCTTGAGTTCTTCAGCAAGGTATGACTACTTGTAGACTAAAGAGTTCTATGTTCCACGCTTGGGGGGGATGCGCCAGCTCTGCCTCACCAGCACTCCTTCTTCCCCAAGAACCCCCAACCTGGACTGGACTTAGATCTTCAGCAGGCTCTTCACTCCTGCTCTGATCCACCACTTAATTCCTCCTACCAGGTGGGCCTGGAGCCAGAAGCAACTGCAGCTGTAGTTCTGTAGCTGCCCCACCTCCGCTGCCCCTGGGGTTGGTGGGCAAATCACAAACTCTATCCCAGTCCCCAGCAGCTTCTCCCACTAACCTACTCTGTTGTTCTTGGTGTTTGTGGGTTGAGAAGTCTGGTAACTGCTGCAGCTCACTGATTCAGGGTGCTAGGGCACACTCCGCCCAGCTCCTGGTCTCATTGGTCTGCGCTGCCCAAGCTGGGCTCCACTCAGTTCCACTCCCCTCTGCTCCCTGCTCTGTGTGGGATAGACCTTACCCAGAGACCATCCAAACTGTCCTGGCCTAGAGTCCTGCTTCCCTATGCTACCCTATGGGTTCTGCAGTTCTAGAATTGGTTCAAAGCCATTTTTTATATGTTTTTGGAGGGACTTGGTGGGGAGCTCACGCTAGTCCCTGCTTTCCTGCCGCCATCTTGGCTCCGCCCCATTAATGTTATTTTTAATATATATTGCTGTCACTTGCCAATAACTGCCCCAACCACAGAACCTTGTCTTAAAATGAAGTACAGCCAAAAAACTAAGTCTACCCATAGACGATACCTGATAATAGACACCTCGTTCCACCTACAATTCACTACCTCTTTGCTAAGGGGAAAAGACATGCTTCACCATCAGAACTCTGAAGTCCCAATCAGTTATCACATTGATCAGAGTTGTAGAGCCTTTCAAGGCTGTTTTCCTTTCCATTACTGCAGTTATCATGGAAATTGTTCTCACTCTGCATCTGTTTGTACAAACCTTTCCAAATTCCTCTGCATATGCCCCAATTTGTTTAGCTATTGTCCAATTGATGGGAACCCACTTTCCTTCCAATTCTCTGCTCCCATAAAAAGTGATATCATAAATATTTGTGTATAGAAATGGGACTCTCCCCTCTGTCTCTGACATCCTTGGAGTATATGTCTAGTAATGGTATCACTCTAGGTCAGAGGATATAGACAATTTAGTAACTTTTCTTTTAACATAATTTCAAACACTTTTTCCAAAATGGTTGGATCAATTCACAGCCCCACCAATACTGCGGTAATGTGACTATCTTCCCATAGCTCTTGGGAGGAGTCTTGAAATGCTTATCCTGTTGAGTGTCTTCTGGGCCCATATAGCTTTGATGAACAGAGGACATTGCTTTCCCATGCTGCCAATTCTAGTCCTCAGACACATACTACATTTGCTTAATTATTTTAATTGGAAAAGGGAACTAACGAATGCAGATTCCTGGGCCAATACATAATGGCACCCCAGAATTAAAGGAGCCAGGAGGGGCCAATCTATGTTTGTAAAAGCATACTACCTCCCAATGGATTTCAATGTTGGCCCATGTCAGGGGCTTTGGGGAAGGATATTCATGGGAGTCAACATCAATCTGTTGCCTATTCCTTTTGTGGAAAACCTACCTCATGACTCTACCCCAATTGAAAGGGCTCTGGAGGGCCTATGGTTTCTTGCTCAAAGGAAAAGAATGGCTTTTTGCATAATTCTGAAAGCTAGCAACATGGCTCTCAATCAAACCCTGGAAAATTCCAAGATACAATGCATAAAATGAATAGAGGTCCCAGCAAGCAAACAGTGATAAGGAGGTGTGCAGTATTCCACAGCTAGTTTCCTGACTGTGAAGTTACATAAAAGAACAGTTGTGTACAAATTTCTTGTGTACAAATTTCAGTTGTATGAAAGTGGCAATGTTACAAGGAAGCGCCGTGACTGCCAATAATGGAAATTATTTGAGGTTCTCAAAAACGGGCCGAGAGGAATTCGCATGGGCAGATTTGGCTACTGCTGCCCCTGATAGAGATTTAGAATGACTTTTTACTTAAACACTATTTGTATATTCCCAAATGGTAAGAGGGATGGGGAAAAAGGCGAGAAAGTAAGAAGGGCTCTGGGGGACAGATGGTCTGGTAGAGAATGGACTGTGGTTCCTGTCCTACAACCTCTTGAAGGAGGTATCTCTTGAGTTGAGACTAGAAAAGAATGAGAGGTTTCAAGAGGAGGAGGTGAGGAAATAGTGCATTCCAGGTATGGGAGACAATCTATGCCAAGGTACGGAATATCATGTACAAGGAACACCAATTAGGCCAGTTTGACTAAAGCATAGTGTAAATGAGGGGCAGTAGCCCATAGTCATCCTGGAAAGATATGCTGAGCCACACTGTGAAGGGCTTCATATGCCCAGCAGAGGAGCTCATACATATTTTTAATGGAAATGGGGAGCCCTTTAAATGGCATGTCTAGAATGCACTCTCTCCTCATCCTTGCCTTATAAAATCCCTAACTCCTTTTCTCTTACATAGTCTGTCTTTTCTGGTTCCTAGTTGTTAATGTTCTCTGTCTCTTAAAATTACAATGTATTTCCTAATGTATATACTTTATTACTCTCTTCCTTCCAGTAGAATCTAAGCTCCTCCGGGGGAGAGAAAAATTTACTTTTGCCTTTGCATCCCAGTTACCTAAAAGTGCATGGCACATAGTTGTTACATAATAAAAGTCTTTTGCATTGAATTGGACTCACAACAGGGGCAAAGGGAGCGAAGGGACTTGTTGATGGCTGGGATTGAAGGCTTGCCATAAATGAAGATTCTCCAAGTCAGGGAAATGGTAAGGGTTTTGCCTAGAAGTTACCTATTTTGGGTGGAACCAAAAGCGGTTTTGGTGCAGAAGACAGTTAATGGTTCTGTTCTGAACTCTTTCATCTTTGGTTTCTGCTCTCTTAGTGAATCTCACCAACATCAGCTCTCATGGCTTCAGCTGGCATCTTTATCCAACTGCCTCCAAAATTCACGTGGCCAGCCTTCCCCTGAGCTCCAGGCCTGCCTCTCTACCGCCTGTGGGACATCTCTATCTAGATATCATAGCCCACTCAGTATGTCTAAAACAAAACTCAGTAACTTTCCCCTGAACTTATCCCTCTTCCTAATTCCCTGTTTCTGTCAAAGGTACCACTTGTCATCCAAGTTGGAAAAATAAATCATCCCTGCCTGACTCTTCACTCTCACTCTGCACTTTCCTCTCTCCCCATATCCACTCAGTTGCTAAGTCTTATTGGCGTTACATCCTCCAAATGTCTCAAATCTTCTGTTCTAGAATCAAAACGTCTCCAGTCTAGGTGTTATCACCTGTCACCTGCTGCAATAACTTCCTGAGTGGCCTCCCTGCACCCAGCCTCTCCTTTCTCCATTTGAGCTTTCACATAGCTGACCAAACTGAAACTCCTAAAGTGAAGCTCTGACCAGAAAGCTTCAATGGCTCCCCATTTCCATTAAAAATATGGTACGAGCTCCTCTGCTTGGCATATAAAGCCCTTCACAGTGTGGCTCAGCATATCTTTCCAGGCTGACTATGGCTACCAATCCTCATTTACACTGTCCAACTGGCCTAATTGCCGTTCCCTGTACGTGGCATTCTGCACCTTTGCATAGATTACCTCCTATACCTGGAATGTGTTGTCTCCTCACCCCCTCCTCTTGAAACCTCTCATTCTTTTCTAGTCTTAGCTCAAGAGATGCCTCCTTCAAGAGGCTTTTATTGGTTTAATTAGATGTTTGCATGCCCACCTAAACCTAAGTCAGTGTGTATTTATTTTGCAAATATCCTATACCTAATTGCCTATGAAAATGTTCTGTAAGTGCCTTGAAGGTAGGGACCATCTCATTTGTGAGTTAATATTTTCAGTATCTATCACAATGCCTGGCACATAGTAGGTTCCTAACACACACTGATTGATTGGTTATTGATTAGAGACATGGAATGCCAAGCAGAAGGATAGATGCAGAAAGCAGGAGCCAGGGGATGGGGGTGGGGGGAATCCAGATCACAGGTGTGAGTTGTCAGCAGGACAAAACTAGTTCAAGGGAAAAGGATCTCTAAGGTTTGTTGTAGCCAGAAACCCTATGAGGCATGGACTAGGAAGGAGGTTCAATTGTAAAAGATTAGGTTCAAGTTCAGCACAGAGTCTAAGGAACTACGTATGATACAATAGAAAAAACTCTGGATTCTAAGTCTGAGGACCTGAGTTTGAATCCTGGATCTACTGTCTTAATATATCTGTGACCTTTGGGGAAGTCATGTCATCTCTCTTCCTTTTAGTTTCTGTGAAGATTGGCCCTAGCTGACAGCAATGTTTGCTCACTGATTGGCCCAACCATGTATTGGGGAGTTCCTAAGGACTCAGTAACTGATTTAGTCATCTTCATTTAGGCAATGAATACAAACCTTTCTCATTTAGTTGGTTCAGGCATGCAAAGTTTGCAAACTTTTCTGGTCACAGTGCCCTTGTGATTGATAAAGGGGTGGCAATCTGGGTCACTCGCTTATTGACTGTCCTAAAAGTCTGCCTCCCACTTAAACCTTGTGGATCTGGCCAGCAATAAGAATCAGAGGGAAGGGCAGAAACGCCGAGCACTGGACTCTGTACAAGGATTTGTATCCCACTATCCACCCAGACACTTCTGCTCAAGATGATGTGACTGAAGAGGTGAGGAGCTACACACTTGCACACCTGTGATAATAAAACTGCTTGACATCGTTCGTTGAACATTTTTGTTACTTCTTGGTAAATACCTCAGGATCTCATGGTGTCCTCATCTGTAAAATGGAGGGAACTGGACCAGATAAATTCTGAGACCCCTTATAGCTCGAAATCTATGATTCTGCTCCTTCCCTAAACCAAGTACAGCCTCTTTTCTTGTTATCAGCTAACAGATCTCAGGAGCCCTAGCTCCTGGGATGAGTTTTGGACCCATAAAAATATAATAAACTTCTAGCTGAGATGAGATTTGCTTTAGAACAAAATAGTCTCCTTAGTTCTAATACCTATCATTTATTTCTTGCCTGTTTGCCTTGTTCCTTTAGTTCCTATGCATAAGTTAGTCCCTAATTGCCACTCTACTCTACCAGCCCTACCCTTAAATAATATTATGTCCTCCTGGTCTCAACTAATAGTTTTGGTCGGACACTCGATAGGGGTGGCTGAATCAATAGAAGGCCAGTAGAAGACTTGTCCTGGACCACATCCTGTCCTTGGTGGGCAGGGCATGCAAGCTTCTGGCATAAAAAGACCTAAGCTTCCAAGAAGTTTTATGAAGTATTTACTTCCCCTTACTTATTATATGTTGGCTTTTTTATCTGCCAGATTCCTTCAGCTTTGAATTTTGACCTGCAGCAAACCATTCCCTATAGGATCTTAGGTTTTGAGTAATGGCAGCCCATAGTTACTCTGGTAATGGACCAGACTGACTTAGATTACTCCCTACTGCTTCCCATCTTCAGCCACATCTCTAATCACTGACCAAGATTATCTCTTCCCTCTGCCCTATTCCCTATGAATTCCATAATTAATAATATATGTTGGTCCTTCTTCTGGCAACACATGGCCACTATCTGCTTGTATTCTGACCCACGATCTGCTCCTACCTTCACTACCCATGACTTTTGCTTGTCAACCTGGTTTCTGAGTGTCCTTCACCCTGACACTTGACCTTATATACTTCTGGGCTTCTGACTACCTGCCTGGTGGCTGATCCATCTCTGAATACAGATCACTGTTGTCAGCCTATTTCCAGCTTCCTTTTACATATCTGTGCTCTGATCAGCACCAGCAGAAGGTCAGTGCCCATGGTCTAACTCTGACATTAACACCAGTGAATACAGTCAATGAAGATTTACGATTGCTGGCTATACTCCATTCCACATTGGGAAATCCCCAAAACTGAGTGAGGGAGCCAGGTGATGCAGACAGCTAAAAGAATTAACTGTAAATCTCTAAGATTTGCTAGCCTTGTGTCAATTCCTCTAATAGGTTAGTAGCACTGAAAGCTGTCTTATGTAATAGCTTTCATTAGGGTTGGAGTGTATATTTGTGTGTATATGTGCGTAGTAGATGCCCACCTACTCCCTGAAGTTTTTCTCTGGATCCTTGTGGAAAACGAGGAGATGCAATTGTTATGACCACAAAAATTCAATTTGATGCTAATGTTGAACCAAATTTTCCGACTGGCTAAAATATACTGAAGACAACTGGGTTTGGAATGAGATTTGGACAGTGACCTTCCTCCTGGCTCAAGTGCATTTATATACTGTCATGGAGGATCTTGCACATTTCTAGTCCTAAATCAGACGTTTGTCTGAGCTGGAGAGCAATGACCTCAAGATTGAAAATAAAAGACTGAATTGTAGCATGGGTGCAGGATACCAGGCTTTTGTTAGTTGCATGTGGTGGTTATGACTGGAGCTGTCAGCTAGTCTTATGAGGGAGAGATTGCGAGTGGCTAATAGGTGTCCTCAAAGAGACATAGCCCAGAAAATGGTTGTAAGGAGCAATGTGCAGGAGACAGGGTGTACCCAGACTCCACTACACCATTTAAGACTGCAGAGATTATGACGGCCAGCACTCACCCCCAAGACCACTGGACTACAGTAGAGCATGGCCCAGCTGAATTTCTCTACCCAGTAGTCACCACCCAACAAACAAAGACCAATGTAACAATGGACCTAGCAGAGATACCACACCCTGAAGATAACAGACCCATTGATAGCAGTCAGAAAACATCACTAGAAGATATTAGTAGTCTTAAAACGTCAGTGATATTTTAAGTTACATCTCCATGCACACATCCTGATTTCACATATTCTCTACATGTGTGTCCCCCTCCCCACATATGCTCTAACCACATTTATTACCTATGTATGTGACCTTTCTGTATAAACTCTATGTGTACTCTCTCTTTTCACTGGTCATCTGTGTATTTGTGGGAGAGTATGTCTGAGGATTATGGGAAGTATTCTGTTGCTTTTTCTTACTCTGATAATTCATTAAAATTCTTTTGCTCTGAATGAATTATGTACTCTGGCTGAGTAGAGATGAAGTAAACATATTAGTGGGATGCTTGAGTGATAATCTTGGATGTTTGTGGACTCATAAACATGTTGAACTTGGGGCAGCTGTTCTGGGAACTCCAAGTGCAGAAGAGGACGCCCCAGGTACTACAGGATCATTAATTAAGCACCCCCTATATGTTAGACACTGTGCCAAGTGCTAAGGAAAAGAAAGATGAAAACAAAACAAAAAACTAGTCTCTGCTCTCAAAGAAGTAGATATAATGTTTATACAGATAAGTAATATAGAATCATTTAAGGAAGAAAGGAGTACTAACAACCAAGGGGTTAAGGAAAGACTTCTTGTAGGAGGTCAACCTGAGTTAAGCTTTTAAGGAAGGACGCTAAGGATCTTGAGAAATGAATATGAAGAAGTATGTTTCAGGCGTGGTCATTCAAAAGCACAGAGAAAGGAGATGGGATGCCCAGTTCAGGGAACACTTTGTAGGACAGTTTTGCTGGAATGTACAGTTAAACTATCAACAAGAATTTATTGGGTTTTTTTTTTTGGAGAGAGGAAGGCAGGGCAATTGGGTCAAGTGACTTGCCCAGGGTCACACAGCTAGTAAGTGTGTCAAGTGTCTGAGGGCAGATTTGAACTCAGGTTCTCCTGACTCCAGGGCCAGTGCTCTACTCACTGCACCATCTAGCTGCCCCTAACAAGAATTTATTAAGCACCTACTATGTGCCAGGCACTGTGCTATATGTTGGCTAAAAACATATCACCTAAAAATGTAAAAGCTAAAACACAGGCCTTGCTCTCAAGGAGGACTATATTCTCAATTTTCAGGTGGTAAAATAGAGCACTGGCATGGAGTCAGGGAGACCTGAGTTCAAATTTAGCCCAAGACATTTACCAACTGTGTGACCTTGGGCAAGTTGCTGAAACTCTCTTTGTTTTTGTTTCCTCATCTGTAAAATGGGGGTAATAATAGCACTTGTTTCCCAGAGGATCAAATGAGGCAATATTTGTAAAGTGCTTCTCAGAGTGTCTGGCACATAAAAGGCATTATGTCAATTTTAGCTATTATGATTATGATTATTGAAGGACTCAGTCTAATAGAGAGAGATAACGTGAAAACAACTATGTACAAACGGGCTATCTACAGGACAAATAAGCGATAAGCAACAGGGACGGCACTGGCATTTAGGGGAATCGGGAAAGATTTCTTGCAGAAGTGGGGTTTTATCTGGGAGGCAGAGGAAGCCAGGGAAGTCAGGAGGCAGAGATGGAGAGGTGGAGTACGAGGGAAACAGCCAATGAAAATTCCCGGGTTCTGGAGATGGACTGTCTTGTGTAAGGAACAGCAAAGAAGCCAATGTCACTGGATCAAAAAATATGTGAAAGTATCAGAAGAATGGAGAGGCAGAAAGGGGCCAGCTTGTGAAGGGCTTTGAATACCAAACAGAAGATTTTATATTTGATCCTCAAAGTGAGAGGGAGCCTCCGGAGGATGTGGAATGGGGGAGGGAGGAGAGGTATGACATTGTCTGATCCGTATTTTAAGATCAATATGACAGCTGAATGGAGGGGGGACTAGAAGGAGGGGGACATGTGAGGCTGGAAGACCAAGCAGCGGGCTACAAGGTGATGAAGGAAGGCCTATACTAGGGCGGTGGCAGTATTAGAGGAAAGAAGGGAGCTTACAAAAGAGATTTTAGGAAGGTAAAAATCGACTGGACTTGGCAACGGATTGTCTATGGGGGACAGGGGTGAGAGAGAACACAGAATTGAAGGCGATACCCTTGAGATGGTGCAAAGGGAAGTGTCATGAAATATGTTTGGAAAGGTAGGCTGGAGACAGACCACAGAGGTCCACTCTGAGGTGTTTCTTAGAGGTCATAGGGAGCTATTAAAGCTTCTTGAACAGGAGAATTGAATGATCATACTTGTGCTTTAAGATCATTTTGGTAGCTGTGAGGAAAATGGATCAAGGTGGGGAACAGATTTTTAAAAATCTGACATTCATATGGCACTTTAAAGAATGCAAAATGTTCCACATTGTTGAGTTATGTCTAAGTTCTTTGTGACTCCGTTTTGGGGTTTTCTTGGCAAAGATACTGGAGGGGTTTGCCATTTCCTTTTCCACATGAGGAAACTGAGGTAAATAGGGTTAAGTGACTTGTCCAGGGTCACACAGCTGGTAAGTGTCTGAGGCAGGATTTGAACTCAGGAAGATGAGTCTCCCCCAATTCCAAGCCCAGTGCTCTATCCACTTTGCCATCTAGCTGCCCCAAAGTATCCTACATACATGATCCCATTTAATCTTGTAAGGCTGGTTCTAAAGGACTTATTGTTCCCATTTTATAGATTAGGAAGTAGAGTCAGAGTGGTTAAGTGACTTATCCCTCCCAGTAAATATTGAAAGCAGGACTTGAACTCAAATCCTCCTATCTACTGTGCTCTATCTACTTCTCCCTTCCTTCCTTCCTTCCTTCCTTCCTTCCTTCCTTCCTTCCTTCCTTCCTTCCTTCCTTCCTTCCTTCCTTCCTTCCTTTTTTTCTTTTTTCACAAAACCTTAAACCCAATTTACTCTGAAGCTCAGAGATTGGACCACAATAGGTCCCTGCCCAAGCTCCACTTAATGGCTGTATTTTGGGCCCTCCTGCCCTGTTTCTCTTTGGAACAGCAACCCTGAGGGTCTTCCCCTCCCAGCTTATTTTTTTTCTTCTTTTTTTTTTCTAATTAAAGGGGCCATCCTTTGACTCACTTCTTAAAGAGGCCTATTCACTGAATGGGCCTTACCTCACTCTAAGTTAGTACCTGAAAAGACCTTAGCCTAAAAAGGCCAGGGTCTCCCATTGCCTCCTTGGACATCTCTAGACATCCTTTTGAATATCAGGCCACCGGGCCCAGAAGGCTCTGGAAGAGAAAGTGAAGCTGGTGACCTTGCACAGCCCTCCCTCAGTCAAATCAAAGTCAACTGCAAGTCATGTCATCATCTCCCTGATGTCATGGTCCTCTTCCAAAACAAAGGACAAATATAGCAACCAACAACAACAACACACTTCCTCTTCCAGAGTCACGACTCTAGTAGGAAAGGCATCTTTAAGATCTTGTCCAAGTCTAAATCTCATGGTGTTATCTGCTAATCTAATATTATTTATGTTTGGGATATCCTCACAACTAGACTTATAAGCTTCTTGGAGGCTGGAAACATGCCCCGTATCTCTGAACATTCAAAGTGCTTAGGACAAGACTAGACATATAGTGTTCTCATAGTTCAGTTCACTTTGTCATTGTAAGGGCTTCTTGAACCAGCACAGATCACAACCCTCTGTGACTTGACTGATGGTCTTCAAGTGTTACTGTGGCTAAAAATGTGATGAGCCTCCTTAGGTAGGCAAGTCTTGAAAAGAAACATATTCCATCATTGCACTGATATATAAAGCCTTTCCATCTTGGTAGGATCTGTCAGAGCTTGTGTCCTCCTGGTATGGCCTTCGAGAAGCCAGGGTCTCATCCATGTCTTGAGGCATTAAAGGAAGACTTTACTAGAGGGCACATAGTTAGTACTCAGTCAATGAATGCCGTTGCTGCTTATGACCTTTTCTTGGAAAATGAAAATACTGGTTTTGGGGAGAATATGTTCATAGGAGAGGGAATAAGAAAGTGACAGAGGGGAGTCAGGTAGGAGTGAATGTTGGGTAGTTGTAGTCCTTCGTCCTTGAAGAGGACCAAAATGACATCACTATGTCAGGGTCAACATACAGTGTCTCCGACTGTGGCTGATCAGACCAATACAAACTTGGAAGCCAAACTCATAGCCAACATGAACATTTGGAGTGGAGATGTCTCCAAATTAGCACAAATTTGTGAGTGTAGGAGAAGTGGGAGAGAAGAGCATCTTTGGGTCCTCAGAGTGACCCTCACGACCTCATGGCATGGAATTCTGCTCAGCCTTCTCCAAGGATCAAGTTCTGTTCTGGGAGCAGGATTCCAAGCCGTAAGCATGGTAAGTAGAAATGGAGAAGTGGCCACAAGGTGAGGTGGATGAAGAATTTATCTCTTCCTTATGTAAAGGGGACAAGGGTTTTGGTGTAACAGCAGAAATGTGCTCAGAAGATTCTGAGTGCCTTCCTCAAAGAGACTTTTGGCACCTTTGTCAGGATTTTCAACTTCAAGGATATTTACATAGCCAGGCATTATGGAGATGAAAAGATGAATAAAGAGGAACATGTATGTTTATCTCTAGTCTCAGCAAGATGACTTGAAAGGCTTGCATCGCTTGGGTAGGGAAGCCCCCATACAAATCTCCTGAGACAGAGAACAGAGAAAAGAAAATCACTCACCCTAATCCAGTTAGGAAACAAGGCTAGAGACTTTCTCTGGAGGGGAGTGGAAACCAGACTTCATAGCAACTGCATGCTAGGTCTTTGTGGGTGCCTCCTCCTTAGAACTGTGAGGCGAGTGAAAGATATGTTATGGAATATGACAAATAACCCCCAGGCAGTCTGGGAGATCTGAAACTAAAGGACCACTTATCTGAGCTTCACCAAATAGTGAACAAGCAGCGGCGTAGGAGGAGTTAAGTGATGGCTGAATTGGGAAAGGAATATGAAGGCAGAACTTTAGAGCCTAATGGAAGGAATATGGCCTTTTTTTTTTTGACAGAAGTAGAAAGGGTAATTATCAGTGACAGCGGCGAAAGTGGAATTGAAACAGCTGATAGGAGGCAGAGTTGATACAAAACAACAATAATAATTAATGATGATGATAGCTAGTCTTTATACAGCACCTACTGTGTGCTAGGCACCATGCTAAGTGCTTTATAGACATTATTCCATTTGGTCCTCACAACAAACCTTGGAAGTAGATGCTACCATTATCATACCCATTTGACAGTTGAGGATACTGAGGCAAACAGAGGTTCTGTGACTTGCCGAGGGTCAAAAATCTCGTAAGACTGGATCTTTATTCAGGTCTTCCTGGCTCTAGCCACTGTTGCCACCCAGCTGCTTAATCAGAGTTGATTGATTGATGGAGGCAGAGGAAGAGCCTTGCCCAGTGACAGCTGAGGAATTAAAGAACAATTTGGAGAGCTGTTTCAGGAAGCACTTCCTTTAGTATTATAGGATTATAGACCTGACCTGAGAGACCATCTAGTCCTCTGATTTTATAGATGAAGAAACTAAAACTCAGAGATAAATGACTTGCCCAAGGTCTCTCAGGTGGTAACTGGGAGAGCTGGGATTCAGCTCAAGCTCTTGGTCCCTTATTTCCACTGTACCTCAACATCTTTTCTTCCTTCAAGGCTCAACTCAGGTCTCACCTCCTCTATGAAACCTTCCCTTCTGTACTCGCTTGAAGACATGTGTCCTTGCTGTCTCAAATCCTGTTTTTAGCCCAGATTTCTCCTTTGACCCCACCACAACCTGCTTTCTATTATACTTATCCACATATATATCATATCTCTCCCTTCTACCCCTGGTAAAATGGTGGTTCCTTAAGGAGAAAAACCTTTTTATATAATGTTTTTTGGGGAGATTTAAAAAAAATCTTTGTGTCCTGGTGCTTAGTATGAATCTCATAAACAGTTGGGGCTAAATACAATTTTTGTTGAACTGGAATTCCTTCAACCCATTGGTAATTCTCATAGTTATCATGGGCCTACTTATGAAATGGTGAGTCACACACACAACCCATCAGATGTAATATACTAGTCCTTTTGAGATGAATCGGCCTCCTCAGTATTTATAGGTTCCTCTTGAATCACTCTGATTGCTAGCGCTCCAGCTGTGAATCTGAGCTCAGCCCAGGTCTAGCAAGGTGAATGCAGTCGAGACTATTCCCTCTGAAGTGAGGGAGAATGGTCCAGGCTCCAGGAGGGTATCCAAACAGATTCAAATCTCACCATCCTCATCAAGGCCATAATTAGGTTCAATACATTTGTCAAGCAAAATCCTGTGGGAGATTTTGGGAGGGGAGTTTTAAGTAGCTTGGGGGCTCAGGAAATCCTTTCTTTGACTCTCCTGGGAAGATCAAGGGACTCTTGTCACTGCCATGGAAAATTAGAGGGCCTTGGCTGAACACTGGACCTTAGCAGAGTGTAGGGGAAGAAAGGGTTTCACTGAGGGAACCTCAAATCCATGCATGTCCAAAAAGTCAAAATAAACCTAGACCTCCCAGGTAGTTATATCTCTATCTGATAGAAAACTTCCTTGGACGAATCCAATCGATAGTCTAACAGGAACTCCAAGGGGCTGTTCTCAGCTTGCAAAATGTCATTTTAAATGGTTCTAATCATTTCCCACAGGCCTTTGGTCACTGATAGGATCAGTTCTGAGCATAAGGGTCAGCAAATTGGGCCCTGGGATATAGGACTCGAAACTCCAAAACCCATTTCTTATCCCCACTCAGCCATGTCCCCCGCTCCCCCCTCCCAAAAAAAACCTCGATTTTCTATGGGCATTAATATGTGGCTAAAAAATTATTGTTTGGATATTTATGCCTTCAAACATAACTAATCCTTTTCTTAATCCTCCCACAGGCCAGTAATTAACCAAGGTGACATATTTCTTAGAGAAATATGGAGAATCAACCACCCACTCCCTGGAGGAATGCAGGCCAACCCTAGACTTAGCCATAAGTTTTTTTTTTCATTCTTCACTTGAATGCTGTTTGTTTATTTCTCTACTTTCAGAGAATAGGAGAAAGATTTCAAATCATAAGGGGAGCTCAAGAATCTGCTGGGTTTTCAGGGATAAACCATAAGCTAGAAACCAAGAGAAGTGAGTTCTAATCCATATTCTGTTGCTAACTGATTCACCATCAAAGTATGCTCTGTATCAAGTCAAAGCCCACATTGAGCACAGCCCTTTTATTTTAGGATCTTTCCATCCCCACTGACAGTCCAGTATCTGAGGTAACATTAAATGTCATGCAGTGTATTTTTGTTGTTGTTAAGTCATTTTTCAGTCATTTTTAACTCTCTGTGACCCCATTTGGGGTTTTCTTGGCAGACATACTGGAGTGGTTTGCCATTTCCTTCTCCAGCTCATTTTACAGATGAGGAAACTGAGGCAAGTGGCATTAAGTGACTTGCCCAGAGTCACACAGCTAGTAAGTGTCTGAGTCCAGGTTTGAACTCATGAAGATGAATCTTCCTGACTCTAGGCCAGGTACTCTGTGCACTACGGTGTGACCTAGCTGTAAGGTATTTAGATGATGTCTAAAGATATAAGAAGCATATTTACAGAAGGGTGTCAATTAAGAGGCTGCCTGTGAGACAAAAGGGAGGTTCCCATTACAGCTCTAATTAGAAGTCTTATCTATCCTTCATTTTCGAAGGGGACCAGTGACCAAGAGTACTTAACTTGTGGTGAATTCTTGGATGAGAGGAGCACTGACAAAAAAAAATGACTCGAGAGAAACAAAAGGGCCAGTTATAACTGCTTCATGAATTTTGCTGACTGCAAAGTCACTAATCAAGGCAGGGGATCTGGCCACCTATTAAGCTTCTCTGATTTCTAAGCATCCTGGTTAACTATGGGGAGGGAGGTATAGATGCCATTGTAGACCAATAATCATATAGCTCGCATACAGGTAGTCCTTTAAGGCTTTCGAAATGCTTTATATATTATCTCATTTGACCCTCACAACAACTCTGTGAGTCAGGTGCTATTATTTTCCCCATTTCAAGTTGATGACAGGCAGGATGCTCGAGGGTCACAGAACTAATAGATGCTTGAGGCAGGAATTAAATTCAGGTCTTCTTGACTCCAAATTCAACAGTCTGTCTATTGCACCATCTAAGTCAGTTGGTCCTAAATTTCATAGGATCTATAGTTGAAAGGTCCTCAGTACAGAGTGTTATCTGCGAGTCAGAGGACTTCGGTTTAAATCTGACCTCTTCAGCTTACTACCTGTGGCACCGTCGGCAAATCACTTACCCTCCCTTTGGTCCCAGCTTCCTCATTTGTAAAATGAAGGGGTTGGACCATATGACCTCACTTCCAACTCTAGACCTATGATCCTAATATTTGTGTCAACTCTTTGTGGTAAAGATGAAGAAAGTGAAATCCAGGAAGAGAATAAGGAACCAAAGTTGGATTTGAAGAGGATAAATTTGTTGAGGAAAATGCTTTACACTATGCTTTGGTTTGTCCCCTTGTTTAAAAGTAGTCAGGGCTTACTCTAGGCAAAACTCTGAAGGATGGAAAGATTGGCTGTAATAACTCCCTGATACTCTTTTTGGTTTCAGTCCTCCAGAATGCCCCACCCTTTCCAATGCTTAGTAACCTCACCAATGCCCTCTGGTAGACAAAGTAACACTTCACCAAGACCATCCCCTTCTTTCTAATTAAATCTCATCTGTCCTGTTCCTGAACCTTGAACTTCACTGGAAAACAATGGGCATCTAATAAGGAATGTTATAAGCCAATGTTTGCTGATGACTACCAAGAGAATTCCATCCATTCAACTTTCAGCCAGTCAAAATATATAGTAGGTCCCTAAGGGGCAACGCTAACCACCTTGGACTTGGTGGTCTAGCAGGGATATTTTCAGAGAGAGAGTTCTTTCCATTACACTACATTAGCTGCTATTCTTATTACAAATAGATATCAATAAAGTTGTGGTCTGAGAATTATAAAGTGTTATAAAGCAAAGTGCTTTGGTAGGACACGCTGACTTTTTCTATTCCAATAACAATACTATCACCACCACAGAATCTCAGAACTGCTCAGGACCTCAGTTTGAGCTGTAGTTGACCATGGATGAGACAGAGTTGAGATAAGGCACAGCCTATATCCTTTTTCCCCCTTAAATTTATTTTATTTTTAATTAATGGAATAAAACAAACATTTCCATAATATAGTATAATAAAAAAGATGATTGCACATGAAACTGCAAATCTACTATGCCCAGCTTGTCATTCCTTTTAAATATGCAACAAAGTTATCATGTAATTTTTTTCCCCTTTTTTTGTTCTCCTCCCCTCCCCCTGCCCTAGAGATGGTCACCATTAGACACAAATAGGTGTGTATATATGTGTGTATGTGTGTATGTCTATGTGTATGTATGTCTCTGTGTATATGTATGCACACATATATGTGTGTATATGTGTGTATATTTACACACATACATATATGTATATATGTGTGTAAAATGGTCCTATACATACTTTTACTTATCAATTCTTTCTCTGGATGCATATAGTGTCTTTCTTCATATGTACTTTATGGTTAATTTGGATATTTATAGTAGTCAGATTGACTTGTTTGCTCAATGTCATTCTTGAAACAATATTGCTGTTAATGTATACAATATTCCGTTGGTTCTGCTCATTTCTCTCTTCATTATTTTGTGCAACTTTTTGCAAGCTTTTCTAAGATCATTATTTCTTATAGAATAGTAGTATTCCATCACAATCATATACCACAACTTGTTTAGCCATTCCCTATGTCCTCAAGGAGCTTAAAAGGGTGGGAGAAAACACCAACACAGGTAACTCTGATACATATTGTTACATGGTAAATATCTGAAAATTACACAGCAGAGAACTCCATAAAATGTGAGAGGGAAAGTCTATATGTGTGAAGAAGAATGACAAAAGTGTTAGAAAAGACTTCCTGGAAGAGGTGGCCTTTAAAATTGGTCTTTAAAGGGGAGAAGCCTAGAAGGCAAAGGAGGAGGAACAAAGTGGATTTCAAGGAACCATGTGGTAAAGGCTAAATGGTCAGTAAAACTCAGGCCGTGTTCAGAGGTGGTAGTGCCAAGGGTAGAGAATGGTTCAGGTTTTTTTTTGGACAAGCAAATGATGTACATCACCACTTCCTCAGTGACAGTTACTAGTTGGACTAACAGGAAATCACTTCCCCTTGCTGGGCACTCATTTTCCCTGTCGGTGTCTCAATTTCCTCCTCCATAAAATGAAGTTGGATTAGTTGACCTCTGAGATCCCCTCTAGCTCTCAAGTTCTATGATTATGACTAGCAAAGGATCGGGAAAAAAATAAACAGAAACTGTTTGAGGGACCCTTGATAATGGCATTGTGTCCATCATCTGCTCAGAGTCAAAATAATGTCACTAAAGCATGAGTCTGACCATGTAATCCCCTGGCCAAAAACCTTTGGGGATTTCTCCTTACCCCTAGGATAAAATAAAAACATATCTGTTTGGTATTTCAAGCCCTTCATGAGATGGCTACAAATTCTCTTTCTAGACTTAGTAATGCTAATCAATACAATGGCCCACTGCAGTTCCTAAGGACACATGATGAAAAATGCTGTCCACCTCCAGAGAACTGATGGACTCAGAGTACAGACTGAAGTGCCTTTTCCCTCTCTTTATTTCTTTTTCTTGTCTTTTTTTGTAGAAAATGGTTAATATATTTTTTATGACTTTATATGTGTATATAAACACACATGCACACACACATATTTACACATATATATGTGTATATATATACATATATTATATGTATACATATACCTATATATACATATATATGTATATATATATACATACACACACAGAGAGAGAGAGAGAGAGAGAGAGAGAGAGAGAGAGAGAGAGAGAGAATTATATTTCTTGCCTTCTCAGTGGATGGGGAGGGGTAGAGGGAAGGAGAAAATTTAGAAGGAAAATAAAAATAACATTGAGTTTAACAAAAGCTATCTTTCTATGCCTGTTCATATCACTCCTCTTCACATACTCTTCTAGCCAAACTGGTCTACTTGCCATTCTTCAAACAGCATTCCATCTTTACCTCCATGCTTTTGCATGCCTGGAATGCACTTTTTCTTCAAGCCTGCCTCCGAGAACTATCTTTTTTTCAAGACTTACCACATGTGGTATCTCCTACATGGGAGGTCTTTCAGGATTCCTCTAGTTCTTAGTTTCTCTCTCTCTGTCTCTTTGTCTCTCTGTCTCTCTCTGTCTCTCTCTCTGTCTCTCTGTCTCTCTCTTTCAGAAGGTATTAGCTTTGAATATATTTTTTATTTACTTATTTGTGTAATATCGTTCCCCTGATTGACTGTAAGAAATCTGAGGACTGTTTTATTTTGGTCTTTGTACCCCTGGCACCTAGCACTGCATCATGAACCAGAGACTTTTTCATTTTGCAGTGGAATATTCTCTCCTTTCTGGATAAACCCTGGGCACCCAGAATCTCTTCCTTTGTCCCCTATTCCCCTCTTCAAAGTGTATCTGTAAGCTAATTATGCATGAGTAAAAGGAGGAAGGACAAGGAAAGTTCGGTAGTACACAGTATGTAAGCCTCTTGACAGTAAGTGCTAGACAGACCTTTTGGAGGTGACTGAGGGTACTTCCTTTAGAATCCTTTAACATCATCATTCTATAAGAAATAAGATGTTGCAGATGCAAGCAGCAGTCACTTGCTGGTGAGAAATCACTGTGTGGGCTGACTTTTCTCCCTGCTCACATAATTTCAAAACTGCAATCTCTAGAATGATGCTAAACACTTATAAACAGAGTTTGGTTTAATTGCAAGGCAAGAATGATATCACCGAATTAAAATGTGGGCTTCTTTGGGTTGTTTGTTTCAGAAGAATCTTTATGTTGACAACACATTAGTCCTCTTTGGGTTGAATCTGTGTTTCCTAAGTTCTGGCAGTAGCAAAGTTCCCACCAGAGTCATAACTAGGAATTTATGCACCAAGGATCACAAACCACACCTTCAGTGGAAGGGTGAAGACACTTGTTCCGTGCAGGTCAGAGAGACAGAACTTACCCGACAAGAGATCTGATAGTTCCGTATTTTACTTAATTATTCTTGCTGACTGGGTGCTAAGCTCTACAAGAGGACTAAAAGTGTAGAAAGTACCCTCTAAATTCAGTACCTGGGACAAGGTCCCAGTTACTCCATCCTAGTTGGCTCTAGTTTCTAACACTTAAGCAAGAACAGGATATGCTCAACTTTAAGTACTGGGTTTCCCTAACTTCAGTGGAAAGGGCTCTGAGCATCAACGTGAGGGTTGTACCCTGACACCGCAGTCAGCATGATAATAGGAGGCATAAAGAGAATCACAGGAGCAAGAAGAGAAAAGGACATTGGAGATCATGTAATCCAACCCCTTCATTTTAGAGATGAGGAAACTGAGGCCCAGAGGAATTAAGTGATTTGATTAAGGTCACACAGGTTGTGTTGTTGTTGTGTTTGTCCTTTGTTCTTGAAGAGGACCATGGCAACAGGGAAATGGTGACATGACTTGCAGTTGACTCTGATTTCAAGGAGGGAGGACTGCGCAAAGTCAACAGCTTCACTTTCTCCTCCAGAGCCTCTGGGTCCAGTGGCCTGATATTCACCAGGAGGACTGGAGATGGCCCAGGATGCAATGGGAGACCCTGGCCCTTTCAGGCTCATAGGTCACACAGGTAGAAGCAGCGGAAGGTGGGTTTGAACCTGGGTCCTTTCACTCCAAATCCAGTGTTCTTTTCATCTCATCACGATACAGAAGCATGGGGTCATAGATTTACAGTTGAAAGGGATGTTAAAGGACTTCTAGTACAGCTTCCCTGTTCTATAGGTGAGAAAACCAAAGGCCAAAGAAGTCATGTGACTTGCCCAAGGTCACACATATAGTGACAGAGATAATTCTGACTCCGAATCCAACATTCTTTCCACCTTAATATACTATGAAATCTTACATTATGCTACAAAATATGTTTGTCTGGCTTGCCTCTCCTGCTCATTGTCATCCTTCAGTCTTTGTTCTTAGCTAGCTGGAATTGTCAAGCTAATAGCTGATACTTAATGTATTATCTAATGATTTAGTTGATAAGCCTTAAGTCAAGAGATTTCCAAAGGGTTTCTGCATTTTAAAAAGAGGAATCCTAATGAAGGAAATGTCTCAGTATCTCATAAACCTAAAGTTATAATGGCAAGATGGCAGGAGGTGGACCTGGTAATGGGGGCAAAGGACCCTGTCTGGGGCATCCTCAACACACAGTGTATAGGAATGTCTATAACTTCCTGATCAATTTACTCACAAGGATCCCATGTTTTTAATAAATGACCTCAACTTTTTGCCATAATATTATAGGGTCACGAAAATGAATGCTATCTTCTTGAAAGGAGCATGTATATGTATGTATGTATGCATAATATTCATATGCATGCATGCATATGTTTGTATATATAAAATAAAATATGTGTATGGCATGTATATATAAAACAAAACATGTGTATGAATAATACGTATATAATATGTATAATGTTATATGCATTAGTGGTATCTCGTGTACACATGCACACATGTAAAATACTATTGATTATATATCTCACTCAGATTAATACAAAACAGATTTTTTTTGAGGTAGAAGGAAAGAAGCATGACCCTAGACAAGTCACTTAACTACTCATCATTAGTCCCCTCAGTTATAAAATAGGAATCATAATAATAATATCCACTTCATGCAATTATTTTGATACTCATAATGAAATAACACATGTAACGCACTTTGTAAACCTTAAAGCACTATATAAATGCCAGCTTTTATTAGTATTACACCACTATGTGAGTATAATTTCATTTCAGAGGGACAAAGAATGTGCCTACATTAGTTCCACCATAGGTAAAGCTTCTTTCTTTCTACCTCAAAAAAAAAATCTGCTTTGTATTAGCCTGAGTGAGATGGATAATCGATACTATTTTACATATGTGCATGTGTACACAACATACCCCTAATGCATATAACATTATACATATTATATACATATTATTCATACACGTTTTGTTTTATATATACATACCATGCAATCAAGTTCCAGATTTGCCCTCTTTTAGGGAATATCTAGCCTAATCCCTGTTCCTCCTTCCCCCTCACAACAGGGGTTAGGCTAGATATTCCCTAAAAGAGGGCAAATCTGGAACTTGATTGGCTCTGGGATGAGCTTCCTGATGCCCTCTGGCTGTATCATTATGAATTACTGGGCATTTAAGGGCAGGATTGTGCTGGTAAGTGTTTAATAATTGGTTCTCCAGAAAAAAAAAATTGGAGCAGGGCACACTTTAAAGTTTGATCTGAATTATTAAAATATTCTCTATCATTTTCTTAAATCTAGACAATCAACAAAGTAATAAATCAAGCCCTCACTTAGAGCACTTGTCATTTCTGAGGTATAAATGCTCATACTGAAAATTTAACAAGCCAGTTCAAGCAAATTCTAACTTAAAGACATGAAAATTCCAACCTCATGGGATCTGTGCCCTTGCAACTTGCTGCACAGCCTGAGACCATTGCTACAAGTCTGTCCGCATGACCAGATTGTCTCTGGTAGACTCATATGTACCCAAAGTTAACTGCTACTCTACCCTTATTGAGTATCCTTGCTATGTTAGGGCTCAGTAAACATCGTTTTATTAACTGTTCATTGACCCATGAGCACATCATTCTGTTCTAACATTAAACCTCAACTAACAGGGTGCCCACCCTTCACATCTTGTTTGCTAAGCAGACTGCTGCCTTGAGATATACTAGATGTTATTAAACAATAATTATGTCATTATTGCAACTGCTAACATTGTCACTAATTATTATTATTACCATATCATTATAAGTCAATATTAGTGGCAAGAATATTTTGAATAATTATTACAGAAAATTATTATATTACTAACATCCCATATTTATAAGGTACTTTAAGTTTAAAAACCACTATATATGCATATATAATGGTTTTTAATCTTAAAGTATATGTAAATATATATGTATATGTAAAGTATATATACACACATATATATATCTGTATGTACGTATATATATATATATATATATATATAAATAAAATCTCATTTGGTTATCATAACAACTCTCAGATAGTGACACAATAGGTATTAATAGCACAGTTTTATATATATATAATATATTTATATATAATTTATATATATATTTATATATAAATTTATAATATATAAATATATATATTTATATATAAATTTATAATATATAAATATATATATTTATATATAATCTTTAAAAAGATTAAGTGACTTGCTTATAATCATGTAACCACTGAGTGTCCAAGGTGAAATTTGAACCCAGGTCTCTCTGGACTCTAAATCCAGTACCTATGCACTATCACTCTTGATAAGATAGTGCTGCTGCTGCTGCTGCTGATGGTGATGATGATGGTGATGATAATATGAGGCCTTACATTTCTATTTTTCAGTTCACTAAGTTTTTTCCCCACGAATGTATTATCTTATTTGACCTCATATGTAAAGAAGTCAGGGCAGATGCTATTATCCCCATCTTGTAGATGAGGACTGTTCAGTGTGATGACTTGCCCAAAGTCACATAGCTGGTAAGGTCAGACTCAGGACTTGACCCCAGATTTTCTGACTCCTTGACCAGTGCTATTTTCGACAAACCCAAGACCTCATTTTCAGGAGTGCTAAGAGCCTGTGGTTTGGGAGCATGCACAGGTATTGGCCTTTTCAGTTTGTTATTTGCTGTTAAAATAAGCTTAGCACAGGAAGAAGGACATGAGTTTAGATAGATTGTTTAAAATGCTGTTTAGGGCTTTCATCCAGAATAGGGTTTGCGTATACATCTCCGGCATTGGCATTTTATTCCTTCCATAGAATCATACAGATTGAAAACCTGCCCTATAATTTTTCTCTTCATCTAGTTGGATGGAGCCTTTTAGCTCCTATCTCATTAGACTCAAGCTTCTTTTCTGAAGGTTTGGGAAGAATTCTAGCCTCCAGGGCAAAGATAGGGCAAGAACAGTTTTTCTGGGCCTCCTAACTCATTGTTGAAAGCTACAGTTTGATATCCTCCCTTTGAGGGGGAGAAGTAGCCTCTGATGGAGCCATCTTTTACAAAAAAAACCTCCCCCACCACGTACTCAGACTACTTGAATCATAGAATGCAGTGAGCTTGCCCGGTGAAACTGAAACAAATGGTCCCATCCCCCAAGGTCACCTCAACCTTGGGGTCAGCCACTTAGATTCCTAGAGGACCAAGTGACCTAGAAATTTGAAGATAGGAAGGAGAAAATTTCTCCCAGAGAATAACACAGGATCTTTGGCTGAGTTGGTTAGACCTGATAGGATCCTACCATTGTGGCTAAAGGTGCCCGAGAAAAACATAACAAGTACCTTGTTTCCATTAAGCCCCTTTGCCCTCTTCTCCCCTGCCCCCTTTCTAGCTACTCAGATTTTTTGCTTAATTGCTGTATCTCTCCATTATGCTAAGGAGTGCTTTCTAGAGACCACATCTTTGATATTCTTTGCAATTGTACCATCACAATCTAATATGTAATGCGGGAGTTTAATAGTCTATTAAAACACAGCACTGCACATTAAGATTTCTGCTGTACCACTGCAGAGCTACTTAGAGAAGTCAGGGTCCCCAGAAAATGCTATTTCCTTCAGCTCTGAGTTGCCTTCAACAGACCAGGGGAAGCCCCATGTGCTGGAAACAAGGAACAAAGAAGGCAATTTTTTAAAAACCCTAAATAGCCCTCAAAATATAGTATCTTCCATTGGTTTAGGGAAAGGAGCAAAATCCACTCATTATAATACTACTCGTATCTGGAGATTCTTTTGAGTGCAGTAACAAACATCTATAGATCAAATGTCATTACTTAGATCTTTGCTTGGAAGCCCTTCCTTCTTTCCTCTCTCCTTCCCAGAAAGAGGCAGAGTTCAAAAGATCCACCATAGGCCTGTGAGAATGCACCACTCTCTTTCCTCTGCTCAGGACCGTGGTCAGGGCCAAGGAATTCTTCAAACAGCTGTGCCTGCCCCCACCCATGGATGCTCTCCTTCCTTTAGAAACTCCAACATATCTCTGCATCAAAGCAACCCATCAGCTGTCAAGAGATGTAATCAATAGTTTAACAGAAAAGAAACAACGGGAAACATGGAACTGTTCAGTGAACAGAGCGAGCAAACCCGAATGCCACAGCTCTGAAAAAGAAATGAGGAAAGCCAGGCATGGCGGGGCTTGTTGCTTTTAAGACCAACAGTAACAGTCACACAAGTATCTGGCTAAAATAGCAGCTTTGCTCCAAAGCCAGCTGGATTGAATGAAAGGGGGTTAAATATAAAGGATTTGGGTGAGGGGAGGATGGAAGAAATGGAGAGGAAATAGAAGAGGCTAAAGGATTAAGATAGAATTAAGAAAAGATAAATACTGCAGAGGGAGTTAAGAGGCCTGAGTTCTGTTCTGGACGCTTCTGGCTGCCGGTATGACTGTGGATGAGTCACCATCACTTCTTGTGGCCTTAGTGTCTTCATCTATTAAATGGTCAGGTTGGACTAGACAACCAAGCTAGAAGGGACCTGAGATATGATGTAATCTGATACCCTCAATTTAAAGATGAGGAACTGAACCCAGGGAGGTGACTCTCTCACTTGCCTGAGGTTGTAAAATTAGTAAGCAGCCAAACTAGAATTTCAACCTAAATCCTTAGACCCCATCCAGATCCAAGGCTACACTTCAAGAACATACATATGTGATGGTGCCTGTGCTGGGTCCCACTATCTGAAAGCCAGGCAGGTTACATTTTACTTCTCTCCCAGGGTTCTTTGGTACCCCTAAGGAGCATTGGGGGTGTCTAGTCTCTGCTATTGGCTTACTCCACCATAGATTATGTTCCCCCAATTTTAGAGGGTCCCCAGAACCCTAGCTTCACTTAACTACTTATCAATCAGTTTAGCTTTTACAAAAGAATATTTGAGGTATAACAAGTACAAATATATAAGCATTCCTCCTTAAAACATGAGGGGGCATAATCCCCCACTCTCCTTATAACCACTTTAGTCTCTAGAGAGAGGAAAAAGATTAGGTTCACAGCTTAATTCAGTTCAGTAACACACATAAACACACATATATACAAATACATACATACATACATATATACATGTACATATATATGTGTATGTATGTGTATATACACTCATAAATTGGTGAGTTATATATATATTTGATGTGTATATATATATTCACATACATATATGTGTATATGTATATGTATGTGTGTATATGAATGTATGTATGTATGTATGTATTTTCCCACCAAGTTCCAGGTCTAAAGCACCCCCCTTCCTACACCTTCACCATTGTATTCTGGCACCCTGGCTTCTCTGCTGAACTGGCAGCTACAACCAGTCTGGAATCCAGGTTCCAAGGCTGCTGTGGCTCAGTCTTCCAGGTATGGAGACTCCACCATCTGTGCCTCAAACTGAAAAGGGACAAACAACACAGACTAAAGCCTCAAATTGGATTCTTGATAACACGGGACCTAAAAGCGAGATGGGAAAGATAGCCCTTCCCTCACCTAGCTCAGTGTATGAAACATACTTTGGGTGAACAGAACGTTTACCTTCTGTATATTGGCAGAAAAAAAGACTATCCCAGTCTGACAGTTTTGAAAGACACAGCCTTTTCTGGCTCTCCAGCCAATGAAAAGAGACTGCTCCCACTCATACAGTAGGGGAATGCAAGATGTTTTCTCCCAGAAGGGTGTCCTGCTGTCTCCCCCATGGGTGCCTTCACCTTGGGTCATCTGGGTGTGTACAAAGCCCAGTTATGCATAAAGCAAAAATTACTGTTTACTGAGCACATACAATGTGTCCATTGGTTCCACTTCCGAGAAATGAGATGTCCTAGAACTTGCAGGATTATAGTCCAAATCCTACATTCTAAATGAATCCAGTTCCTTAAGCTAATAATACAAGTGGGGGGGGGAGGAAGGGAGGGGGGGAGAAACAGACAGAGACAGAGAAAGAGACAGACAGAGAGACAGACAGACAGAGAGGCAGACAGAGGCAGACAGACAGACAGAAAAACTGGGCTAAAAGAGTAACTGCTAAGGTTGCTATTGTTGGGTTATGTCCGACTCTCCATGACACTGTTTGGGGTTTTTCTGGCAAAGATACTGGAGTGACTTGTTATTTGCTCCTCCAGCTCGTTTATAGGGTTAAGAGACTTGCCTAGGGTCACACATTTTGCAAGTATCTGAAGCCAGATTTGACCTCAGATCCTCCTGATTCCAGGGCTGGCACTCTGTCCACTGCACCTCCTAGCTGAATGACTGCTATTTCATTCTATTCTGCCAGGACAGTGGTAAGCTGCTTATATCATTTCATAAATTTACTTTGGAGAACATCCTTGATGAGCACACTAGAAAGGAGTAGGCAAGTTTTTGTAAAAAAAATTTCACATTAGACAACATATTAGTACCATAAAATTGACTGAAAGATGTCAAGAATATAGGATCACACCATACCAATTGCTTGTTGATTATTTTAAAAAACATTGATATGGTAAAACAAAACAGCACCTTATAGGCTATCTTACAACAAGCTGCTCTTCACTCAATTGTACAAGAATCATTAAAACAATTATATTTGATGGTCCTCTGATCATCAGTATCCAGAGAGGTATAAGGCAGGGAAACATGCTTGTCAAAAGCATTTGCTACTGTCAAGGATGGAATCCAAATTGAAGTAGGATTCTCTATAGATTGTGAGCTCCTATATCCTCTGATGTTCTTCCATCTAATGGCATTATACTGATTGCATTAAGTTCTGGAACATAGCAGAGACTCTTAAGTAAGATTCATTATCACTCAAAAGAGTTTGACCTGACAATACACACAGGAAAAACCAAGTGGATGAAGAATGTCTTTTGTCCCCACTATGATATGCAATTACATGGTCAACCCTTAGACTTTTTCCATCATTATCTTATCTTAAGAAGATATATGTATATACATATACATATACATATATGTGTGTGTGTGTGTGTGTGTGTGTGTATGTATGTATGTATGTATGCATCTTAAAAAGACACTGTCATTTGACAGTGGATTTGGCCCAGAACAAAACATGAGGAGGAGGCAATTGAATTAAATCACTACCTACCTCTATCAAAACCTGCTCTCAGAATGCTGTTCAAGAATGAGACAAGACTAAATTCTGTAACAGGTCCTGGGCTCTCCTCTCTATTCTGCCATTTATTGTGGCACAGTGCCTGGCACACAGAAGGTGTTTAATAAATGCTTGTTGACAATGTAGATAAAGTACTTTGAAAATCTTAAAAAACTATATGAACATAATTGATATCATATTGCTTGCTTTCTCAATGGATGGGGGAGTAGCAGGAGGGACAGAAAAAAATTGGAACTCAAAAAAATTTTTTAATGAATGTTCAAAATAAATATATAAATAAATGCAATTTAGAATATATAGATATTTATACTATTTTTAAAAAGGAATTAGTATGAGAGGCGGTGTGGAGCAGTAGATCAAATCCTGGCCTGGGAGTCAGGAAGGCCTAGGTTCAAGTCCTGACACTGACACATATCAGCTGTGTGATTTTATCTAAGTCATTTATCCTCATAGTGCCCTAGGAAACTTTCTAAGACCATAAGTTGTAGAATGGCTATTGATCTGCATTGGTCAAGAGAATCTCCTTATCAGGAGCTCCCTTTATCAATGAAATCACAGATTTCTCCTCACCTGCCCCTCCCATGACCAGTTAGTCGGCTATACCTTAGTATTTAAAATAATGTGATTTTATGATAATGATATATTTGGAGGGGACTGGGATAAGTAGTTCTTTCTGCATCCCTGAAATCGTAGAACTCAGACAGTCCGCCTTTGCAGAAGGCCCTGATCTTGCATGAATATACAGAAATGTTTTGTTATCAACTATGTAAAGATCCTGACATAACAACAATAACAGCTTAGCATTTATATATTACTACTGTATGGCAGACACTGTGCTAAGCCCTTTATAAATATTATCTCATTTGATCCCCACAACAATCCGAGGAGGAAGGTGCTATGATTATTTCCATTTAAAGTTAAAGAAACTGAGGCAAACAGAGGTTAAGCAAATTGCCCAGGGTCACACAGCTTATAAATATCTGAGGCTGGATTTGAATTCAGGTCTTCCTGACTCCAGACCCAGCGCTTTATCCACTGTGCCATCCAGCTACCTAAATTCATTTTTGAAGCAGGCTTAAAGCATAGGGACCTACGTGGGTTGCACACCCAGAAGAGGAGCCATGGCAATTAGCTCTGTGTACGGATTGGGACTAGTCCCAAGAAGAGGTCTTCTAATCTTCTTCAAATCTGAAAGCTTGTGTGTTATTAGGGGCTGGGGAGGAGGGGAGAGGGTGGGGGATGGAATGAGCACTGAGCATCTAGCAGGTACAATTTAGCCTCTGCAGAGGCTAACCTTCTTAAGACAGTATAATCAATGAAAGGATTTAAGGGAAATAGACTGTGGGGCTCTTAAGCAGTCTGGAAAATGGACTTTTCATCTGCAATGTTTCTCTCTCTGCAGTTTGCCTTTATTTGATTTTTAAAAGATGGTGCTGTGTCAACAGCAGCTTATTATCCTATTAATGGGGCTGACGTGGTGAGCCAGCAAACACAGATGATAGATGTTGCCTGTGGGTCTCTTCTTGTCTCTTCACGTACACACTCAAACATCACGAGAGGGCTATCTGAGTACCTGCAAAGGTCGGCTACGTGTGCTGGCAGACAGGAGCCAATTCAGAGCTAGGCTCTGGAAAGAGAGGTGCACAGTTTAGAAATGCTGACAAAGGGCTACCCCCATCCCTTCCTCCTTTGGGAAATAAAGCTGCATGATTGGTATTAAGGAAAAATTGTTGTTGGGGTTTTTGTTTTATTATTCTTGTTCTAGGAAGGGATAGCATAGTGGTCACAGGTGAGGATGCTGGACCTGGAGGCATAAGAGCTAAATCCAAGCCTCAGCTCTTCCACTTGGGATGATAGATGTTGAGTTGGAAATGACCTCAGAGGCCATTTAATCCAACCCTCTTATTTTACAGATTAGGAAACTGAGGCCCATGGAGTTGAAGGGATCTGCTTAAGGTCGCTGCAAGTGGCCCAGCCAGGATTTTAGTCTAGTATAGTTGGTCAGTCAACAAGCATTTATTCGGCACTTACTAAGGGTCAGGCACTGTGCTCCCAGGCACTGGGAATACAAAAACAAGCAAAAAGAAAAGCTCCTGCCTGCAAGGAGCTTAGACTCTAAAGGGGAAGGTGACACATAGAAAGAAGCTGTAAAAATTGAGTGTGGAGGAAGGAGAAAGTACCCCCCTCAGCAGTGTGATGGAGAAAGACAAAGGAATGTGGTGTGGTGTTCAATCCTTTTCAGTCATATCTGACTCTATGTGACCCCATTTGGGGTTTTCTTGGCAAAGATACTGGAGTGGTTTGCCATTTCTTTCTCCAGCTCATTTTGCAGATGAAAAACTGAAGCAAACAGGGTTAAGTGACTTGCCCAGAGTCACACAGCTAGGAAGTGTCTGAGGCCAAATTTGAACTTAGGACCTCTGGACTCCAGGGCTGGGCCACTTAGCTGCCCCTCAGAGGAATGGAAGCTGGTAGGAAATGAAGAAATGACTACCCTGCCCACATGTAATATTTATAGCAGCCCTTTTTATAGTGGCAAAGAATTGGAAATCGAGGGGATGCCCATCAATTGGGGAATGGCTGAACAAGTTATGGTATGTGGATGTAATGGAATACTATTGTGCTATAAGAAATGATGAGCAGGCAGACTTCAGAAAAACCTGGAAAGACTTATATGAACTGATGCTGAGTGAAGTGAGCAGAACCAGGAGAACATTGTATTCAGTAACTACCACATTATGCAATGACTAACTTTGATAGACTTGGCTCTTCTCAGCAAGGTAAGGTTCTAAGACAACTCCAAAAGGTTCATGATGGAAAATGCCATCCACATCCAGAGAAAGAATTATGGAATCTGAATGCAGATCGAAGTGTACTATTTGTTCTCTCTGTTTTGATTTGTTTCTTCTTTCTTGTGGTTCATTCCATTGATTATAATTTACAACATGACTAACGTGAAAATACATTTAATATTAATATATATGTAGAGCCTATATCAGATTGCATGCCCTCTTGGGGAGGGGGAAAAGGAGGGAGGGATAGAAAAATTTGAAAGTCAAAAGCTTCTGGAACTGAATGTTTAAAATAAAAATAAATAATTTTTTTAAAAAAAGAAATACACCTAAAAAGCAAAGCCATCAACAGAATTAAAACGTGTTAGAATAATAATAACAAAAAAAGAAATGGCTGTCCCGAGTTCCTTCTTTAAATGAAAGTTTTGGAGGAGCCCTCCAATCAGATGAAGGATCCTCCAAAGGCAGAGGATACTCTGCTGCTATGAGTTCCAGAACTAAAGTGAAAATCAGTTCCTCTGATTTTCTAGACCTAGCAATCTCTTTATTTCACCAAGCTGCTTATTCCCATTTAAGTCAGTCAATAAATATTAAGTGCCTACTATGTGCCAGCCACTGCTTGAAACACTGGGGATACAAACAAAGGTGAAAGATAATCTCTGCTCTCAAGAAACTCACAGTCTGAAGGGGTGGGGAGATACGATGTGCGAACAAATATGTACAAACAAACTCAACATAGGATAAATTGGAAATACCCAACAGAGAGGACTAGAATTAAAGTGAATTGGGAAAAGCTTCTGGTAGAAGGAGGGATTTTAGTTGAAAGGAAGCCAGAGAAGCCAGCAGGTGAAGATGAGGAGGGAGAACATTCTAGGTATGGCAGACAGTCATTGGAAATGTCTGGATTTGGCCTATGAAAGTCTTATTCACTGGATCACAGGGTACACAGTGAGGTACGAGGCTGGTTGTTGTCTTGAAAAGGACCAGAATGACATCACTATGTTGGGGTCAAGGTACAGTGTGTCCGACTGGCAGATCAGATCAACACAAGTTCAGAAGGCTCCACCACAGGTTGGCTAAGGTATAAGTAGCCTGGAAAGATGGTGGGTAGATTATGAAGACTCCAAATGTCAAACAGAGGATCTTCAATTTGATTCAGGAGGGGATAGGGAGCCACTGGAGTTTATGGAGTAGGGCCATTTCCTGACTGAGTGACTGTATGAAAATTTATTAGTCTCTCCAAAGCTCAGTTCCCTCATCCATAAAATTGGGATAATAACATTTGGCCTCACAGGGTTGTTATGAAGAAAGAATTTTCAGTTCTCCACCTGAGGATCCAGGCACAGGCTCTTCCCCAGAACTTTTCTTGGACCCCTTCAGCTGTTTAGTGTAGCAATGAGGAGAGCTTGCCTTAGAGCCAAGAAGACCTGGGTCAAATTTTGCCCGACTGGCACCAACTGTGTGAACCTGAGCGGGTTATAACTCCCCAGTGCTCTAGGCAACCCTCTGAAACTATTAGCTGCAGAGAAAGTGCCAATCTGAACTGGTAGAGGGAATTTCCTCACCTGGAAATTCCTTATATCCATGAAATCATAGGCACAGTCCTTATCCCTTACTTTGTACACATTTTGATTTTACTTCTCTGTATACATTTGCTTCCTCCTAGTAGAATGAAAGTTCTTTGAGGACAAGGACTTTTTCACTGTTGTCTCTGTATCCTCAGCATCTAGCCTGTTGTCTGGCATGTAGTAGGTGCTTAATAATTGCTTTTCAAATGGAACCAAATTGCACTATTAGGTCATATGTGTATGTGAGCAATAGTTGATGTTACTCTTGTTGCTATATGTTTTGTTACGTGACCTCAAGTAATTCAGGAGGGACCAGATCAGCATGGAATATAGCATTGGGCACCCATAAATCCATGGTCTGTGGAAAGCAATTTCAGTCTGCCAGAACCAAAAATCTCACCTAAGCTCTGTTCCATCTTCCTTGCTCACAGAAGGAGAGAAAGACACTAGAGGCGTAATGTGCTTGAGCAACACCAGTAGGTCAGTTTTTCCTAGGTTCCAAAAAACGAGCCTTAAAAATGTCTCATCTAGACACATACAAATCCCCACTATTAATACAGCTCATTAAACAATCTCTTCAATATCCAATTGTCTGAGCACAAAACTAGGAGGCTCATTCTTTTTTATATAAGGTGGGTTTTTTGTGGGGGAGGGGAGTAAGGAGAGATGGGGGGGGAAATTTGGGTGATATGAAAGCAAAATATATCAATACAATTTTTTTTGAAAAAATAGAAAGCTTGCTAGACATGTTAGCACACACCCGTCATCTCAGCACTAGGGAGGCTGAGGCTGGTGGGTCAAGAGCTTGGGAATTCCGAGCTGGAGTGGGCTATGACAATCTGTACACTAAGCTCGCACTAAGTTCAGCATTCATATGTTGGTGAGCCCCTGGGAGCAGTGGGCCACAAGGTTTCCTAAGGAGGATGAACCAGCCTAGCTAAGAAATGGAGCGGGTCAAAGTTCCCATGACAGCCAGTAGTGGGATGGGGTCCTTCTGCTCTCTAGCCTGAGCAAGATGAGGAAACCCAGTATAAGAGAAAAATGAGACTCAATGACATTTATGTATGATCTGCCCCAACTAGATACTGATGACCTAACATCCCCCTCAGCGATCCTTGGTAGTCCTTTGGAACTGGAGATGATGCAGAGATGGATCTCCTAAATGAAAGCAGATGTCCTGGGTGCCATTACAATGTAGGATCCTCTGTACAATGTAAATTTCTTGGGAGCAGACTGTTTCTGTCTTTACGTCCCTGGTGCTTAGCCCTGTACTTGGCACATAAAAAATGCTGAATTGGTGCCTATTCAATGAATGAAGATAATAGCTATGGAACAGAGGAAGTGCGATGGTTTGCTATTCAAACAAACCTTGACCATACTTTTCCTTTTACCAAATTTTACCAGGTTTCCCAGTATGTCTATCGCTTCAGGAGTGACTATTGGCAAATGACTCAATCTCTCTGGGCCTCAATTTCTTCATCTCTAAAATGAGAGGAGTTAGATTAGATTAGGTGAGGACCTCTGACCTCCGAGGTCCCTTTCAGATGGAGATCGATAATCTTAAGGACTATGGTAGGGCTGGTGTAGTGTAACTTGGTTTATAATCTTGGCTCGACCACTGTGTGAGCTCAAATATTTTTCATTTCTCTGGGTTTCAGTTTACTCATTTGTAAAATGAGGCTATTGTATTAGATCAGGTTTGTCCAAAATGCTTCCCATGGGCCTGCAGTGTGATTTATGCGGCCTGCCTACAAGAATAGAAATTTACATAAATGCTTTAGTAAAGGAAGCCGAGCTACCTCAGAGTTCTCACTAAAATGGCAAATCAAAATATATTGTCTATTGTTTCAATAAAAACCTGAGATTGGACAGCCCTGTACCAGATAATGTCTATGGATGTCTTTCAGCTCTCCCTCACAGCCATGTATACAAAATATCCCAGGGATGCCCTAACGTCTCCAAAAAAGCAGCTTCGAGTTTCAGTTTAATCACATGATATATTCTTGTAGTTTCAAAGTGCAGATTGATGCATTCAGCATTCAGCATCAAATTCTGTTATCTACCTATATAGGTATATATAAGTCTGATATCTGTATATCTATAGATATATTAGAATTGTATAGAAAGCCAGAGATTTCTTGCAACATGTATCCCCATGACTCTGGTGCTACATTGTCTTTGGTCCTCCCCTTTCTATCTGATTACCATTTTAGTAAAACTAATCAGGCATTCCCAGTGTAATGTCTACAGTGTTTATGATCTTTGTCATGTGTATACTTTTGAAATACCATAAAAAGTCCATGGCTTTCCATTTTAATTCAATCATGATCCCCCCTTTTAATTTAACACATAGGTCAGTTCATTATTATGATAAGAAAAGGAGCGCACAGATTGAATCATAATGACTATACTGATGATAGTGCAAATACCATGAACTCCTGGGTTAAGAGGTATTGGTGTACATAAAATCACAAGGAATACCAACAGACACAGACTTTGTTTCTTCATTCAGCTCAGTGTAGTTCCTATTCAGTCATCAAACATTCAATCTGATGACCTGCTCTGTGATGGTTCAAAAAGTAAATTTAAATTCCAGTTTCAATTATATAGAGTTCCTTATCAGTCAAGAGATTAAGAATATTTCCTAGAAGTAAAATAAGGAATAAACAAAGCAATTTTCAGTCTGGTTGGTATAAAAAGTAGAGATGGTTACAATACAGACCAACAAAGGAGATTTGCTTTTACTACCATTTCTTCCTCTAATGATTCAGCAAAGGTCACTTGATCCAATATTTATTGATAAGGGAATTAGAAACTGACATAGGGCTAAAGAATGTTTCCCCCCAAAACCACCAACTGTCAGAATCTCATATGTTGAACTATCCTTCTTCATCAGATTTTAATGAAAAGAAATCTACTGAAGTATTGCTTAATGAGGGCAAGCAGGCTTACCTGTGTAAGTAAAAACAGTATCATAATCAAGGTATATGGTAGAGGGATAATGTGACATTGGTCTAGGTTTGGAGAAAGATGAGAGACCATTCAGGGGTTACAGTTAAAAAAGCTGATGGTTTTGAAAAAAAATTCCTTCTAAATCTTGTCAATATGCTGCACAAATAGGATTCCACAACAGCAAAGCATGAGCTATAATCTCCTTGAAATTTTGCCTGAGCAATCATACCCAAAATGATTTGTGTCCCTACACAATGCTGTGCAACCAAAGATTGTGTCATTATTAAGTAGAAAAATGGTTTCAATAATTGATGACACTACTCATTGTGGACACCATGAAAGGATATTCATTTTGGTACTATATTTTGACAATGAAAAGCATAGCCCAGTTGAACATGTGTCTTTTCAGAGACCATTAACAATTAATGTTTGGTCTATTTTTGGCCACTTAAATGACATTCTCAGCATTCTTAAATCTGGTCATCAGTAATGTCTGTCTGTTCTGATGGCGCATCTACTACTATGTCTGGATATGTTTCAAGAGTTCAAGTGAGATATATAGAAAAATACAGAATAATTGCAGCCTTATAAAACAACAAAGAGTGAAATGAGCAGAACAAAGAGAATGTTGTATACAGTAGCAACAATATTATTTTAAGAACAGCTTTGAGTAACTAAGCTATTTTGACTATTATAAATACTCAAATTAACTCCAAGGGACCTATAAAGGAAAATCCTATCTGTATCCAGAGAAAGAATTGATAAATAGAAGTATGTATGGAATGGTTTTACACATGTATACACATTTGTGTCTAATGGTAGCCATCTCTAGGGTGGTGCAAGGGGAGGGAAGAAAAAAGGGGAAAAAAGAAAGTTACATGATATATTTAAAAGGAATAGCAAATTGTACACAATAGAGTTGCAGTTTCACGTACCATCATTTTTTTCCTATTGTACTCTATTATGGAAATGTTTGTTTTATTTCTTAAGTTCAGAATAAAATCAATAACATTTTTAAAAAGAAGAAACTATGTAGAATAATAGTTTATTGTTCTGTGTACACTGCATGAATAAAAATATGTATTAAGCACTTAATAAGTGGCAGGCAATGTTAAGTGTTGCCTATATGAATTCAAGTATGCTAATGGGAGTGGGGGTGGAAAGCATACATAAATGGGTAGTGGCCAGGTATAATAGTAATTAAGGTGGGACATTTTGCTTTTCTTCTCTTAAGAGCCTTTAGTGATTCTGGACTTTGTTTGAATGGGGCAGATAAAGTGGGATCTTTTTGTCTTGGAATATTTCTCAGCACTGAGATAATTGGGAGTCATTGATTTGTATATGATATGATCCTGGGGATTGAGAACTTTCCCAGACCCAATCTGGGTGAGGACAGAGCCCTCAGGGCTCCAAACTGAATATAATTGAGGAGAGCTTGGCATTTGATTTTTGGGGCACACTCATGGAAGGAGTGTTGAGACTCAGCAAGCTGCAAACTGCCCCCCAGATGCAACCCAGATGTTGGCACTGGTAACTATGTATTGTGATTTAAATCAGACAAGGTCTGTCTGTTGATGTTTGTAATTTCTGTTTGCATTTGCCTGAAAGTTCAGGGGGCTGATCTTTCCCCCCTGAACTGTGAATGATATTTGTATGCTTGATTAAACTGAGATTGTTAACCCTTTAAAGTTGCTTTCCTTGGTAAAGCAGATCAAAGGACCTGTGTTGGCAGCTTTCTGGGTGCTGGTTGTTGGTGGATCTTACATCCCCACAGCAACTGCTAGTCGGATTGTTGAATCACCAGGGAAAGATATTCTGGTCTGGGGAGTCATAGGATTGGTCATAAGGTTACAATATCATAGACTTAGAGCTGGAAAGGATCTTAGAAGTTATTGAGTCCAACCCTCTAATTTAATAAATGAGGAAATGAAGTCCGAGAGAGGTTGACACCTCGAATCTGAGGTAGGATCTATACCCCTTTCTCCCCGATTTTAAGTCCAACACTCCATTTTACCACACTACACTAACTGGTGATAGCTAGCTAGCTAGGACACCGTTAGCTATCTAGGTAGACAGAAAGAACATTTATTGGGTGCTAACTGCATCAAAAGATGCTAAAAAAAAGGCTTTAAAAAATCCAACACTCATTTCTATTAAAAATTCTTGAAATCATAGGAATAAATGGGCTTTTCCTTAATATAGTGAATGATATGTATCTAGGTCCAAGAGCAAATGTCAGATGTAATGGGGAAAAGTTGGAGGCCTTTTCAGTAAGATCAGGGGAAAAGCAGGGATGTTCATCATCATCACTACTATTTAACACAAGACAGAAAGAGAAATTGAGAGACTAAGCATAGTAAAAGAAGAAACAAAATTAGCATTTTTTGCAAATGATATGATGGTATAGTTAGACAACTCTAATGAGTCAATTAAAATTAATTGAAATAGTAACTTCAGCAAAGTTGTGACATATAAATCCATGTAAATCATTAATATTCCTGTAAATGACCAACAAAATCTAGCAAGTAGAGCTAGAAAGAGAAATCCCAACTAAAATAAATAGAGAAGTTATAAAATATTTGGGAGTGTATTTACCAAGATCCACCATTGTAGCATCCAACTACAAAATACTCTTTGTAGAAATTAAGACAGACCTAAATAATTGGATTAATTGCCCATGAATAGGTTCAGCCAATGTGATAAAAAATCACGGTACTCCCTTGATTAATTTGCTTATTCAGGGATTTGAAAAATAGGGAGTGAGAAGTTGAGGGAAAAGTATGATGGATAGAGGCATGATGGTAAAGTCCAGAGTCAGGAACAGGGCCAGGAAGGCAGATGAGAAATGGTGGTGAGGTTCCTGTCAAGAGAGGGGCAGAAAAGGAGTGCAGTGGGGAAAGACTGGAGGCAGATGAACAAGTAGTAGACTGTTGCAATAACCTAGGTGAGTGGTAATGAAGGCTTGGATTAAAGTGGTAGTTGGGTTAATGAACAGAAGTGGTCAGATATGAGAGATGTTGTAAGAAAGCTAGAAAGCTATTGGATTTATGGGATGGGAGAGAATGAGGAGTCAAGGACAACAGCAAAATTATGGACTTGAGAAACTGGAAGGACAGTGTTACCTTCAAGCAAAATAAGGGAATCTGAAAGAGGGGAGTGTTTTAGGAGAAAGAGTATGAGTTCTAATTTGAACATGTGGGATTTGAGATGTCTCTGAGACAACCAGTTTGAAATGTCAGTTTCCAGTTAGGGAAAAATTGTGGGTGGTAGTGAGATTGATGGTGTGACCATCCCTATGTGTGGCTGAGTTGCATGAAGGACATGGAGGCTGAAGGACTGGGAAGGTAGGGAGTTCAAAGGAGCATCTATATGGTAATTAGGGAACCCTGGTATTAAGGACAGGAATTGGAGAGAAGAAGAAAATGGTGAGTCAGGTATTGATTTCCTTGAGAAAGAAGGGATAATGGCATGGTTTGGTATTCTTCAGGCTAGTAATTTGTAGTGGGTGGAAAATTTTGATTGAGTTGACTTCAAAGGAGGAAAGATTTTCCAGTAAAGAAGGTAGAGAAAGAGTCGGAAGATGACAGTGGGGAGCAAGGAATGTTCTGACTCCTTCTCCAGCACCAATGCAAATGTCCTCACATAAGAGCCTGGCAACCCAGGGACTTTCTCCCAGTTTGATGGGAGAAAGATAGGTAGCATGGTGGAAAGTGGTGTGCAAGCCTGTATCCAGGCAAGAAAAGGTAAAGTCTCAGCTTTCAGAGCCCAGCATTTCAAAGGGGGACTCCAAGTTTCCAGTTGTGAGTCAAATGATGTGCAGTCGATTGACATGATTCTTCCAGTTGTAATGACAGTATTGATTTGATTATAGTTCCTGTGGCAAAAGGTGGAATGGGGGCAAGAGGAGGCATGTGTGTATAGTAGCATGGCAGAAGATGTCTAAGGTGAAGAAACAGAGCCCTAGGGCTAGAGTTCAGAACCAAATGGCTATGCACATTGTTAGAACTTCACCCTAGTAGAGGCATGTCAGATCAACAAAACAAATTATCATTGACCTTTTTCTGCTCATATTATTCAGATTTTTATGCCATCTCCTCAAGATATTGTTCAATAGCTCCTCTTTTATTCTCACTCGGATTGCTAGAAAAAAATTGTCTTTGCTCATTGCCTATATTTCTTTTCCTTTCACTTACTCCTCAACTCTTTGCACTCTATGTTCTATCCTCATCATTCACTTGAAACTTTTCTCCCTAAAATGACCAATAGCCTCTTATTTGTCAAATCTGAAGATATTTTCTCAGTTGTCAGCCTTATTGATCTCTCTGTTGACCACCTCCCCTCCTAGATACTCTTTCTGCTCCAGGTTTTCATAACACTTCTCTCTATTGGTTTTCCTCCTACCTGTGTGGCCATTCCTTCTCGGACTTCTTTGCTGGGCCATCATTCATATCATGCCCCCTAAGTATTTTTCAATGCTCTGCCCTTGTCTTCTTCTCTTCTGTCTCTATACTTTTTCTCTTGATGACATCATCAGCTTCCATGAGTTCAATATTCATCTATGTACAGAAGATTCACATATGTATATATCCATCCCAAGCCACCCTCCTGAGCTCACAAATTGCATATTGGATGTTTCAAACTGTATGACCTGGAGACATCTTAAACTCAATACATCCAAAATAGAACTCATTATATTCCCTCCCCCCCACCTCAACTTACCTATCTACCAAACTTCTATTTTCACCAAAGACACCATCATTCTTCCATTTCCTCAGGTTTGGAATCTTAGAGTCATCCCCAGCCACTCACTTTCTCTCTATGTTTATTTATTGAATAATCTGCCAAATCTGGACTTTTCTACCTCAACATTTTTTACGTCCTATTCTTGCATTTCTACTTCTTTCTTGCATTTCTATTCACACAGCTATTATTTTTGTTCTGTCTTTCATCTCCTCTCTCTTGGATTATTGTAATAAAGTCCTAATTGGTTTCCTTGACCCCTCTTCCTCCCTACTGTCCAGGGGATTGTAAGCACAGATCTAACCCTGTCACTTCTACATTCAATAAACTCCAGTGGCTCCCTTTGTTCCTAGGAAAAATGTAAACTCTTTTGTTTGGCTTTTAGAGCACCTCACATCTTGACTGTAGCCTATTTCTCAATTCTCATTATATATTACTCTCTTCTGTATAGCTTAACCAAACTCTTCTTCTCTCTGTTCTTCACACATGGCATTCCATATTCTACCTTAGTGCTTTTGTACTGATTGTACTCTATACTGTAATACACCATTTACCTATCAATAAAACAAAAGAAATAATAATATCACCACTATTCACATGTCATTTAAAATGCATGGATAATAAAAATACATTACAATCCATTTATAAACCTGGGTCACATTCTCCTGCCAATACACTCAGTATTGGCAGTGGATAGTGAACATGCTTTTCTTACAGAAATTGACAAGGAGGAACATGGATGATGAAAAGACATGTGCTCAAAACTCACAACTCTAAAAAAACCTCTAAAATTCAATGTCTTCTTCCTTTCTCAGGAACAGTTCTTCCTCTATAAATAAAGCTTTTGTTTTGAATAACTACTAAGTTGAGTTGATCCACGGGGTCCCTGACTAACATCTCACTGTGCACAATGTCTCAGCCAAACTTGTTGACCTCCTGGATGACTTCTCTGATGCTCTCTGCTGCCAAACTTCTCCTCTATTCAGTTATTTATTCCCCAGCTCCTATTGTAGTATCTATCACTTCTAGCTACAAGTTTACTTGATGCAATTTTGAAACATGTACTCTTCTTTTATCTTTCTGGGTGAAGACTCTATTTTTCTGTAAATGATCCCATGTTAGTGTTTGATTAGTCATCAAATTCTAAACTTTTGTCTAAAATCAGATAAATTACACTTTGCCCCCCAAATCCATACAAAAATTCTGATTGTCTCTAATTCCGCACGTTTATTGCATCTTGTCCCTTTCAAAACTCAGCAGCATCTGATGCTTTTTTCAGAACTCTGAGTCAGGGAGTAACTGCTTCATTAACCATCTCTCTCAGAACTATGTAGGCTTAGGTCAGCAACAAACCATAAAAAGAGAGTATATTATACCCAGTACACAGTTAGGCACATTGTAGTCTCATAAATGTTTGTTGATTGGTTAACTGGAGAGAAGCCCTGTTCAGCATACAGTAATGGAAAAGATTTCAAGAGTAGATTGAAAACTTAGTCACTGTCAAACACAAGTTGAGAATATAGAGTGTAAGCAATAGCTACCGGAAAACATAACTACTCTACTGTTTTAGAAGCTTCACAAGAAGTTACCAGAACAACTCAGCTGGTTTTTTGCTAAAATAAAACCCAAGAGCCTTATCCATGAACTAGATTTTTTTCAGTCATCTTCGCCCTTCACATAATGCTTCTTCTTCTTCTTCTTCTCCTTCTCCTCCTCCTCCTCCTCCTCCTCCTCCTCCTCCTCCTCCTCCTCCTCCTCCTCCTCCTCCTCCTCCTTCTTCTTTTTCAGATGATGGTAAAAGTAAGACGAGCCAACTTTCAGATCCCAATTTATTTCCACAACAATAAGGGTAGAAAAGCTTCTGTGACTCTCAGTGATAAGAAGTGGTCAAGAATATTTTCATTGTTTTCATTCTATTCTCAATGGCAGGGTAAAAATGTACAGAGAGAATTATCTATCAATTCTCCCAGTTAAAAAGGGAAAATGTCCACTTGTATTGATGACATGTTTGATAACCTCATAGGGTTTTCATATGAGAGAGGAACAGGAGAGAATAGTTCCATGTTATCCACTCCTTGACCTAGTGATTACTGACATTAATCAGAAATTTGAACAAGATTCTTGTAAAGTTGTGACTGTAATAGAAAAACTGATAAGCTTAGGTATTGGCAAGGATGATAGGAGAATCATTGCAAATAAATTTAAAGTATCCCTGGATGAGTTGTAGACTGATCAGATTGCTTTGGGGTCATGAGAGATCTGTTCATCAGGATACTTGATGAATACTACAAACACCACCAGAGAGTAGCTTGATTGGCTAAAGGGATCAGTTCAATCTTCCACATCCCAGGCCTTTTACAAATCAGCTCGGTGCTTTGTAGGCTTAGCTCTTACAAGTTGCTCATGAGAAATAACTCTTTTGGAACTAGAACATGAAAAAAACCCAACTAAGTACAATGTCCTGAAGATACACAGTCATGTATAAAAATTGTCTTTAATTACAAGGATATAATTGAAGAATTTAATTCTGTAATACCTTGTCTCATCTTCTAGGACAGGAAATTAAAGAAACTTTAACCTATTTTGGTTAATTTGGGTTAGCTCATTATCAGGTTAAAGATAAACATCATGAAAACTGTGGTTACTGTCACAGCAAAAATTTGGTATTTTGTGTCTCATTTTTTCAGTTTGTATTTTTTAGAGTGAAACTTACCTGCTCATTTTGTACAGTTAAACTTATAGAATCACAGGATTTGATAGTTGAAAGGGATCTCAGGGACCTGGACAATTTATTTAATCTCTGTCAGTCTCAGTTTCCTCATCTGTAAAATGGGGAAAATAATAGCATTTATCCTACAGAGCTGTTGTAAGGGTCAAATGATAACATGTAAATTGCCCTGAAACCCTAAA
>CM053623.1:327240058-327265671 GCA_028646595.1 Phalanger gymnotis | reverse complement strand
GAATTGGATCAGAGCCATTTTTTCATAGGTTTTTGGAGGGACTTGGTGGGGAGCTCATGCCAGTTACTGCTTTCCAGTCGCCATCTTGGTTCCGCCCCTCTTTCCATTTTTCTAATGGAGGAGGAGGTTGGAAGAAAAGGATATACATTTTTTCCACTTAAAAATTGAACTTCATTTTGAAAATAATAAAAATAAGAGAAAGACCCTGAAAAAAGGCACCGATATATACAAAGAATACAGAGAAACATGGCAAGATTTGTTGAACAGATGCTGAGTAAAATAAACAGAACAACATTGTTACTGTTGTTTGTCCTTCCTTCTCGAAGAGGACCAATGACATCAGGAGGGTGATATCTCAATGTGCAAGTGAATTGGATTTAAGTGAGGCAGAGCTGTGCAGTCATCAGCCTCACTATCTCCTCCAAAGTCATTGGAGTCCAGCGTCAAGACATAAGACTACTGGTGATGGCCCCAAACAGAATAATATATACAATATATTAGAACAATTCAAATGAAAAGATCATGAAAATCAAGTTGAATTCTGAGCAATGGGGAAACCAGTGAAGGTCCCAAAGCAAAGCAAGGCAAGAAGCATGAATTAAGGGCTTATTACATGTCAGCCACTGTGCTAAGTGCTAGGGAGACAAATACAAGCAAAAAATAGAGTCCCAACCCCCAAGGAACTTACATTCTAATGGAAGAAGACAACACGCAAAAGGGGATTTTTACATTTTGAAAGCTAAACATGGGGCAGGTGCTCATTCAGGGGCATGGGTCCAAAGTCCAGAAAGTCAGAAGCAAAGCTAGGACAGTAATGAGAAGAAATAGTGAAAAAAAGTCTCTTTCTTTATGACAGAGCGGTAGGAGACCACAAGGATAGAAGATTGTGTATGTTGCCAAACACGAGTTTTCTGTTGCTGTCTTTGAATTCTTCCCAGATGTAGTATATGAATTTGGCTTTTTAAAGATGTAACCGGAAGCCACAACCCCCCAGGAAGAACACCAGGACAACACAAAATCCTTGAGTTTTGTCAGGGCAGCCTTGGCATAATAATAAGCATAGTCTGGTTTATGGTTTTGTTTTTTCCTTTTTGTGTCCAATGTCAGGACCTAGCAATGCAACTCTATGAGATTCAGTACAACAACTTCATTTTCAGAGTCTTGCCTGAATGGGTAGTGAGTGTTAAGCCATCTCTATTTTTCTTTCTCTTTATCAGTGTAAATTTCACTTTCCTGCTCCTTTTCAAGGTCCTTATTATGCTTTTTTTCCCTTATCTTTTATTCTTCTGGATATTTCTTTACTGGGCTGTGCAGAATTTGCTATTAATGCCTGGAACCCCTGGGATGACAGGCTTGTGCTCATAACAAAGGTTTCCTTTCTAAAGGTAGAAAATTATTTGTCTAATAGCTGCGGGAATGAAGACATGGAATTCCCCTGTTCAGGGGCCATGTGAGGTGATTAGTCTGGAGAATTTCCTGAGAAAATGCTTCCTAGTTTGACAGGTGCCAGTCATTGGCTCATGTTGAGAGCAACCATTCCAGGGCAGCAAATGGATTCTTACATCTTCAGAAGAATTAGCCAATCAGTTGTAAATCTCTTGAGGGCAGAAGGTCTGATCTTTCCAGGGTAATCTAACTCACCGGCCACAGTTGTTGTATAAATGGGAAAACAAATATTGAAAATGGCATAGTTTCTATTCTGTCTACTTCATTATCTCATTTCAGCTGACAAATGTGTTCAAAGGCATAAAATCTAGACCAGGTATCCCCATTGTTTGGATAAAAAAATCAAGCCTTGGAGAAATTAAGAAACACATGAGCCCTAAATGAGTGTCAAAGGTGGGCGTCAGACCCAAATTCTGAGCTTTCTATTGGATCATGCTATCATAGAGCTATGCTCACAGTAGACATCACTCCTCTCCTGCCCCCAAATGTTTCTAAACTGACTTTTAAAGTTTTATCGATTTTTTTTGTTCTTTACTTCTATCATGTCCTGATATGCCTTCTTCCTGCAGAATTCTCCTGTGTACCAAAGAAAAACAGTTAAATAAAACAGACTACAGTGAAGTTTATACTTCTTACTGTGATATTCTGTGATTGATCATTTCATATGAAATGGGGGTTGGTAACACTTTCCCTTTTTACAGGCAGGGAGTTGAAGCAATTGATACCTCGAGGTTCCTTTCAGCTTCAATACCTATGATAGTACCTTGTATCATTAATTCTTTGTGTGTATGTACACTCTTTATGTGTATATCATGTCTCCCCAACTAGCATGTAAGAATATAAGCCCAAGGAAAGGGATTCTGTCTTCTTTTTATTCCCAGAGCCTAGCAGATGCAACGTTCTTTACCTGCAGACCCCCACCTCTCTATGGAAGTACACTGAAAGGGAATATGCTGAAATGACTTGATTTTTCTTGGAGAAATTTTTTTTGGAGGGGAGAAAGGCAGGGCAATTGGGATTAAGTGACTTGCCCAAGTTCACACAGCTAGTATATCAAGTGTCTGAGGCTGGATTTGAACTCAGGTCCTCCTGACTCCAGGGCTAGTGCTCTACTCACTGTGCCACCTAGCTGCCCCAGAAATTTTTTTTAAAAATTGGATTCCAGATCCTCATTCTATATTATAATTCTGTTATTGTTCATTTGTTTTCAGTTGTGTTTGACTCTTCATGACCCCATTTGGGGTTTTCTTGGTAAAGATACCGGAATGGTTTGCCATTTCCTTCTCCAGCTCATTTTATAGATAAAGAAACTGGGGCCAATAGGGTTAAGTGACTCTCCCCGAGTCACAAAGCTAATAAGTGTATGAGGCTGGATTTGAACTCAGGAAGATAAGTCTTCCCGCTTCTAGGCCTGGCACTCTATCTACTGCACCACCTCCCTGCCCCATTATTATTCTGAGAACATTCCAATTAAGCAATGACCCAAGAGTTATGGTTGATAATGCCACTGATCTCACTCATATACTATTTGTTAGTGAGTTTCTTCTTCGTTCCTTTCTTCTGCTTCTTACAGGTATTAATTTCCCCATCTCTGGTCACATATTAGTTAATATGATATTTATTACATTTAGCTTGGGGGCATTCAGACTTTTACAGAATGGAGAAGTAGACAGCATTGACAGTTCAGTGCAGGGAATTGGAAGCCAGAGGGCCAAGCTTGATGTGTATTAGGATCTGCATACATTTGCATAATTCTACATGCAAACCTATGATTATGCAATATTATTAATGTACATCAGCAAAAAACCATCAATAAGTGGCTCCCTGTAAAAAATCAGCAGATAAAAATGAATGATTGTCATGTTCATATATTGTAATAATGTCAAATGTATTTGTACACAGCCCTATAAAAATAGTCTGTGGCAAGGAATAATTTATTTGGGGCAAGTAGACGGGGATGCTAGTTTCATTGTCTCATTTACCTTACTGCTTCAGTGCACTTGGGTGGATTAAACTGGGTAGAAAAGAGAGGATTGTAAATAATTCATGGATTGGCACATGTTTATATATTTTTTTAAAAAAAATTCATTTCCATGTACAGCCCCACCTTAACTAATCTCAGATTGTGGCTGTTTCGAGGTAATAACCATTCAGACCATGACCTGAGGTCCCCCGCTCAATATGTTACTTTGTTGCTAGACACACCAAGGATACTAAAACACAATAGCAAAATCACTTAATTAAGACATTAAGTAATGTAAATAACAAAAAAATAAACCAAGTAGTTAAGTATTCCCTGCATTCTTACACAATTTCCTTTTCACCTTTTAATCTCTCTAACTCTCTAGAACTCACACTCTGAGTCACTTAATCCTACAAGGTCACATCAACCCTGAACTCACTTCATTGGTGTCTCCAGTCCCTCTGTCTCTTCTTGCTTTCTGTTTGGAGATAAATCCATTGGGGTTTGAATAGGAGAGAGGCATAGCCAGATCCATGCCTAAAGAAAGTTGTTTTGGTGGTAGTGTTGAGATAGACTCAAGGGAGACTCTTTATGCTTAAAGCTGGGTGCTCAATGAAGAGGTCCTACCAATAGTACAGGTGAGAGTTGGTGAGGACTTGAATTGAGGTGCTAGATTTATGAATGGAGAGAGACGTGGTGCGTGTAGAAACAGCAAGATTTGCAACTGGATGTTGGGGTAGTGGAGAATGAAAAGTCAAAGACAATGCCAAAGTTATGATACTGATGCACTAGAAAAAAGAGGGTGCCTTTCATAGAAATAGGGAAGAGTGGAAAAGGGGTGGGTTTAAGGGGAAAGATGAGTTCTATCTTATTCATGTTAAGTTTGACATGTCTCCAGGACAACCAATTTGAAATATCTAATTGGCAATTGGTGATACAGAACTGAAAATCAGGGAAGACTGGGGCTAGATATATAGATCTAGAAGTTAATGGGTAAAAAATTGACAATTATGCCCAAAGGAGCTAGTGAAATTATCAAGCGAGAGAACGCAGAAGAAGAAGAGCAGAGGCTTAATAGAGAGGCTTGAGGAACACCTACAGTAGGGGGCAAGGTGTATATATAATATTCCAGCAATAGAGAATGAGGAGTTGCTCTACAAGGAGCCAAAGAAGCAGGAGAGAGTAGAACCACAAAAGCCAGGCAGGATGAGAGCATCCAGGAGGAAAATGTGGTCATCTGTGTCAAATGCAGGAGATAGTTTGAGAAGTGTGAGGACAGAAAAGACATCATCGGATTTGATCATTGAGAGATCATTGGCAATTTTGTAAAAGTTTCACTTGAGTGATAAGCTTGGAAGCCAAACAGCAAAGCGTTGAGGAATCAGATGATGCACTGAGTATGGGCAGCTTTTTCAAGGAGTATAGCTGAGAAAGGGTGGAGAGATATAGGACAGTCCTTTGAGGAGATGGTAGCATCCAGTGAAGGTTTTGTTTTTAAGGACAGAAGTTACTTGGAATTATTTGAAGGTAGTGGGGAAGGAACCATTAGGTAGGGGAAAGTTGAAGATTCAAAAGAAAGAGAAAATAATTGAGGGTGCAATCTGATGGAAAAAAGACAAGAGGGGATAGGATCAAGTGCCTGTGTTGGTCTTGGAAAGGACAAGAGCCACCCTTTTGTCAAAGGCTATGGAAAAGGAAGATAGGAGATGCTATTGAAGGGTTTTGAGGTTAAGAGAATGGGAGAAGGTGAAGCTTGTATCTAATGACATAAATTTTCTCAGTAAAGTAAGAGTTGAGGTCCTCATCTGAAGAAGAGAGGAACTGGGGAAGATGTGGAAGGCTTTGAAGAGAGAAGAAAATGTTTGGAAAAGCTTTTGCTAAGAGTGAGATAGGGATTCAGTGAGGGCTGAATAAAAGGATTGCCTTGCTGCAGTGACAGCCCAGTGAAATTTGTATAACATGCTTTTACAATGTACCCAATCAACTCGATTGTGAGACTTCTTCCTGCTCTACTCAGTGACACACTAGTAGGAGCAGAAGAGGCAGAGGCTGGGAGTAATTGAGAGCTGAGGATGGTGAGAGATGAGTAGCAATAGGACAAGGGGGAAGGGACACAAAAGCAAATGACAGTGTAGAGTTGAATAGGGTCAAGACCAGTGAAAGAAGGAAGTCAAGACAAGGATAATGATGTAAGAAAGTAATAAAAGAGGAATTGGAGAGGGAATAGAGTTCTCCAGTAATGAAAAGAATGAATTTAGGAAGTGTAAGGCACAGGAAGAGATGGGATGATAGGTTATGGTGAAACAGAGGAATGTCATAGTTTTAATTCAAGAAGAGGAACTCTTGTGGATAATGATGAGACCTAGCATGTGGCCACCTCTATGTGTGGCTGAGATGGAGCAAAGGAGTAAGTCATGGGATAGAAGGAGTCTGGCAGACACACAGTATCAAGGGAAGAATACTGGTATTAAAAAGATGAGGTTTCGTATCGAAGAGTAGCTCAAGATTGTTGAACATGCTCCATAATTTTTGAAATGCAATGTATGTACTGATAGCTGAACTCAATAGACTGGCCATCCCACCATATCCCATCATTTGGACATCATCCATTCTTCATCCATTTAGTTTTCAATGAGGATGGACTTTCAGATGGTGCATTAGTGACCTTTTGTTTTGCTCTACATTCTTTCATCAGTTGGGTACATCTCACCAAAGTACAGCAGCCCTGAAGGTCCAGCAGAATTTATCTAAATGTTTCCTGACTCTCCCCTCAGCTCCTAGTGCTCAGTCCCAGAGCACAGCCTCGGATAAATCCTCTGCCCCATTTTTAGTCCTGCAGCCTTGACTATGTTCTCCAACCATTCTTGCTGTTGAAAGCAGGAAGTTTTGCTGGATTCCTCCACCTATACCACTCTTTTTTGGTAATGATCTTCGCTTCAGATATCACGCAGTACTTTGTTTTGTACCCCTCTGACGTTTCATGGGCAGCTAGGTGATACAGTGGATAGAGTCTCTGGTCTGGAGTCACCTTCCTGAGTTCAAAACCGGTCTCAGACACTTACCAGCTGTATGACCTTGGACAAATCACTTTTAATGGTTGGCCTCAGTTTCCTCATCTGTAAAATGAACTGGAGAAGAAAATGACAAACCACTCCAGCATCTGTGCCAAGAAAACCTCAAATGATGTCACAAAGAGCAAGACATGACTGAAACAACTCAACAACAATAATATATTTCATAAGACCTTAAAATCATCTAGAACCAGAAAGAATCTTTGAGACCATCTAGTCTAATCTCTTCCTTTTGCAGATGGGAAAACCAAGGCCCAGAGAAGATAGATGGCTTGCCCATTTACAGACAGTAAGTGGCCAAGGCAGAATTTGAATGCAGGCCCACATTCAGAGCTCTTTTCATTGTACCATACTGCTCTCACCAACTAATGTAACAATTGGGTATCATTGCTATCTATGTTGATATCTTATCTTGTTCCTCTTCTGTTAGCTCTCTGAAAGAAGTAATCATGCCTTATAATAATATAAGTGTTGACTTGAAGAGTTATATTCATTACCTCATTTAATAGAACAGAAGCCATTCAGGCACTCTGCTAAGAATTGACAATACAAAAGAACACAAAAAGTGTCCCTGCCCTCATGGAGCTTATATTCTAAAGGATAGGATAACATGTAAAATATAAAGTAACTGTAAGGGGGAAGGATCTAGAAGCTGGGGGAACAAGGAAAGGTCTCCTGCAGAAGGTGGCATTTGAGTAAATCTTGAAGGAAGTCAGAGATTGTAAGAATTTCTGATTCACACAAAAACCTGTGAGGTAGGTCCGAAAGGTAGTTGTATCAAGTTCATTTTACAGATGAGGAAACAGGCTAATTGCCTGGAAATGACTTTGTCCATAGCTATAGAGTTGGAAGGCATCATACAAACTCCTGTCTCTTTGGAAATTTTCTACCATTCTCACAAGTACATGATGGAGTCTTATATAATCTTCCTACCCTCCTAAGCACCAAGCACAGGGTTTTGCATGCAGAACAGCCTAATAAATGCTTACTGTCATGTTATACCATAATTATAATAGGAACCCTTCCTGCTAAGTCCTAGCCAGAAGGGCAAGCCATCCTAGCAACGATATATAGGGCTTCTTTTTAAGTTGGCACACTGATGTCAGAGCCTACTTACCATTCTCATGCTCATAGGGCACAGCCTCATAGTAGAACATTCCTGCCTTACCCAGGGAGCGTCTGCTTACCATCGCATCATCCCTGGTGGTAGCTTAGTCAGAACTCTTCTGGTGAACGTACATGCTTCCAGGCTGCTATTCCAGGGCTTGGTTGCTCCTGGGTTTTGGCACATCAAAAAACAATTTAAAAATCAGTTCATTTTTCTCCCACTTCTCTTTCCCAATGGAGGAGAGCAGGCCACCTGCCTGGCAATTCACATATTTTGGATCACACTGAATGGTTCCAGAGCCTTAGCTGCTTGCTGCTTCCTGTTCCTTTATGAGCCAATCACTGGGAGGATGGCTGCCTTTCCTCTTGACTATACTTGGTGCAGTAAGCCTGATTCACAGACTCAACTCTACCCTAAGAATCTGATTCTCACTCTCTAAGAGAACTGAATTACATGGGAGCAAGCTCAGAACTATCAAAGCCAATGACGTCATTCTCCATTACCTCTCCTGTAGCTTTTGCTGTCTTTATGTAGCTTATTTGAATCAAAATTTTTTCCTACCGTGATCCCTATGACTATATTACCCTTTATGACTGTTCTTTCTGTCTTCTTTGTCAATTTCTCATATTCTATCCTACCTTTATGGGTAGTCCCAAGATTTAATTCTTGGTCCTCCCCTTTACTAGCTCCCAGCCTCCATCGGCTATAGAGTCTGCTGTACCCCCAAGTCTATAGCGGCATCAGGAATCTTGGGTTTGACATAGGCCTTGGTCATACCTTTAAAGTAGAACCCCAGAAAATAGCCATACAATTTTGATCTAGAACAGGGGTTCTTAATCTTTTTGTGTGTCATGGACCCCCTGGTACTGTCTAGTGAAGCCCATGGATCCCTTCTCAGAAAAATGTTTTTAAATGCATAAAAGAAAGTCAAAGATTTTTATAGGAAATAAATTATATTGAATTGTTATCAAAATCTTGAAAAAAATCCACAGGTTCACAGCCCCCAAATTAAGAAACCCTGGTTTAAAGGGAGATATATCATAGGGGTCACAATCATATTAATTATAAGGGAATTTTTAGTTTATATATAAATATATTAATGTAGCAAAATTGTTCCCATATAATAAAAATAGAATCCTAAACATATGAGGCACACATTTTTTCTGGTAGAGAGGATTACAATAGATTACAATCAATACTTGTTCTAAATCCTGGACACAAGAACAGACGGACTTCTCAACTCCTAGGAGAGGAGGAGGAAAAAGAAAGGGAGAGGGAAGAAAAGAGAGGGAGAAAAAGGAGAGGGGAAGAGGCAGGGGAAATGAGGAGAGAAGGGGGAGAGACAGAGAGAAAGCAAGAGACAGAGAGGGAGAGCGACAGAAGGAGGGGGAGGGGAAGAGAAAGGAAGAAGGAGAGAGAACCTAACAGCTGCACAACCAGGCCTCTCTGCTAATTAGCTTGTCTCTGGGTCAAAGAAGATCCGGGAAATCAAGCCAAATTAGAGGCCAAGAATTCAGCTAAGTAGATTCCATTCTCATGGGACAAGAGAAGGAAAGGCCCCTAGCTCAGCCCCTTATGCAGTCACCCCAAACAGAAAACTCATCGCCCTTTTTTTAGCCTTCAACTATCACCTCTACTCAAATGAACACTATATTGTAATCTTTGGTGCCGACTTCCCAATTGAGTTCTAGTCCTATATCTCCATGTGCCTGCAGGATGTCTTCATTGGGATATTATTTCAACTTCATATATGTAACAATAATACTCATAGTCTCAAATATCTATATACAAATGAATGTCAAATGAGTTAAAAAGGAAAAAAAAGGAAGGTGAACTAAAGTCTCTGACAAAAAGAGACAAATGTGAGGTAACACTGAGACTTAATGGAATAGAATTAATAATTAGAATATATCTCAGGAGGTGGTGGTGGGGGGTTGATACAGGGTGTCCCAAAAGTCTTGGTGCATCTAAAAGTTTCAGTAACTTTAATAGCTTAAGCTATTAAATTGTCAAATCCAGTGGCTTAAGCTATTAAAGCTTTAAAATTCATTATGACTTTTGAGATACTCTGTATATCTTATTCAAAAAGAACAGAATAGAGACCATTGTAAATACCAACAAGACACTTTACATTTATATAGAACTTTAAAGTTTTCAAAATGCTTTTGTCACAACAATCTTGAGGTAGACAGTACAAGTATTTTTATTAATCCCATTTTTCAATGAGAAAGCTGGTTCTAAGGGCTTAAGTGCTTACCTATAATCACATAGAACTTCTGAAAAAAAAAATGTATCCATTGAAGGATATCCAGAACTCACAATGGTGTAAGCAGATAGGGGAAATGCATTTGGCCGACATTTGTTAGAAGATTAACAGAAGGAAGCAAGTAATGTCCCCATGCGGGGAAGTAGAGCAAGAGAACAAGCATAAGGAAGCATCTATTATGTACTAGGCAATAGGCTGTACTTTACAAATATTATCTCATTTGATCCTAATTTGATACCTTGTGAGGTAGGTGTATTGTTCCCATTTTACTATTGAGACAACTAAGGCAGGCAAAAGTTAAGTGACTTGCCTCACATCACACAGCTAGGCAGTGTCTGAAGCTGGATTTGAACTTAGGTCTTTCCAACTTCAGACTCTATTTATTGTGCCATCTAGCTGCCTCTATACCATAGTATAGAGCAATGATGTCAAACTCAAATAGAAATGGATTCTACGTACTGACTTAGAAAACCACAAATTAACATTATCTGTGCTGTATTTTTATTTATTTTGTCAAACATTTCCCAATTACATTTTAATCTGCTTCTGATGCACTCATGGCCATAAGTTTGACACCTTTGTGTAGAGTATGATGAGTATACTGTAGTATGAATAAACTACAGATCACCTAGACAGAAGGAGAAAATAGGTGGAGAATTTATGAGTCTCAAGTCTGGCACAGAGGCATGATTAATAATGATGGGACATTTAAACTATTTGGACATCTTCTCTTGAAATAACCTTAGGTATTTGGGACAGGGGGGTATCAGTATTTAAGGCAAAAAATAAGTTCCATTAGGTCAGGGTCTGTGTCTTTCCTGAATTTCTTTATTCTCTCATATCCCTTAAGAGGAAGAGCTCTGGAAAACTGAATTTGAACTTAATCCTTTATCCTATTTCTATGTCATTGAATCTATAGGTCTTACCCCATCCTCCTCGAAAAAAAATCTGTCATACTTCATTCTTGATTTATATTGATATTGACATAATATCGATTTATAAATGAAGTAATATTGAATGCAAGTTGTTCTGTGTCATGGGAGTTATTCTGTGTCTACATCATGATGTCCAGTCCTACCTCCTGCCCTTTCCAGGATCATTCCCCACTCCCCAAAATGAGACTGAACTATCTCTAGTTCTACCCTGAGTACTAGTTGCTCTTGGAGACTTACACATCCGTGTTCCTGTTCTAGGAGGTAGAACCCTTCCAGAGAAATGTTTCACAGAAAAGATGGCTTCCAAATACATAAATTTTGTCTAGTCAAAATCCATTATGGGGCCCCTATATCTTACCATAGGCATAAATCTTTCCCCAAAATGCTACGAAAAAGTTCTATAGTGGAATTCTTCTTTTCCTTCCTAGGATGAGACTGAATTTCTACTTCCCTGTCCTTATCCCTCATTTTCACTGCTTTTATACTCAACTCCCACTCTTCTTGAGTGACTAAAAATATCAATATGCCTTCTTTAATCATCTCTTACCTAAGTGTTTGTGTGTGTGCGTATAGGTGTGTGTGTATATGTAGGTACATCACTGACTCTCCTCTGCTCATTTGTGTAACTTCTCACTGGGTTGTCCTTCCAACAAAAGATATGGATTCATGTATAAGTGAAAACAGAATTTACTCCATGGAATATTAATCCAGCTCTTCCTCCTTCCTTTATGCCAATTCTTTATGTTTCCCCTAAATCTTTAGCTCTTTAGGTTCCGTTATATCTTTTTTGTCCTTTGACAATCATTAGTTATTCTTTCTTTTATCTTTTAGTTATTTATTTCAAAAAACAGTCTTTTCTTGATAACTGAACTTTTTAACCTTTCTTGCGTTTCTATTTTTGGAAGTGTTTGCAGTCAGCATATTGCCTCAATTCTGAGATTGTTTGACTCTCATTGAAGGTCTAACTCTTTTTTGTTGATGATTAGGCTGCATTTTTCAGGATATTCTATTTTGGATTAGAGTTTGATCTCCACTGTAGTTTGGAATATACTATCCTATTTCTCCTTTGATTTCTTGTGACTACCAGAGTATTCCTGGGCAGCTCATATCTTAGAGTATTCCTTCATAGCCGATGACCTTTTTCTTTGCTGCTTGTAAAACTCATTGCTTATGATAGAAATAATGACATGTATCCACTATATGTCTTTAAGTCTTAAGCATAGGGTTGTTCTCTGGTGATGGTCTGTAGAATTAATCAAACAGTTCTTTCCTATCTATATTTAAGAGGTTTTAGAAGTTCTCTTGTATAATTTCTTATAATATGATATTCATATTTTTTAAATCATGTTCTTCAGGGAGATCTATAATCCTTAAGCTATCTCTGCACAATTTGTCTTCAAGGTTAATTACTTTGGTTTCTATGGAATTAATATGCTCTTTTGAAAGTTTTTGCATTTTTGCTTCTCATCTGTCAAATTTTCCTATTTTGTATTTTTATGTTCCAAATCTGCATTTTCTCTTCTGCAGATAAATGTTTGATCTATGTTTCTTCACATTGTAACACTTGCATTGTGTATTGGCATCTCTCTGAGTTTTTTCTCATTTTCCATCTGTCTTCATGAGTCTCTTTTGGTTTATCTTCTTAGGAGCTAGGTTTACATGCAGCCCTTTCACTCTTGGTGCTTTGGTCTTTTAATCTTCCTATTATATTGCCCTTAATTTGTCTCTGGTTTACCTTCTCATCCTTTGCCATCTCCGCCTTCATTGCTGGAAAGATCCCCAAGGCTGGCATCCTCAGCCTTTTCCTATTGAGGGCTATGATTGGACTGGCCAGTTTTCTGATCAGAGTAGAGTCTCAGAAGGAGGATTGGCCCAAGCTGAGTTCTTAGCACTCTTTCCTTCAGGCAAAGATGCCCTTTTCCCTCAGTGTTGCCACATTTTTGCCTACTTCCACTGCCTCCTCCAGTTAGTCTCCCTTTCCTTAGAACACCTGGGTAGAATTAGTTTCTATTGCTTCTTGTGAGTTCAAAAGGGAATTTGGACTGAATCAGCTGCTATGATGGGGAATTGGAAGTGACCCCCACACTTGAAGTCTGAAGCACAAATCTATGAAGTTTCTTGTCTGTGCCCTGTACATGCCATTGGATTAGGGTGCCAACTGGAAGCAGGAATATTTCATTTTTCCAATGTTATTTCATGAAATTTAAAAAAAAGTTTGTGTGGAGTTTCTATCATTTTAGCTTGTGAATTCAGCTTTAATTGTTCCATTATCTGGTACATATTCATCGTTTAAAAAGTTTTTTAGACTTCTAGGTTGGGGAAGTTTAAAGCAAACAACTATGTCATCTTGCTGACCACTTCTGACTAACTTTTCCAGGTCTTTTATTCAAAGGAATGGTTGTCTAGAAATCCCATATTGTGAATTTGATTTTTGAACAGACGTAGAAATTTGCATTTATGCCTATTCAATGTGGTCTTGTTCATTTTACCCTTCTACCTGTTGAGATATTTTGGGAACCTTATTCTGCCACCCAACATCTAAGCCATTGCTCCTAGTTTTGTGTCACTTCCAGTTTTGACTTTTGTCCTTGCTGCCTTGTGTCATCATCCAATTAATTAATCAAGATGTTGATTAGTACAGGGTAAAGGAGAAATCTCTGGAGCATTCCATTGGATACTTTCTTCCAAGCTGCTGTCATTCCATTAATAACAACTTTAGGACTACCTAGTCACTCACTTAGTACCAAAACCTTCCAACTCTACTAGCCTACATCCAGCAGTGTACAGGCTAGCAAAAGCTGATTGTTAAATTTTCATTGTGAGCGCTTATACCTCAGAAACCCGAACGTGCTACAGATTAGGACTTTCTTGTTTTGTTGTCTAGAAAATGTTGGAGTAAATGTTAATAATGGAGCTTAAACTTGAAAGTATGGTCATTGAACATTTTCAGAAAGCTTGTTATTAATCACTTACTGGCATACCTCTGCCCATAACTGTCCTTTTTCACAAGCATTACACGAAAGACTTTGTCAGATGCTTTCCTGAAATCTTGGCATACTATGTAGTGTTTCCTTGAGAATCAGGAAATGTCGTGCTTTTATATTCGACCTCTGACTGTCACAAGCTGTATGACCTTAGGCAAATTATCCAATCGCCCTAAAACTATTTTGTTTTAAAAATCTGTGTAAGGGGGATAGTAATATCTATAGTACTTAGCTTATAGGTTTGTTCTGAGGATCAAATGAGATAGGATGCATAAAATAGAACCTAGACACCTAAGAGGCAGAGTGGCTAGAGCGTGGTACAGGAAGTCAGAAAGACCTGAGTTAGAATCTTGCTCTGAACAATAGCTATGGGGCTCTGGACAACTGCACTTGACTTTGCTCCGCTTTAGTTTCCTCATCTGTAAAATGGGAGTAACTACCACACTTATCTCACAGGATTCTTGTCAGGATCTAATAAAATAATGTGTGATAAAGTGATTCAAAAACTTTAAAGTATTACACACATGTTAGCTATTACTAAAGTATTTGGTAAAACTTGAAGGGGATATTTCTTCATTCATCCCTCTGCCTGTAGCTGGAGTATACCATCACCCAGGATAGATAAGAATCCTAAGTACTTTGGAAAGCCTTCAGAAACGAAGATTCTTGACCCACAACAACTCTCACCATGAGAAAGTCATTCTCTCAGGGTAAGCCAAATCTCTCTCGGGCAGTTAGGTGGCTAGTGGATAGCGTCCTGGTCCTGGAGGCAGGAAGACTCATCTTCATGAGTTCAAATCTGGTATTAGAAACTTACCGGCTATTGGACCCTGGGCAAACTACTCACCCCCATTTGCCACAGTTTCCTCATTTTAAAATGATTTGGAGAAGGACATGGCAAACCACTCTAGCATCTCTGCCAAGAAAATGGGGTCACAAACAGTCAGACATAACTGAAAAATGACTGAACAAAAAATCTCTCTTAAAACAACTTTAGGAGTCCTGCTTTAACAAACTCTATTCAGAAAGACTCTTCTTAAAAAAAAGACTTGTATTTTTAAAAAACGATAGGTATTTGAAAGAAAAGGAGGTTAAAAAAAAGACAAAGGCACCCTTCCAGAAAGCAGCATCATGCCAAACTCTGTCCTGAGGCGAACTAAGTGACTTTGATGATGAAATAATGCCTTTGGCAATCAGTTTGGGGCATGTTTTCACAGCCCCCTTCAGCAAACTTTCCCTCCCTTGGCTCATATTTTATAGTTATGAGTCTCCACGCCCCATTGGCTCAAACATAATTTATCATTTTTAATATGTTTTACTTGCTCTACTAGGACAGAAGGAATATCAGTGTAAAAGTTTAAAAACAGAATTATTTCAATGTAAAGTATGACCTTTTACTTTGTATGCTTATTGTATTTGTTGATAATTATTAAGTTTGTAATTTTAAAATGTAAATTTTTTAAAAGAACAAAACTCAATGAGGCATTTATTAAACACTTATGATATGCCAAGCATTGTTCTAAGCTCCAAAGATACAGTAGTAAACATGAAATCATCTCAGCCCTCAAGAAGTTTATGTTTTATAAAGGGTAGTGGACATGTATATGTATAAGTACATACAAACTATGTAAAAATAAATACGAGGGGAGAGGAGACTCTGGAATCTGGGAAAATCAGAGAAGTCCTTATCTAAGAGATAATCTTCAATCAGGTAAGTTTTGAAGAAAACTAAGGATCCTAAGAGGATGAGGGAAGAAGGAAGCAGATTCTAGGAATAGAGGAAAGCCTATGAAAAAGCAAGGAGATGGAACATGGAATCTTGTGTGTGAGGAGCAAGCAGGAAGAACAGTTTGCCTGGAATAAAGAGTGAATTAAGGATAATAATGTATAAGTTAGGGAAGGTAGGTTGGAACTGGATTGTGAATGATTTAAATGCCAAACCGAGGAATTGGTATTGGATGCTAATGGTCACAGGATGGCATCTGAACTGGGCAGTGATGTAGACCATGCTTTAGGAATAACCTATGGCAGCTACATGGAGGATGACTTAGGAAAGGGAGAGTTTTGAGGCTAGGAGACCAAGAAAGAGACTTTTGTAATTGCCCAGTTGACAGAAAGCCAGAGTCTGACCAGCAGTAGTGACTACATCACTACAAAGAAGTGGATGGTTATAAGAAATGCTCTGAATGCAGAATTAACAAGATTAGGCAATCAATTTTATAAGTAGCATGAAGGAAAGGGAAGAGTCAAGCATGACTCCAAGGTGACAGATCAGAAAACTGGGAAAAGTGGCGGTTCCCTCAAAAGAAATAGTGGAGTTAGGGAAAGGGGTAAGGTTAGGATGGGGTGTCCAGTTGAGGCCAGTTGAGTTTGATGTGTCAATAGGACATCCAATTTGAAATGTCCAATAAGTGGTTTGCAATGCAAGAAGGAAATTCAGGGGAGAGACTGGGGCTAGATATGTAGACATGGGTGTCATCTTAATAGAGATGATAATTAAATTCATAGGAGCTGATGATGTAATAATAATAACTGTCTGATGGGGGTTGGTACATGCACAGATCCCATCACCTTGTTCAGCTGAATCTATGAAGGGCAGGGGAGCAGCTTCTGGGACGATAATATAAACAGGTGGTACTTTGGAGGGACTATGGAGCACATGTGGATGTTTCATAACTGGTTTCAGTTGTCTTACCATGAGGTTGGAGGACGTTTTTTCAATTGGGCATGTAGACACACTGTTGATATTTTCAAAAAGGCCCATCAGCTTCAATTACTTTCTCTTTGTTCCATTTCCATGTAGGGGTAGCTCAGTAATTCTGCCACAGCATCCAGTGAGAGGTCATACAATAAGGGAAACACCTTAGGGCCTTCTTCCCCTTGAAAGCTAAAAGAAATAGCCCTTGGTCCTTTGTTTGCCCTTTTCTATTCTAGGTTAAGGCAGTTGAGTCTCCAACCCTGGTCAGGAATGGGAGCCACAGGTATTTAGAGATGGGTTTGGCAGCCAGTGCATTGATGTCTTGAATAGCAAGAATTGACCTTCGGGATTCCAGGCTAGCAAAAAGATTCATCTGGTGGTCATGCCACATCCAAACCTGTAACACTAATCACTCACATTTATACCACACTTTAAGAAATGCTAATTATTTTACATACATTATGCCATTTAATCCTCACAAAATCCCATGAGTTTAGGTGTTGTCATATTCATTTTACAGCAAGACATATATTATGATATTTATATTTATAATTCATATTTATAATGAGCAGTGTATTTCTTGCCTTCTCAATGTGTGGGGAAAGGGGTGGAAGGAGGGAGAGAATTTGAAACCAAAAATGAGAAAAAGACCCATGTGTACAAAAATATTTATAGCAACTCTTTTTGTGGTGGCAAAGAATTGGAAATTGAGGGGATGCCTATCAACTGGGGAAGGGCTGAAAACGTTCTGGTATATGAATGTGATGAAATAACTATTGTTTCATAAAGAAATGATGAGCTGGCAGACTTCAGAAAAACCTGGAAAGACTTATATGAGCTGATGCTGAGTGAGGGGAGCAGAACCAGGAGAACATTTGTACACAGTTACAGCCACATTGTACAATGACCAACTTTTATAGACTTGGCTCTTCTCAGCAATGCAAGGTTCTAAGACAATGCCAAAAGGCTTGTAAAGGAAAATGCTATCCATATCCAGAGAAAGAATTATGGAGTCTGAATGCAGATTGAAACATACTATTTGCTCTCTGTTTTTTGTTTTGTTTCTTCTTTCTTGTGGTTCGTTCCATTGGTTATAATTCTTCTTTGCAACATGACTAATGTGAAAATATGTTTAGCGTGAATGTATATGTAGAGCCTATATCAATTTGCATGCTTGGGGAGGAGTGGAGGGGGAGAAAATTTGGAACTCAAAAGCTTGTAGAACTGAACGTAATAAACTAAAAATTAATTAATTAATTAAAAAAAATTTGAAGAGAAAGTGTGTTGAAAAGGAAGAATAGAAGATCATAGACTGAACCTTGGGAAACTCTCCCAGAGAGAGGGTCGGTATATGGAGGATGATCCAGCAAAGGAGGCTGACAAGGAGAAGTCAGAGAGGGAGAAGGAAGCTGACAAGGAGAAGTCAGAGAGGGAGAAGGAAAACTAAGACAGAGCTTGGTAAATTAAAACCCAGAGAAGAGAAAGTGTCCAAGAGTAGAGAGTCGACAACAACGTCAAATGCTGTCTAGAGGTCAAGAAGAGCAAAGGAACAAGAAAAGACCACCGGAGTCGGCGACGGAGGGATCCCATGTCATTTCAAAAAGAGCATTTTCAGTTGATAGATGACTAAACAGGATTAGAGGCAGCCCACTTTCTGAAAGGCACCTGGCTTCCTAGCAGGGTCAGATTAACTCGATCCAGAGCCAGAAGGAGCTATTTTGAGACCTAGAGCAAGAGAACACGAAATGCACTTGGAGCAAGCTGTTCAAAATGGGCCTTAAACTGCGCTGCTGGCGCAGGCTGTGGGGAGGAGGGACAAGCCGTGGGATGGCAGGAGGACCTGGGCCAGGGAACAGCGCACCTGGGGTGCAGCCACGAGAAGAGGAAAGCGGACCATCTGCTAGCGGCCTATTTTAACTTGGTGTTTTTGCTAACTAGGTGCTGCTCTCTCCTCATTCCATGCTGCTGAAGGCTTGCAAACGCTGTTGGTGCTCTGTGAAGTCTTGTTCTTTAAAGGAAAGTCCAGATCAGCCCACACCGAGGTCACCACTTTGGTACTACCATCCCTTTTGCCCTCTACTATGCCTTCCTTCCTGCCCACCCCCCCACCTCCCAACCTGAGGAGACTCAAGTAGTGTGGCATTCTGGGACGAGGTTCTTCTTCCTTTCACTTTAACTCCATCTACTTTTTTTTTTTAATACACCAGTCTTTTTTTTTTGGGAGGGGCGATTAGTGTTAAGTGATTTGCCCAGGGTCACGCAGCTCATAAGTGCCTGAGGTCACATTTGAACTCACGTCCTCCTGACGCACCAGTTTTTAAGGAGCCACTCCACTCTCAATTCCTGTCATGCTGAAGATCATCTGGCCCATTTTAAGAAATAGCCCAGACACGAGTCTTTCCTAATTTTGACATCCTTTCCAGCATTCAAGAAACGGGCATCTGTGAGACTGATCTGAAAAGTGCTCAGGCAGTTAACCTTTGCTTACCGGGGGCAGACAAAATTATGTATGTAGGCAGCACCATGCAGTGGAAAGGGGGCTGAGGGGACCTGGACTCAAGAGCCCCGGGTTCTGACATTTACTAGCTGCGTGGCTCCAAATCAGTTGATTTATACCTCTGAAGCACACATTCTTTATCCTCAAAATGAGGATAATGATAGCAAAGTGTCCTATAAACTTTCGAGTGCAGGATAAACATGAGCTGTTTTTATAATCCGTTATGGCTCTAGCTTTTCCATACATTGTTACCTACTCTATGCCATTATGAACCTAAGATAAAGGATCAGAGATCTAGAAGAGACTTTTGAAGACATCTTGTGTACCCACCTTTATTTTACAGACCAGGAAATTGAGAGTCAGAGAATTCAAGTTTTAAATTTCTTATCTAAGGTCACATAGATGATAAAGGGCAGAATCAAGATTGGGACCCAGCTTAACTGCGCTATACCCAAGGCCTATTCATTGAGGCTGCTGGTTGATCAGCCAGAATCGTGCTCTTTCATAAAAGTGCTCCATAACTCCCCTCCATCACCACGTCTTCTGCACCCAAAGGAGACTAAACCTCAGGAAGTCTATAAGAAGACTTGTCCCTTTGCCAACAGAGCTGTGGGTAAGCATCATCAGTAGCGGGACTCTAAAAAGTCTAGATATTCTCTTGAGCCTGGGAAAAAAGTTCTTGGCTTTCTTTCCTCCCTTCCCTGCCCAGCAGCTCTGGATGTACAAACAGATACTGCGTACAGCGTGGTGAAGGCCGAGTAACACAATCTCTTGCATTCCAGACAGAGTTCCAGTGACATAATAAAGCCCATGAAAAATCTAGATTGACTTGTCAGGAGAGATCCCAGATGGATTTTCTATACATAGCTGTCAAGGCGTCTTCCCTGCTGGTTCCACTCTACTGTGGGGAAAGTTATTTCATGCCAGGGCTAGGCAACATCTCATAGCAGGTGGACGGTGTTGAGTATTGGCCAGATGCTAAACAGAGTGCAAGTTGTAATGTTAGAATAGGACAGAGGGTGAGGGAGACACCGTTATAAAAATGCTACGGAGCAAGGGAGGGGGCAACACAGAGGAGCACAGCCCACAGTCTGGAATTTGAAGAATGGCGTTTGGAACCAGCAAGGAGGGAACTATTTAGTTATTTGCACCCTCTGACCCCACCCCACCTTGTGACTGCTGCAGTAACGAGATGTCCCAAATACTGTGCCTGATACTGTAGCCTTTGATGCCTGGACTGTAAAGATTCCACTGTATCAACCATGCTTCTCATTGGGGAGCAAGACGTGCTTGGAATGTTGGTGTGCTATGATCTGTGATTGGTAGCTTGGGGTTTCAGTGTTTCAGAATTTGCATGACCAAGCAGCAGTGTTATAACTTTCCATAATAGAAGATTGGAATTTGAAACTTTGTCTGTTTACCTTCCAGATTCCAAACAAGCCACATTCTTACCAATAATGTCATATAAATATTGGCACGATAGCGTGGAATCATATCATTACTAATACATTACTATTATTTTTTCATCCTGTCTGCTGGTAGATAGGGATTCTCTGAAGCCATGCATATATTTTACATAAAAGAAAAACTGAACTGCCAAGGAATTTAACAATATAATTTCATCATGGGATTCTGGGCTCTTTGGTTTATGTGGCCACCGAACCCCAAGATAGAATTAATCCATGTAACTGAGACAAGCCCATGTATTGTTTTTCCATTTTTTTCCCAGTAAGTGAACTCAACCCTATTTTAATTGCCTAAACATTTGGGGATAGAGAGAGAGAGAAAAGAGAGTGAGGGACTCTCTGATACACTCATTAGTTCTGTTCCAGAACTGAATATTGCTGAAACTATTGCCTCTCACTGGAGAAGTCTGAGAAGGTTAGACTTCTAGAAGGAGCATCTTTTTTTTAGACTTTAAATTCATCAGGGTATCCACATTTATGCAATTGTGATAGTCTGAAAAAAACCTCTGGATTCTGGAAAAGGGCTGTCTCCATTTTAGACACACTGTTTCCTGCTGCCTGGTTCTCCTCCTCTTCCTTATTCTCTTTGCCCCTAAGCATTCTCTCTAATGCCTCCCCGCCATACTTGGACTCTGAGATGAGGGATTACCCATCCTTGTCCTAAAGATCACGATAGCTAACATTTATATATAGTGCTTTGAAATTCGCAAAACGCTTTATGTATATGTTAATTCATTTGTTCCTCATAACAGCCTTGGGAGGTAGTTGCTATTATTATTATTATTTTAGAGATCTGGAAACTGAAGCTACAAGAGATTTAAGTGACTTGCCCAGGGTTTCACAGCTAGTGTCTGAAGCATCTTCCTGATTTCAAATCCTATGCTTTAAGCATTAACTACCTAAATCATCATGTCATCCAAGATCTGGTTACAGACATACCCTCCCCCTCTAGAGATCTGCCTATAATCTTCTCTGGTGACTATGATCTCGTGTCCTTGTTTGCTCTCACCTCTCCCATCATGTTTTAGATATCTCAAGTTAGATATGTAAATACATACATGCATGCATCGATACATACATGGACACAGAGACAGAGAAAGAGACAGAGAAAGAAACAGAAGACAGAGAGCATTTAATACCACCAACAGAAAGGCAAAATCTTGGTGTTAGAAGGGAACTCAGAGGCCACCTAGCTCAATCTTTATCTGGACAAGAGTTCTCTACAACATTTAAGGTGAGGAGTCATCTAGGCTCTACTTGAAGATCTCAGTGATGGGAAATGCACTCCCTTCTCAGGCAGTGGGTAGCGCTCATCATTGAGAAGTATTTTATACATTTGAGACAAAATCTCCTTCTACTAATTGTTTCTAGTTCTGTCCCAAGGGGTTTTGAGGGAGTTAAATAAAAAAAAAATAAGAGAGCCTGGGAGTAAATTGGTTCTTTTATGAAGGTTTTAAGAGGGAGAAGAAAAAAGATAGTGAAATGAATAGTCTAGAAAAAAGGAAGGAAGGGGTGGAGCTCCCTATTTCTCATAATTCTAGTGTGTGAGAAGAATATGTAAACATAGAGGGAGGAGTAGAAGGGAGCAAGCTTCAGATGAGCCTCTTTTATCTAATCTGGACCAAGAAGGGTTGAGCAGACGTGGAAATATATCAAACTCAACAGGGAATCAAATGCCGACAGGGAGGGGAAGGCATTGAGAAGGAGGCTAATACTGTGAAGGAATAGTAAAAAAAACCTTCCTGAATTTTAGGGTGTGTGTATATGTGTGCATGGGTGCGTGCATATGTGTGCATGCGTGTGTGTGTAGGAAAAAATCAAAATACTAGAAACTAAAAAGGGTGTCCATCAATTGAGGAAATGGTTGAATAAATTGTGGTACATGAATCTAATGGAACATTACTACATTGAAGAAAATGATAAAAGATTATTTATCTTGCAGCAGCTAGATGGTGCAGTAAGTAGAGCACCGGCCCTGGAGTCAGGAGGACCTGAGTTCAAATGCGGCTTCAGACACTTGACACATGTACTAGCTGTGTGACCTTGGGCAAGTCACTTAACCCCAATTGCCCTGCCTAAAAAAACCAAAAAGAATTAATAAAAAGATTATTTATCTTGCAAAGAAATATCAAGAGAATTCTTTAGAAGAGACTTTAATTGGTGTCTTGAGAAAATTGAATGGGAGAGAATATGTTTGCAGAATTGAGAAGCCAGTAGTAGCAGTGATGGTTAGATGGGACTCTGGCTATGATCTTTCTATCCCAATGCCTATAGTATTATTTATATCATTTACTGTTTAATTTATTAATAAATCAACAAATGTTAATAAATACTTAATATATTGTTAATAAACTGTCTAATTGTTTAATAAACTGTATAGTTTATATCTATTTAAGTCTAGGAATGTGGGAGATTTGATATTGAGAGAGACACAGATGAGAGAAAGCTTCCAGGGAAAGTGCTATGGATTATTTTCAAGTGGATGGTATAGATTGTGATAGAACTTAAAGACAGGAAGCTAAAGTGCAGACAATCAAAGCTCCTTCTGCTTGGGAACTTACCAGTTGCTGCTTGTACTGTCATGCACACAGAGTGCCAAGTCTACAAATTGTGAGTTCCTAGTGTGACACTTTGGGACAAAGACATTTAGAGAACAAGTGAAGATAAAAGATCTAGCCATCACACTGATGCTGAGTGTACAACCCTAAGAGATCAAAGTCCAGTCCCCTGGATTTATTTATCTGCCTTGTTTCCTCCACTGCAAAATGGGAATGATAGTAACATCTATATCCCAGGGTTGTTGTGAGCACAAAATTAGGTACTTGTAAACCTTAAAGTTCTGCAAACTATAAAGTTCTATATAAATGCTAGGTAGTAGTGGTGGTGGTAGTAGTAGTAGTAGTAGTAGTAGTAGTAGTAGTAGTAGTAGTAATTTATAATGCTTGGCCTTTTGCCATTATATGTAAGTCAGAGAGAGACACAACATGGTGTAGATAGCTAACTTGATATAGCCAGAAGCACCCCCTGGAACTGGAATTAAGAAACCTGGGTTCGAATCCTGCCTCTATTCTGGCTGGCTGTATGATTGCAAGATCCAAGGTTCACTTTCCATTGTAAAATACTTGCTCTATTTAATTCTGAGGTCTATGATGAGGAAAGTACTTGGAATATTTTTAAGCAATGTGCAAATGTAAATGATTATTCGGTTAATTAATAAGCTAGGCACTGGGCTAAATGCGTGGGTTGTAAAGAAAGGTAAAAGACAGTCTCTACTCCCAAGGAGCTCCCAATCTATTGAGGGGACACAACGTGAAAACAACCATGTAAAAGATAAATTGGAAATAATCAATAGAGGGAAGGCACTATCAGTAAGGGGAAGATCAGGATAATCATGATAAATGGTGATTATTCAATTCAACAAACATTTTAAAAGTATCTGTTGTACTCAAGCTGCTGTGCTAGGTTCTGGGGATACAATGACAAAACTATGATAGTTATTGCCCTTTAATGAATTTTCTGTTTTACTCAGGGGGTGGAGGTGAGGGAGTGGAGAGATAGAAAGAGAAACAAGTAAGTAAATACAAATTATATGGCAATACAATTTCATGAGCTAGCACTAACAACAGAGGGGCGGGAGGGGTGTAAATCCAGGGGCTTCCTGTAGAAGGTGGCACTTAATCTTTGCACGGAAGGAAGCTAAGAAACATGAGCTAGAGGTGAGGAAGAATTGCATAGGAGATGTGGTATGCAATGGCGCAGAGGTGAGAGATTTGATGTTAGGCATGCGGACCAGCTGGTAGGACAATTTAACTGGAATAGAGACTGATGCAAGACAAGGAAGGTATGTGGGAGCCAGAATATGGAGGACTTTAAAGTTTGGTTGAGGATTCTATTTTGGGTCCTAGAAAAAATAGGGAGCCATCGAATATTCTTTAGTAAAGAGATGACATGGGAAGATATATGTTTTAGGAAAACCTTTTTGGTAGCTGCATGGATGATGGATTGGTGAGGGAAGAGACTAGATGCTAAACAATAAATACAGGTGCTATTCCAATGGGAATCTGCAGAGGTCCCTTGAAAATATCTTTTTTTAAATTTATTTTTAGTCTTCAACATTCATTTCCACAAGATTACAAGATTTTGAGTTACAAATTTTCTCCCCATCTCTATCCTCCCCCACCCCAAGATGGCATGTATTCTGATTGCCCCTTTCCCCAGTCTACCCTCCATTCTATCACCCTACTCCCCACCCCTTATCCCCTTTCCCCTTACTTTCATGTAGGGCGAGATTGATTTCTATACCCCCTTGCCTGTATATTTTATTTCCCAGTTGCATGTAAAAACAATTTTTTTACATTTGTTTTTAGAACTTTGAGTTTCAAATTCTCTCCCTTCTTACCTCCCCACCCACCCTCCTTAAGAAGGCAAGCAATTCAATATAGGTTATACATGTATCATTATGCAAAACACTCCCATAATATTCATGTTATGAAAGACTAATTGTATTTCCTTCCATCCTATCCAGTCCCCCTTTATTCAATTTTCTCCTTTGACCCTGTCCCTTTTCAAATTTGTTAGCTTTTGACTACCTCCTCCCCCAATCTGCCCTTCCATCTTCCTCCCTGCCCCATCATCTTCCCCTCCTACTTTTCTGTAGGTAAGATACCCAAATGAGTGTGTATGTTATTCTCTCCTTAAACCAAATCTGATGAGAGCAAGATTCGCTCATTCCCTTTCGCCTAGCTCCTTTTTCCTTCCACTGTAACAGCTTTTTCTTGCCACTTTTATGTGCGACAATTTACCCCATTCTATCTCTCCCTTTCTCCTTCTCCCAATACATTCCTTTCATATATATGTATATATACATACATATGTATATATACATATATATGTATATATATGTATGTATGTATATATTCCCTTCAACTACCCTAATAATGAGAAAGGTCTCAAGAGTTAGAAATATCATCTTTCCATGCAGAAATGTAAACAGTTCAACTTTAGTAAGTCCCTTATGATTTCTCCTTCCTGTTTACCTTTTCATGGTTTTCTTGATTCTTATATTTGAAAGTCAAATTTTCTATTCAGCTCTGGGCTTTTCATCAAGAATGCTTGAGAGTTATGCATGTGGCCTATGTTGAATTGCTTGACTTCTTGGGGAGGGTGGGTGGGAAGGGAA
>CM053623.1:327219621-327239558 GCA_028646595.1 Phalanger gymnotis | reverse complement strand
TCCCTCCTTCCTTCCATCCTTCCCTCCTTCCCTCCATCCTTCCCTCCTTCCCTCCATCCTTCCTTCCTTCCCTCCCTCCCTCCTTCCTTCCTTCCCTCTTTTCTTCCTTCCTTCCTCTCTCTTTTTCTCCTCTATTTCTCTCCTACCTTTCATCTCCCTTCTTTTCTTCCTTCCTTCTTTCCTTGCTTTCTCTCTCTCTTCCTCCTTCTTTTTCCCTCCTTCCCTCCTTTTCTTTCTCCCTCCCACTTGCTGTCTCTCTGTCTCTGTTTCTGTCTCTGTTTCTCTGTGTCTCTGTGTTTCTCTATCTCTGTCTGTCTGTCCCCCCCCCTGTCTCCCCCCCATATGTAACCTTTTTAAAAAATCATAGTTTACTGAGGCATTTTGTGTTTATATCAATTTGTATAAGCCATCTCTTATAACGTTTTTTTAAGAAACAGAAAAACAGAACTTTAGTAGAACTAACCAACTAATCACCTGAATGTCGCAGTCCATGGAACATTCCACATCCATAGTATCCTGCTTCTGTAATGAAAAGAGGGAACCGAATTGTTTCAATGTTCTTCCCAGGATAAGTTTGTCATTATAATTACATGACATTCAGTTCCTTTTGTCATCATTCTTTTATTTACATTGTTGTAGTCATTGTGTATGCTGTTTTCCTAGTTCTGATTAATTCACTCTCCATCAGTCCATATGTCTTCCCATGCTTGTCTAAACTCTTCATATTCATCATTTCTTACTGTGTAGTAATACTGTAAGATATTTATGCTCCACAATTTTTTTTCAGCCATTCCCCAATCATTGGGCATCTATACGGTTTCCAATCTTTGCCACCACACCAAAAAAAAAGCAGTTCTGAATATTTTGATGGATACTACCTTTCTTTTGAATCCTGAGTAGAAACATGTAGCATCCAGATGAGATCTGGGGATCTGACCTGCCAATAGAATTGGGGTTGGGAGAACAGGCCTCACTACATGTCTTCCTTTCCAAAAAGGCAAAGATTGTCCAAATAGCCTAAGCAAAGTCTTGATCTGAGCCCCACCTGCAAAGGAATGTCTTTGTAAAGTGTTGCTTCTGACATCTTTTAGGAGGGGGCCCTGCACTCATTGTATCTCAATAAAGATGTAACCAAATAAACTCAGTGATTTAGAAAATGTCTTCAGGAAAAAAAATGAAGGTGTTTTGAAGAAGCATTATTTCCCACACATGAAAACTAAAAGCATCAATTCTTAGCAGTAATGCAAACTTCCTGCTATGATAGAAAAGGAAACCAATAGGTTAATCTAATATCTGATAATTCTTTCCAAGGTTCTAGACATACTTGTTCCCTTTAGGGATGGGGCAGGATGAGCCAAAACCTTGACATTTTTCTTTAAAAGGATCATTTCCTGGAATTCGGGGTGTTTAACTTAGGGCAGACTCAGAGGTAGCTGATTCCAAGTATTTGAAGGAGTTACCCAGAAGAAGGATCAGCCTTGTTCTTCTAAATCCTAGAGGCCAGAACTAGAGTCAATGGATAGAAGTTCCAAATTGGAAAATTAAGGTTCAATAAAAGAAAAAAAACTACTAACCAGAGCTATCTAGAAGTGGAATGGCCTACAAGGGGAGATGGGGTTCCCCTTTTTTGGAGGTCCGCAAGCTAAGACTGGATGATCGCTTATTGAGTATGTCGAAGAGGGGATGTATATGCAGGCATGGGTTGGATTCGATGACCTCTGAAGTTTCCATTCCAAAATTCTGTGATTCTCTAAAGGCCTTTTCCACTTTTCTGAAACGCAATGGCTTGGGAGAATCCAATATTTGTAGCATTTAAAAATGGCACTCTAGTATTTGGAGAAATAACTCATTCTTTAGAATGACAGGATTGAAACTTATAGTCTTGATGCTTTAAAATAATCTGGTCTTGTTGGTTTAATGTGGCCTATCAATGCCAACATAAAAGAGTCTATCAGTCCATAAGTATTTATTAGGCACTTCCTGTGTGCCAAACACTGTGTTAAGTGTGGGGCATACAATTATAAGCAAAAATCATAACAGTCTCTGCCCTCAAGGAGCTCGCATTCTGTGATGTTTTCAGTACTAGAACTCCTTCCGCTGAGGCAGTTGGCAATTTGCTGGTGACTCAGTAGCTGAGGTTTAAGGTTTAGAGATTTGCTTAAGGATTAAAGAGGTTAAGTGAATTGACACTGATCCCACAGCTCGTAAGGGTCAGAGGCAGGATTAGAACTCAGATCTGGCATTCTATCTGCTATACTATGTTGACATTTTAACTTAAAGATAATTCTAAATTATTTTTGTTAACAGGGACAAAGAGCAACAAAACCCACCAATTGACTTCCCCATTCATTTTTTAAAAATCCAAATAGTGAATATATTACAGATTGAATTTTGTCTTCCTTTTCTTGCCCTTATTACATTGGTGAACAATATAGGAAGCAATGGGTGGTAGTCATTCTTTAATTCATTTAATAAATTCACAAGTGCCTACTGTGTGCAGAGCACTGTGCTAGGAAGGAAGGGGCAAGGATATGGTTTAGAAAAGTCATGGATACTGAGCTATGAAACTTACTAGCACTTCCATTTCAGTAAGGAGATTATATACAAGCCCAGATGGGTATAATATGCAATCACATAAGTACAATGTTGCTGTTCAATCATTCAGTTATGTTTGACTCTTCATGACCCTGTGGAACATACTGCCCGTAGGGTTTTCTTGGAAAAGATACTGGAGTGGTTTGCTATTTCTTTCTTCACTGGATTATTTGACTTGCCCAGGATCATACAGCTAGTAAGTCTCTGAGGCAGGATTTGAATTCAGGTCTTCCTGACTCTAGACCCAGCTAGCTGTCTCCTGATAAATACAATAGAGAGATATAAAAAAAAGGAAGGAGGAAAAGGAGATAGAAGACCAAAGGACCAAGAAAATCTGTCCTCAAACCAATTATCTTCCTAGCTTAACTCCAGCTGAAAAGCCCAGTGACTGGCACATAGTAGGTGCTTAATGAATTTTTACCTATGGATTGGTTTTCCATTTTGTTCTCCTTGCACCCTGATGTCACTCCACCATAGAAAAGCTTGAGTTATAACTGGATGATGTATTTCTCCTTCTGTCCCCATCCTCTCCCTGAAATTTTTCCAATCTAGAAGCATGCAAGCAGAGAACTCCAGAGCTGAGAGGGACCTTAAAGAGATCCTCAATGTACGGTTGAGAAAACAGGCTTAGAAAAGTAAAGCCACTTGTAGAAGGGCACACTTTTACTTAATTAATCTAAAATACCAAGTTAGCCTTTAAATTGGGTGGGCCTACTTCTTACGTATGTGACCTCAGGTAAGTCATGTGACCTCTCTGGGCTTCAGTAATTTCATCTATAAAATGGGGGAGGGGGAGCAGGTTTGGACTGGATGACCCCAAGACACCTTCCAGCCCCGCAAGCCATTATACTAGACTGGGGCATCCATGTGAACTTGCAGTGGCCATAAAGCTCAGGGGAGGCTAGTTCCTTAGCCCTGACCTCTATTGTCCTAGATGGCAAAGTAGAGTATTTTGACAAAATAAAATAAATTGGAAAATGTTGAGGGTACCTAGTTTGAGACTGGATAGTTTCCACATCTACAACCACTTACACATCTTTGCAATGCATCAATCAGATTTTGGACCTAATACCTTGCAGTCATACTGAGATTCCCATAATGGTTATTTATGTTCTTTGTGAGTTTGTTTTCTGCCATTCTGCTTGGGTCATTTATTTCCACAGGTCTATGATACATACGGTATTGGCTTTCATGAGGCGTCTCGCTGACGCGATTGGACAGCCAGAGTGATGGGGGCAGAAGAAGGCAGATGGAGTTCAAGGTTAGACAGTATTAGAATGGCTCAGCAACTGAGGAGTCAGGTATGTCCCATCATCCCTTTATCCATGAAGCTTTTGCAGCTGTCTTCCTTTTTAAGCCCTTGGTTTTGTTTGCTCGTTTATTTGTTTTTAAAGCATTTGTATTTCTCAAAGTGGGATTCTAGGTGCCTTCATTTAGAAAGCCCTGAGATCAGTTAACCTCAGTGTCTGTGCATTAAATTTTGAGTCTGAGAGGCAGTGGAGATTACACACACGCACACACACACACACACACATGCACACACACACATAAGGAAAGTAAGAAGCTGAATTATGAAATGCATTCAGGGCATTCTTGGAAAAGAATACAAAAACCCCCAGGCAAATAAAAACTTCAAAACTCTGTACCCTTTTGACAGCTTGGGGTCCACTGATAATATTAATTTTAGACCTATCAGCGATTTGGGGTGTGTGAATTTGTTGTGGTAGCAAAAAGTATCTTTGAACTGTGGGATAGTAGGGACAATGGAGGTTATCTTGGGATTCTGGCACAGCAGGAGGCTTCTTTGGACCCTGGAATGGGTAGAGGAAACAGGAGATATTTTAGATTCTGGGATAGTGAAGGCAATGAGAAACATATTTGAAACCTGGATCAATGGGAGATATCTTTCAATCCTGAGATGATAGAGGAAATGGAGATGTTTCTTTCACTGAGTACAGGTTAGTGTTTAATAGGTTGAGAGAAATTCCCAGAAGTCCCAGGGCATTAAACAGCACAGTAGATTAAATAATACCAATTACTATTATATTATCATGAGAGAATGATTAAAATGTAAACCATCAAAATGAATTTGAGTGATCTGCATGACTCAATCAGTAAGCCATCTGTACCCCAAGAAGCACCAAGAGCTAATTGGTGACCTACTTCAACATCTATGTTAAAATTTCACAGGTTATGAGAACCATAGGGCAACAGGTGTTCCTCAGCCACTCTATTCAAACATATATCAGCAATTTAAAGTGAACTTTATAGCAGCATAATATCTTATGCTAGAAGAGCTATTTTCAGGCACTAAATATAACAGTTTTCATTAAAAAGTTGAAATATTATTGCAGAAGATTCTCCCTCCAATAATAATTCATTACAAGGGAAAGAAAACATCCCAACAAGAGAAATATTAATGTTATTTAACATTTATTATGTACTCACAGCAGGCTATTTGCTGAAGGGAGGGTAGGCTTCAATAGGGACTCTAATTGGCCAAATTAAAATCTAAGTAAAAAATTTTCAGTGACAATTATATGCAACAAGGAGATCCAATGATTGCAAGGAGGATCTTAATGAAGCTTAGACAGAGGAACATTCTCTCCACCTCACCCCATCCTCTAGTATGTGAAGGGGAAACAGAAGAGGAAACAGAACCTTGGCAAGGTATAAGGGGCATAAGGCCACGAACTGTGGTATCACCTTTTCCTGTTATTGGTCTTACAGGTACAGAATAAGAAGACAACTGTATATAGAATTTTGTCCATGTTGGCAGCTCTTTCTAGAATGAACTTGATCACCAGCCTGCACCCATGATATTTCATATTTGAATTGCATGCGGTCCTGCCGCAGTAGACAGCACTGATGTGGCACAGGTAAATGGAAGACCAGAAACACTATCTCTTCCTGGTGTTCTTTCAGCCTTTCTTTAAGTTCCTCAGTCAAACATCACTATTTTATTGGAAAAAAGAATTCTCCCTCATAATTTTGTTCAATACCTCTGACCTACTTCAACTGAGGAGATTAGAAAAGAATCTTCAACAATTCAGGCACCTTTTCCTGATGAGGCAAGTCTTTTAGAAGGTGTGCCTTTCTGCAGTGACGGCTAGAGTTTAGGGTTGTTTTCAAATTTAAGGAGCCTTATACCCTACTGGAAGCACCCTTAGGGAGAAACATGTCTTTTCCCACTGTACTCACCTATGGCAGCAGAAGGAGTCATAGCCAGTGCTGGTTTCCTAGTTGGAAGATCTGAGTTCATATCTTGACTCCTCCATGGAGAGTTCATAGAATAGCTACCTATACATAGATGGGTTGAAAGAAAGACGGAAAGACAGAAAGACAGAAAGACAGAAAGAAAGAGAAAGACAGAAAGAAGGAAAGAAAGAAAGAAAGAAAGAAAGAAAGAAAGAAAGAAAGAAAGAAAGAAAGAAAGAAAGAAAGAAAAAGAAAGAGGAAGGGAGGGAGGGAGGAAGGAAGAAAGAAAGAAAGAAAGAAAGAAAGAAAGAAAGAAAGAAAGAAAGAAAGAAAGGAAGGAAGGGGAGAGAGAAAGAGAGAGAGAGAGATGATAAATGGATGATAGCTGATAGATGGATAGATAGGCAGATGGATAGATATTATAAACGGATACATATATATATATATAATATGTTTATATATATATATATATAGATAGGTAGGTAGATTAGATAGATAGATAGATAGATAGATAGATAGATAGATAGATAGATAGATAGGTAGATAGATGGATGGATGGATAGATAGATAAAGGAACATAGATTTAGAACTGGAAGAGATCTTAGATGCTCTCTGGTCCAATTATGATTTTTCCAAGTTGAGGAAACAAAGGCCTACCGAAGTTAACTGACTTTCCTATGATCACACAGCTATTAAGTGGCCAAACTGGGGTTGTGTTATTTAAGTAAGTCATTCATCTCTTGGATTTTCAGTTTCCACATCAGTAAAATGGGGTGAGTGGGTGATGATAATGGAATTCCCTTCCTCGTAGGGTAAAATTAACTGAAATTTATGGAATACTTGAAAAATTTCAAAGGATTTTATATACATTGTCTCATTTGAGCCTTGCAACATCCCTATAGACCAAGTATTAGAAATATTCTTATCCTCCTTTTAAAGATAAGAAAATGAGGCTCAGAGGTAAATTAGCTGTCCATAGCCACCCAAACCTTCTTTGCTCCATGTTCTGGGCTCAAAGCACTAAGCAACATTGTTGTGATGAAATAACATTGGGCTGCTATTATTTCTGTCAGTACCATCCCAAATTACACTTCAGTGTTCTGTGGAAGGGTGCTCAGATACTCCTAGAGAACAGAACAGGGGCATATCTATTATTATATGCACTAAGCGCTTTTGAGCAGTCATTAATGCTAACTGTATTGATGATGTATACCCACCACTAAAACGAAATGCTATAGTAATTTAATGACTTTAACTGGATTGGTTCTTTGCAGACATATCATGGATTGGTTTTCCTTTAAAAGATGACATTTCTTATGACAGCAACCCAGAGCTAGACATAGAATTTGGGGCATCTGGATGAAACTTTCCCAAAATGCCTGGAATGAGGATTATTAATTTTGCCATCAGATCATCTTTTAAAGACAAACTCACCAAACTCAGGAGGAGGAAAGATCCCAGAATATAAAATCCTGTTTGGGGAGAGAACCTCTCCTCCAGATACTGTAAGGTTGCTGTTGGGGAGGCCACCAACAGCCTGAATCAGGAAGACACTGGGCCAGGGAGGTGTTCACCACTAGTGTGGATAAATAGCTGCAGGGAGAAAGTGACCTATCTAGAAGCTTCATAATATAACTCATTATTCTTAAGAGCTGGTGCTAAGCTGCCAACGGAGTGTAAGTATTGTAAGATGTTGATGCCCTGGGATAAAATCCTTGTCATCCCTCCAAAGTTCTGCCTTTGCAGCAGCCTGAGGTGGTGAGTTCTTCAAACCCTTTCTAGTGTAATGGACCACCAGGACACTCTCTTTCTGAATCCATTTTAGGAATGCTCATTGGATGAGGCAAGTCTTGGCCAGTTTAGAGCACAATCAATGTGGACCACAAGGCAAAGTGTAAACACAAATATACACAAAGCACAGCTCATGCCTTTATTTTAAAACAGTATTCTATTCTGTGTGTGCATGTGTGTGAGTGTGTACCTACCACATTATATGAGAGGTGATTAGAAAGATGATTTTAAAGTTAGGAAGACCTGGGTTTGAATTCCATTTCCAACACATACTGAATGAATGACTTGTCAAATGCCAGACAACTCCTAAGACCATGAGTTGCAGAGAAGATATCAATCAGAATTAGTAAAGAAATTTCCTCATTGGGAGCTCCTTACACTAAAAAAATCAGAGTTCTGATAAAAAATGCATATGTGAATGGACATAAACATAGATATGGATAAGTATGTATATTCTGTCTGTCTCTGTCTCTGTCTCTCTCTCTCTCTTTCTCTCTCCCTCTTCCTGTCTCTGTCTGCCTCTGCCTCTGTGTCTCTGTTTCTCTCCCTCTGTCTCTTTCTCTCTGTCTCTGTTTCTATCTTGAGTTCTCTTTCTCTTTGCCCAGAACGTCTCTGGAATCTGTTCCCCTATCCCTTTCTCTCCACTCATTGTCATCACCCTAGGTCAGTCCCTCATTGCCTCTCACTTGGACTATTACGATGTCTTCCTAATTGCGCCTCATCACTCCAGTCTCTCTTCTCTCCAATCGGTTATCCATATAATTGCCAAAATGACCTTCCTAAAATAAATATTTGATATCTTCTCTCTCTCCTGCTCAAAGGTCTTGAGTGGTTGCCTCTAGGACAAAATACAAACTCTTTCATTTGGTTTTTAAAAACCCTTCACAGTCAGGTTCTTGACTGTCTTTTCAGCCTAATTCACATTACTCCCCTTCATGCACTCTAGATTCCAACCCAGCTGGCCTACTGGGTGTTCCAGGTATGTAGTTTTCCATCTCCTGTCTCACTGGCCTTTTCACAGGTTTTCTTCCATGCCTGTAATGTACTTCCTCCTTGCCATCTCAGCTTCTTAAAAGCATTTTCCTTCAAGGCGCAACCCAGGTTCCACCTCCTAAGGGGAGGCTCTTCTTATATCCTCTTAGTTCCTAGGGCTCTTTCTCATTCCATAAATTGCCTTATCTGTGTATATTCTATCCCCTACCCCATGAACTATAAGCTCCCTGAGGGCTGTTTTTCATCTTGCTTTTGTATGCTCAGCACCTAACTCATTTCCTAACATATTAGGTTCTTAATACATGCTTATGGAGGAATATGTATGGGTTTTTTTGTGGGGGGGGGCAGAAAATTTATTTAGAAAAAAAGTGTGTTCTGGGCTAGAATGAGATTTTAGTCATTCTCAGTCCCTCTACCAGAAAGTAAATTGTACTCAGGGGACAGCATGGTGTCATGGTGAGAGCACCAGGCCTGGCGTCAGAAGACCTAGATTTGAGTCTTTACTCCAGTACTTTCTACCAGTCTGACCTTGGGGCCCATTTCTGCATCTGTAAAGCAACAAGGTTGGGTTAGAGCCTTGCTAAACTCACTTCCAGCTCTGACATCCTGATACCTCTTACAAGCTGTAGACTTGCTAAAGGACGTGCTTAATGTATAAACTAAAGAACTGTTTTCTGTGTCGATCAGTAAATGTGTAGCAGCCAGATTTTTGATAGGGGTAGGGTGGGGGTGGCTGGGAGCTGGCTTACAAGGAAGTCACTTAGTATAAAAAGACCATTGTAGGTTTTGATGATTATCAGCAGTAAAATGCCGCCACATCACTACACTTACACACACACACACACACACACACATACTGTCATTTCTTTTGGTCCTTGTAACAACAATGTTACTTGTAGCTATGATGGAGGTATAAGGCCAATAACACCAGCACACAGGAGGGCTGCTAGTATGGGTTCTTTGAGCTGCTTTTCTAAAGGAAAGAAACTTTAAGGTGTTTACAATCTCACTTTAATTAAACATACAGATATCCTTCCCTTAGTTCAGGGAAAAAAGTCAGCACCCTGAACTTCAGAGAAAACACAAACAGAAATTACAAGCAGAAATTATGTAGACAGAGCAAATAACACAAATCAGCAGACAGGGCTTCTAATTGTCTATCCATAGCAATACATACATAGTTACCAGAGGAAGAAGAACCAACATCCAGGTTTTCACAGTGGAGGGGTTACTTGACAGCTACCCAGAGCCTCATCTGGCCAAATCTCACCAATACTCTTCCAATGAGTGAGCCCCCAAAGCAAAATGCTAACCTCAGAGTATATATATACTTCTTCAGGGTCAGCCCACAAAGGGCATCACAGCCATGTGACTCAGACTTATGTGACTTAGGCTTTCTTGTGACTTAAGTAAGTCATCAAAGACTCAATGGAAGGTACTTGATTGCCTTAGTGCTAATAAGCACCCCAAAAGAAAAAACAGCAAGAAAATCCCACTTTGCTTGCCATTAAAGTCATTCAAAAACATGAGTACTCAAAGTGACCTTACGTAGCAGGCAGCAACAATAGGTTTCCAAGCCTGTGAGTTGCCATGAGGGTGACCCAATGACAGGAATGATCCCTCTCTGAAAGTTTCAGAGAACGTTTAAGAGGAGTTAGGGTCAGCAAAAACACCTGAGTGTGTTTCCTCCTGGAAACTCACCCAAGGGGAAGAACATTGAGGGAATAAACATCCATTTTAAGCCTCACTTGATAGAGTTCTTTGAGAAGCTGAAATTAATACCATTATCAAGGGTTGCCATTTGATATAGACAAAAATTGGCAAACTCCCCATTATACTGATGCAATCAAGACTGTTATTAATGCATTATAGCCCAACCCTCACTGTAAAGTCCTAACACTCCAGTGTAATGTTTGGCCTGTCGCCAATTCATTATATTATTCCCACAGAACAAACTGTCCCTCTGCAATATCTTTTCACCTACGCAGAACCAGTGAATGGTGTTAGGGGAAGACCATGCCTGTATTTAGCTGAGGCACCCACCTAGTATCATCCTTAACCCACCAGAAAGAAGGAGATCCAAGCAGAGCTTGTCTTTCTGGCAAGCTGGGAGACATACATCATGCTTCCTTACTTTGCCACCCATGTGGCCAAAGCTTTCCTACCTGTATGGATGTGGGCAAGTTACTAGAGCATTCTGGGGCCCGTTTGTTCCTCTGAAGTATGAGAAATTTTCATAGGAAGATGTATATGAACTAATGTCGAATTTAATAAGCTGAGTCAAAAGAATAACATACACTCTGACTACAGTAATGTAAATGAAAAGAACACTAAATGGAAGTTGAACTTTGAGTAGTGGTTATAACCAGCTTTGGGTGCAGGGAACAGATAATAAAACAGTCAATAAACATTTGTTAAATACCTACTATGTGCCAGGAATTATGTTAAGTGCTGAAGATACAAAAGCAAAAGTCAAAAGACAGTCCCTTCCCTCAAAGAGCTTACAATCTAAATTGGAGAAGTGGAGGATCGTAGAGACAGAATGACATATTACATTGTAAGGCCTGGTCATTGTATCTCCTGTTTTTGCTTAGTATGTTGTTGTTACGAGGGAGACTTTATTCCAGCTTATTCCTGTGGGGTATTACACATTGCACAAGTTTTTGGACTTTTTCAGTGTATTGAGCAGTTGTGCTACTTTTTTTCCTCTTCTTTTTTCTTTCTTTTGTCTTTTAAAAATAATATTCGGAAGGGAGAGGGGAAGGTGCTAGAGATAACTATGATGATGTAAAAAACAGAAGCATTAATGAAAACATTAAAAAAACAAGGGAATATTCAGTTCTGAGCAGGGGAAATGAGAGGGCAATGATATAAGAAAGACATCAATATATCTTATTTTCTTATTTTAAAAGACAGCTAATATCCTGAAAGGGCTGTAAAACCATGTATACCTTTTGATCAAGCAATGCTACTACTAAGTCTGTATACCAAAGAGATAAAAACAAAAAGGAAAAGGAAAGCTATGTACAAAACATATTTATAGCAGACCTTTATGTGGTGGCAAAGAACTGGAAATTGAAGGGATGTCCATCACCTGGAGGATGGATGAAGAAGCTATTGTATATGATAATGATGGAATACTATGGTGCTATATGAAATGATGAGCAGGATGCTCTCAAAAAACCTGGAAAGACTTACATGAATTGATGCAAAGTGAAATGAGCAGAACCAAGAGAAGGTTGCATACAGTAACAGCAATATTATATGATGATCAGCTGTGAATGACTTAGCTATTCTCAACAATACAGTGATCCAAGACAATTCCGAAGTCTGGATAAATATTGAAGCATGCTTTTTCTTTATTTTCTTTATTTTTCTTGTATTTTTTTGATTTGTGTTTTCTTTCACAACATGACTAATGCGGAAATACGTTTTGCATGACTGCACACATATAATCTATAAAATTGTTTGTCTTCTCAACTGGGGGGAGGAAAGGAGGGAAGGAGAGAATTTAGAACTCAAAAAAATTTAAAAGACTAATGCTAAAACAAATTTTACATGGAATTAAGGAAAAAATTAAATTTTTAATTTTTTAAAAAGAGTTGAATTAGGTAGCCATTCAGGGTCACTTCTTGTTCCTAATTCTGTAATCCAACAACTCTTTGTCCTGCTTGACTTTCTTAGAAAATTATTAACACATTCCTATAAAGCATTCTGCAAGGGAATGCTTCAACCAATGTAAATTCCTTAAATGCAATGTTCAATTCTACTCAACAAACATTTATTAAGCACCTCCTACGTGTGAGCTAGGTGTTGAGTATCAAAAACAAAAAGGAAATCATTCCTGACTTTAGGCAGCTTACATCCTATTGGGAGAAAACAATTCATATTTCTATCTCTTGTAATAGAAAGTAATTTCAAGATAGAGTGCTAACAATGTGGGGGAGGGGGTGGTGAAGGAGAAGGTGCTACCTTATGATAGGAGGTAGCACCTGACCTGTGGCTTTGAAGGAAGCTAGGGATTTTGTCAGATAGAAATGAGGAGGGAGTGAATTTCATTAAATCATAGACAGAGCTGGAAGTAGCATCAAGGACTCTCTAGTTCTTCCATCTCCTTTTACAGATGATGAACTGATTTCAAGTTGGTGAAAGACTTCTTCCTACTTCATCAAGTAGGTAGGAGCAAATCTAGGATTCAAACCCAGGTTCTTTGACTCCAAATCTAACATTCTTCTGCTTCCAGACGTGGGAAAACTACCTGTGCTAAAACATATAAGCAGGAGATGGAATGTTATGATTGCAGTTGCCCCTTGGCGAGTGATGGAGTCAAGTCTCGAGCCAGGCACACCCTCCAAATAAAGGGCTGTTTCATTTGTTCCCACAGCTTATTACTGTCCATGGTAATTAGCTTCCCAGAGCAGCCCAAGGGACCCACGAGTATAGCATCCACACAAACCAAAAAAATGTCAGGTCCTGAGGCATTCCACTGTCTGGCGCATATGGATCAATGCCACTCCAGTGAAAGTCATTATTTCTACCTCCATGAAAGTTACTGAAGTAAAACAGCATCCCTTCTTCATTCAACCCAAGCCTCTTGAGTAAATGCCTCCAGAGAAAGTTCCTGGAGTTTAATCACAGCTCTTTCCCACAAAGATGGGGTAGGGAACTTGGATGGTTATGGGTGAGACCATTTGGGTTCAATGAGGCAGTAGAATTAAGAAGGATTAAGGATCCTGGGGGTCGGTAGAGATGAGGCTGCCTTGTCAGCATGATGATTACAAAGAACACTGGTTTAGGAACCCGAAGACTAGGGTTCTAAGCTCAGCTCTACCACTTAATTTACTGTGCAACTTGGGACAAGCCAATTAATTTCTCTGAACTTTGGTTTCCTCCAGGACAATAACCCCTGCTTGAATCACAGGATAGTTGTGAGAATCAAAGGAGATGATGTACTTGAGAGTACTTCAAAACCTACAAACCAGCAGATAAATAAAGGATATTCTGTTACTTTTCTTTCTCTACAGGGTTTGCTGTGCTTCTAGGCAACCAGGGAAGAGTCTACTGGTGGTGACATTTGGAATATTCAGTATTCTGCATTGGATTAGAAACTAATCATATTTTAAGCCAAGAAAAAAAGCATTTTCTTCTGTCATTTATCCCATATTTACAAAGTAAAAGCTTCAGGCAGACCATAAGTCTTAGAGGCAGAGTCACAAATAGCACTAAACCCTGAAAACAGCAGCAAATCAGACAATAGCTATTACACACACCTAGTGTGAAGGCTACTGTTGGACTGTGGGTCACATATTAGCTGTAAGTCCCAGTCATACATCTAGAATGCAATCACTGCCAATCATTTTATCTTTAAATGGATATAGAGGAGTGTAGTGGGAACCAACCCCCCTCACACACACTCTAAATTTGGAGTCGTAAGTCCTGGACTGATGCCCAGCTGTGCTATTTGCCAGCTCTTTACCTTCTGGGTAAGCCTCAGTTATGTCATCTGTAAAATTATGGAAATGAACTAAATAATTCCTAAGGTCCCTTGGAGTTCTAAATCCTATTAAGATACATAAATACACATAGATTATAGCAAAAGTTTAGAACTGGATATTGTTGGTACTATCCAGATGCTAACATGAGCCAAGAGGCTGATATAGACATTCACTGTTAGGAACTGATGACTTCCTGAGGCCAAGATGTATGCTATATTGGAACGTGACTTGCATTGATTTCTAAGCGGCTAGTGTTAATATTTATTTAAGATTAGTACCTGGCTTTCTTCCAAAAGACCTGAGACAATTTATAGATTTAAATGAAGTACAACATAAGACATCGAAAGATAAAACACCTTAAAGCATGCAGAAAGGATGGATGTTTTCAGGAGTCTAAGCTGGCCAGCATGTTGGCAATTCATTTTCTAGCAACTAAGGCAGAAAGAGAAATATATTGGGTAGCATGGGTTTCATTCTCTGACAACATAAAGCAATACAAATTCATTTTCAGAGATAACTTTTTTTCTTAGAAGTAAAATCAAGAAAGAATTGAACTCATAGGTCACTGTACAAAGCACAATGAGTGAGAGATTGGATCTCAGTTTCCTCATCTGTAAAATGAGGGGGTTGGGCAAGGTGACCTCCAAGATTCTTTCCAGCTCCATGATTCTATTTCCAATGCCAGTTTTACAGAAACTATTGCTAATGCCATTCCAATGGATGATTCCCTTATCAAGCCACCCTTAAAATTCAAAATAATCAACGCTAGTTCAAAACTCAGTAATGGCATTTCTTAGAGGTGCTGTCAGTGACAGTAGTATTTTCCTTTCCAATATTCTAATAATATAAGGATAGAAATTAAAAAAAAAACTAAGTGAATGGAAAGTGAACATGTCAATTTGGTTATCTTTCTCAACTATCAGCAGTAGCCATTAATATTATATGAATAATGTTTGGAATGGGTGAAATTTCTATCAAACATGTTTGTTTATAATAGTATCATCATAAATGCAGAGGGACCTTCAAGCAGGAGTGTCAAGCTTAAACAGAAGTAGGACCACTAAACCATACATAAAGGCCCTATGGGCCTCCTGTTGACTTAGTTTTAAAATGTAGTGTTATCTGTGTTTTATCGTATTTTAATTATTCTGTTAAATAATTCCCAATTACATTTTAATCTAGTTCAGGCTGTACTTGGGAGTGTTGCAAGCCACACCCAGCCCATGGAACCGCATGCTTAACACCTCTGCCTTAGAGGACGTGTCTTTCAACCTCTAATTTTACAGTTGAGGAAACTGAGGACCACAGAGGCTAAGCAACTTGTCCAGGGTGACATGGGTAGTAAGCAGAAGACCTAGGATATGACCTTGGAGCTCTTTGATTCCAGAGGACTCCAGAGCCAGCATCCTTTCTGCTATAGCAATATACTTAATATAAAATATTTCCATACTTCAGTGGTCTGGAGTCTCATCTGGGTAAATCCTTCTTAGACCAATGCAGATCAAAATCCAACTCTTTTTTTTTAGCAGACAGGCTTCCTGAGTTCCTGTGGCCAGGAAGATTTACCTCCTGCTGGTCCATCTTCCAGTTTTGAACCTTTCTGAATTTAGCTAGGGTGATCCTCAGGGTAGATACATAGTCTATCACTGAGTCTGCATGCAAAATCTTTCCAGATCAGCACGAATTGCTAGAATCTGTTCTCTGCTGGCCTAGCCTTACTGAACCCAGGCTGCCCTGGGTCATAAAACTTTAGTGGAGGAATACAAAGTGTGTGTGAGTGTGTGGGCATATAAGTTATTGCTGTTGTTTGTCCTTCATTCTTGAAGAAGATCATGACATCAGGAGGGTGATGCCACGACTTGCAAGTGAATTGGATTTCAGTGAGGGAGACCTGTGCAAGGTCACCAGCCTCACTGTATTCTCTGGAGCCATCTGGGTCCAGTGGCCAGATATAAATCAGGACAACTGGAGATAGTCCCCATATGTATGTATACACACACACACACATAAACATACATATATACACACACATAAATATACACTATATGTGTTATGTTTATGTATATATGTGTCTGTATATAGATGTATACACACATAAATATACATATATGTGTGTATGCACATATACACAGGGACACATATATATACTATATGTGTGTTATGTTTATGTATATGTGTGTCTGTGTGTATATATGTATACATACATACAAATATTAACTATATGCTATATAGATATATATGTGCATGTATATACACATGCAAACATATATACATATGCATATGTATATGTACAAGATTATATACGCACACTATGCATATGTGGGTATATGTGTATATGTATACAGATACAAAGACACTTAGGATATAGCTATATATATGTGTGTGTGTGTATGTACACACAATATACTTGCATATACACATATATACATATATTGTGTCTATATGCTATATGTTATTACATATGCACCATATATGTACATGTATATATATATACACATAGACTATATATGGTTGTTGTCCTTCATGTCCTTCATTTATGTCCTTCATATATATATACACACAGACTATATATACACACACTATGTAGATATACAGATTCCATATATACTCTATACATATACACCTCCTATATCCTATATGTGTATACTTGCATAGACGTAAAATATACTATATATTATTATATGTATACTATATATGCATATTTGATTATAGCACGTTAGAGCAAAAAGATGCCTTAGCAATAAAGTAGTGAAACCCCTTCACCTTAAGGATGAGGAAGCTCGCAGCCAGAGAGGCAAACTACGAGCTATCTATCATTAGAAATTGCAGAAAGGAGAATTTAGGCTTCCTGTAATAATAATAGAACTTATTTAGCGCTTCAAGATTTGCAAAGTGCTTTGCATCTGCTAGGTCATTTGAGCTTTACAATCCTGGGAGGCAGGTACTATTACTATCACTACTTTACAGATGAAGAAACTGAGGCTGAGAGAGTCTACATGACTTGCCTAGGATCACACAGCTAGTAAGTATGCAAGTCTTACTGCTTCCCAGTTCAGTGTCCTGTCCACTTAGGCCCTACTTGGCTGCATTCCTAAGGCAAAACTTCTTAACCTTCAGAGCTATCTAAATGTAACATGGGCCACTTAAGGAGCTGGTGGATTCCCTGTCTTTGGAGATCTTCACTTAAAAGCTGGATGATCACCAGTTGGGAATTCTTGTCCCAATATGGGTTGGATTAGATGGCCTCCAAGGTCCTTTCCAAAGTAAGATACTGTGATACTAAAGTAATTTGGCCAAGGTCAGACATCTGGAAAATGGCAGGTACACACAGCAAATGTATACATATGAGTACATGTTCGCACATAAGTACAGATGATAGTATACACAATATCATACATAGGTCTAATTCATTAATTTCTAAGTATACAATTCGACAGCTTGCCAGCCAAAATATCCAGGACAATGAGGACTGGGTCAAGGGCAGAATAGGCCTTCCAATCAATCAATGTATGACCTTTTAAAAAGTGCTTACTATGTTTTAGGCACATCTGAGAGCCAGAACCATCCAAACTTCTAGGAAAGGTAGAGGTGACTATCTACTACTGAGAAAACCAAGGCCATCTATCATGATTTTGTTCATCTTTTCTACCCCAGACTTCAAGAGCTTTGTTCTTTCTTTGTTCGAAGTCTCCAAGAAAAGGTGGCCTTTCTCCTTGGCATGTCCAAACCCTCAGATTATATCCTTGATTTTCTAGGAGGCTTGTAACTTTTCTAAGGGTCTTGTTGTGTCTTCTAGAAGTTTTGTAACTTTCTCCATTTGTAATTTAATTTCAATGACCCTCTGTTAAAGTGTAGCAAGGCTGTAGTCCTGGGATTATTGAAATAATTACATGGAAACAGAGAGTGTTTGGGCGAGTATCTGATGACGAGCGTCTCCAAATTTAGCTTGAAGGATCCCTGAGTAAGCAATACATGGTCCATCCTCAGCACCTTCTCAGCTTGTTAAAACGTGCCAAAGCTTGTGATCTAGACTAGCCTTTGAGAGCCCAGAGTTAGACTATTACAAGGCTTTGGAGTATGACTTTGTTGGAGGTTCCCTGTAATTATTTGCAGAGAGAGGAGGGAAAACACTTAAAAACCCAAGGGAAAATTGCATGTTTCTTTCAGAGCCAAGAGAGTAGGAGAAAAGTTGGAAGATTGTATCCCTTTTTGTAGTAGATCTGGGCAAGAAGAATCCAGCTCTATTCACCAAAGATGGTAGTGTTATCAAGAGACAGTGGGCCAGAAAAGTCCTGGAATCATGGAGGAAGAATCATGGAGGAAAGGAGTCTGGGAAGCCTTCCCAGGCCTGGGAGGTATTTCTGGAAGTTTAACACCAGCAAGAGGCCTGTGGGGCACCGTTCCAGGTAGAGAAAACAGCGTGAACATGGGTGTTCTAAGCAAGAAAATATGGGGAATATTTAGGGAACAGCAAATCCCAAGTATTACATTTGAGTAAGACTGTAGGCTACATTTACAAAAGTAGTAGGAGTTAAGACAGAAAAAGAAGGTCAGATCATGACAAGCCTTGACAGAGTTTGGACTTTATTCTATTGGCAATGGGGAGCCATTTAAGGTTATTTGACCAGGGAGTGATGCAATTAATCATCACTGTGCTTTAGGAAGATTAATTTGGCAAAGGTCCACAGGACTAGAAAGACTAGAGGTGGTAGAATCAATTAAGAGGTCACGGAAATAGTCCAGGCAAGAGGGACCACACTGGCATCGTGGTAGGGGAAACAATGAGGAGACACACAAGAGATGTTGTAGAGAGAATGCAGTTAGCACTTGGCAAATTTGTATTTGATCTCCAGTGCCTAGCATATAGGAGATGATTAATGAAATTTTTTCATTGATTCTTAATAGATACAAGGCATGATAGAGAAAGATACAGCTATGGCTTTGAGGTTTCACACCTGGAAGAGTGGAGAAATGTGGTGCCACTGATACCAATGGTGAAATCACAAGGAGCTGGGTTGTCTTTGTCTTTGCTTTGGTGGGGGAAGGATGGGGGGAGTTAAATGGGGATGAAGATGCACTTGGTTGTATAAATGCTGCATTTGAATCCCTGGCAGGAATTCTAGGTAGTGATATCCAACAGGTAGTTGTAAATGCAGCAGCAGAATTTGGAGGGTATGGGGGCAGGAAGAGGGGTACAGAAGTTAGGATCATCTGTCACAAAAGAGACAAATGAAGGTATGAGTGAGCAGGACAAAGCCAAGGGAAAGAGAGCAAAGAATATCTGTGTGTTGGATTCAAAAGAGCGCTGGATGGGTGTTGAGATAGATGAAAAGATGAATTTAGGGAGTCCTGTAAAGGTCTGTGAGAGAAACATACTGTACATGCCACTGCCCATCATGTTAGAAGATGGAGATGGTGCTGATGGTGGTCACCACCTGGTTGAGTCATTGATTATGACGGAGAAGACAGATGCACTTCTAGCACATCCCGTCGATAAGACCCTCACTTTACGATGTCTGTTTGACTCTCTGGGGCAGCCACTCTTTGTAGTGAGTTATGAGAGGAGGTTCTGCATTTTAGGGGAAAGAACAATCCAGAATGGACCTAAGTCCAGCCTCCAATATCTCCTTGTTGTATCTCCCTGGACAAGTAAAATGTAACTTCTGTAAATAGGGACGCAACCACTTGCATTGCCTACTTATAATAAAGTGAATTGTTGCTATTTTTTAACCAGACCTGTAATTTTCTTGACCTAGGGACCTCTTGGTAGGGAAACTCCCTCTACCAATGCAGATCAGCAATGATGTTGCAACTTGTGGTTTTTAGAGGTGCTGGAGGAACTGAGAAGTTAGATAGTTTACCCAG